>JAODKC010000130.1:25446620-25502497 GCA_026777985.1 Mormyrops attenuatus
CAGCAACCAAACATGAATACGAGACTTCAATGACGGATCTGGGCAGACTAGACAGAACATGGACTAAATACAGGAGGCAACGAGCAACAGCTGACAAACGGGAGGATTCCACACGGGGTTAACAAGAAGGTGTGGTCCACATGAGGGCGATCGGGGCTGAGCGTGACATACAGTTATATAAAATCTGTTTATTTTGAATTTTTCAATCGCGTGTGTTTAAAAGAAAATTCACATGACGCAGATAAACCAGTTGCATATACTGCACCATATAAGGACAAGTATTTAAATACCATATTTAAATATATCATTTAAATCATTAATCATTTAAATTGTTATTTTAATGATTGATTAAATGACCATTTAAATGATACCAGCAACAGCTAAATGATCTCACATATTTATTTATTGAATATTGTCACAAAACACTATCCTTATGTGACAATTGCACCCTGCAGTTTAATATACACGGATATACTATACTTTCCTCATTTTTTTTCCTCCATTTTTCTCTGATGTATTTTCTTAATCTATTAATATTCTCCTCATAGGAGTGATCAGCTTTACAATTCAGTACATGTTGTGTGTGTATAACTATGCATGTGACAAATAAAGAATCTTGAATCATTTGCTCAGCATCTTGAAAAGCGTCTTAGCTCCATCTTACGTAACCGTTCAGTAACTGTTCTTGATTTTGGTTGTGAAAACTTCGCTCATAAAGGAGAATTCAGATCCTTTCAAGGTAAATGTGGCTGACTTTTTAAAAGGCCAAGAGTTTGGCCATTCAGTCTGAAGGTGGAATGAGGAAGACTGAGGACCTTTGAAAAGCAAAGTTGCGGAAAGTCGCAAATCACGAGAGGCGTGTGAAAAGGTTTCAAACCAGCAGAATATCCCCGACAGTCCAGGCAGGTCGATTACTGAAAGCAGAAAGGGATACAGAACATTCCGGAATCTACTTAAAGTGGCCAGGGAGCAAGGGCAGGGCTCAGAGAAGTCTCTGAAGGCCTGTGACTTGTTCTGGAAGGTCGCTTTGTGTTCCTCACTGGGAGCAGTCCAGGCCGATAGGCAAAGTGTTTGCAAATTGTAATTTGTTCCACTTAATAAAATTACTTGGTTTCCACGTGAGTAATTAGGCATTTCCACAGAGCCAAACGTGGCATCCCTCTGGATAAAAACGACTGAACAGCATTTCGTTGCCTTCAGACATTCAGTCCTGATGCTGTATTAATGCTTCAAGGAATTTTACGGATTTTACATAATTTCATTTAAAGCATTTATTGGCACAACCTCCATTATATAAGCAGGATGAATGGGACTTTAGTGGTATTTAGAAAACAAACAACACATGAGTTCAAAAAAATCCTTAATTCTGTATTTGCTACAGTAGTAGGGGTTTTATTATTTTATAAGCATTAAAGTATTGAATTTGTCCGAGGTTTATCCCGAGGCTTAATTAGAAACTGTTTATTTAGCAGTCACTGTTTTTCATCGGAAGCCCTTATTTATGAAGTTGTGTGTGGTAGTGGTGGCTAGGCTGTTCATCCATCAATGAGCATAAAGGCCGAACTGGAGATCCATAATTTGTGGTGTAAAATCTTAATACATTAAGTATTTAAAATCCGGCCTCACTTCAGTGTCTGACTCTAATACACAATGTAATACAGTGCGGAACATACAGATATACTGTGGAATAAGCCTGGCATGTCTTGAGTGAGATCATTAAAGATGTTGCTCCGCCCAGAATCTACAGATCGTGTACTGTACTGCCTTTAGAAGTCTTTACTGCTTTACTGTTACAAGCCTCTGTGCTTTTCACCTTCTCATTGTTGTTCTATAATGTTTTCCAGCATGTTAAGTTTGTTGATTAGCTTTGTGTGGTAAAGGTTTTATCTCCCTGATTGTTATGCTTGCTGATAATCATTTGAGTGCCCAGGTACAGACCAGCAGAAACGGGGGCACATTACAGTATGACTGTCGTACTGAATCCACGCCAGACGTTTTTTGCTTTTTTTTCCTTCAAAGAACCAGAGGGAAATGCAAACAATGCCAGAACCCTGCTATCCCACAGTTTTGTTTAGCAAGCTGGTTTGCTATTTCTTAGACTTCAAAAGCATCTCTTCGGAAAACGATCTCGTGCCTTCTGGGACCGAGAGAGGAAGATTTTCTGAAGTAAATGTGATATGAGCATTTCCTGGGCATGGTGTATGGTGGTAACGTTTTGAAAGTCGCAAAGGCCCCATTCACTTCTAATTGATCCTTTCCTTTAAATACAGGAATATTTTCTGATTACAGTTCATGTTCCTCTGACCATTCATGGGTGTTTTGTTTAACCAAAACAAATTCTTCTGCAAATCTGCTTGTATTTGGTAGCTTTGAAAAATGTGGATAGGGTGGCGTGCTTTTAAAGAAAGACGTCTATCAGCAGAAAGCCTTTGCCTTCATGTACTTGGATATGAATTCCCTGGTGACCCCGAATCCCTTCGAACTATGAGATGGAAGGGCTGAGTTTGCATGACTAAACGTGTTTGAACAGATTACAGTATAACACTATACCCAATGGGTGGCAGTAAATCAGTGCTTGACAATTATGCCTGGCCTGGATACAGAGACCCAGTGATGCAGCGATTACGGACACCGCCCCCCCCTCGCAATCTGCCCTCAGGTCCCCGTTAGCTTGGGGGTCACATGCACGTTCACCTGCATGTGCCTCTTGGGGCGTCTCCAGTCCTGGTTCTGCGTTGGAGGCCATCCCATGGGTCCTCGAGATGTACTCTCAGCTCAAGCGGCTCCAGTGACTCATATGTGAACAAGGTCTCAGACTGGTACGCCCGGGGTAGCCAATGGCGCGTTTGTGTGTGTGTGTGTGTGTGTGTGTGTGTGTGTGTGTGTGCGTGACGGTGCTTTTCAGTGAGCCCCGTGGATAATGGATGACAGGCTGAAGGTGGGCCTTGGCTGATGTTGCCTGTCTCCTGCCAATCCTGTCCTGTCTCACTCCCCGCTCCTTCCTGCCATTCCGCAATAAGAGCGTCTGCGGGACCCAGGAAGGCGGGGGCTCGGGTGTGCGATCTCACTGGTGTACTCCTCGCAGAGGTTCCGAGGTGGGCTCCGGTACACGGGAAACGGCATAATGGACGTAGCTCATCGATATGCACACGGCAGCTGCTTCAATAACTGAACCAGCTGCAGTGCCCATATCCATGATCTCCATCGTTTTCCCCAGGCCTCATTTATGCATTAAGTGCCTAAACCCCCACCCCTACTTACAACATATCAATTTCCAACAGCCTGCATTTGTCCTTCGGCTTTCTTGGCTTGTAGGGAAAACGCGCCGCGGGAGCAAACGGGAAGAGGAATTTCTGAACGCTGGCGCTGGGTCCGCGCTACTGGGCATGGGAACACGTGCACGACTCTTAGCTCCCTCCCAGATGTTTCCCTGCGATCAGAAGTCTCGAGTTGCGGATTTCTCTAATGGTTATTTAATCATTTTAGACGGCGATGCAGATTCTCATTGTTGATTGCTGCCTGATGCTATATCCTCGGCTGCATTGTCATTCTGAAGTGACCTTGCAGGGAGGCGTCGTCTCTGAACACTGTGAAGTAGCTCTGCAGTGTGTCTCTGTCTCTGTGTAGATTATATTCCTTTTTGTACCGTGTTGTAGTGGAGAGCCCTGGTTGGAAAAGGCCCGCTGCTCTTTCTCAATCCCATTACGAAACCCCCTCACACGTCTGCCTGTAAATCACCATTTCGATGGGCCTCCTATAGGTCCAGGGTGTTTAACTCCGGCTGCTAAGCGGCGCTTGTGATTTTGATTCTCATGGATGAAGGGATCAGGTCTGGGAGGCGTGCTATAACCCCAGGAAGCGGAACGGGGAAGCGTGTCAGGGGAATGAATGTACAGCTCCTCACTGCTTTAAGGCCAAGTCTACAGTACAGCATAAACACCTGACCCAAGGAGAGCTCATGATTGGATCTCGTTCTGGTGATACCTTCACACAATTTTTCTGATTGTAAAGAAATCACTTGTATGATGGCAGAACAACATATTCAATAAATGAATTGAAAGATCTGCCATGCGCTGGCATCCTATCAAGGGTGTCACCTGCGTAATGACATCATTTACAGTAAGGAACAGGCTGCGGGTTTGGGATGGATGGATCGACGGATGGAATTGTTTTTATGCTTTGATCTTGACAAATAAGAGATTTTGCTTTATTTACTTTTAAAAACATCTGTCCATTTTCTAAATCTGTTTATCATATTCAGGGTCATGGAGGGTCCAGAGCCTATAGGCACAAGGCAGGGAACAGTCAAGGATGGGGAGCCAACCCATCACAGGGCACACTCACACACCATCCACACCTATGGGCAATTTGGTAACTTCAGTTACCCTCAGCATATTTTTGGAATGTGGAGGGAAAACCAGAGTACACCAAGGAAACCTCACAACGATATGGGGAGAACATGCAAACTCCACATACACGGAGCCAGGGTGGAGACTTGAACGCTGATCCCAGAGGTATGAGATCACAGTGCTAACCACCGCACCACTGTGCCATCCCCTTTCAAAAGCGATGCATCATTTTCCGCATTGAAATGTTAATAGCGTTCTCATTTTCCACACCTGTATAACTATTAGCAAACTGCAGATGAAAGAAGCCCCTGTTAGCGACTGCCACATGCCACTGCAGGCCGCCGGCTCAGTACACAGTCCCGCACTGTCACTCGCTAATGCTTGACGGCATCCCAAAGTGCTCATTCTCACTAGGTGGCCCATTCTCCTCTCCCGTCTGTCCTTTGTTTTCAGGAATGATGTCAGCTCTGATGTCTCTTACTAATGTGTTGTATGTTTAAGATTTGCTGTAATTTATCTCCTTAATGTTTTACTGGGAGAGCACCCTTTGGGATATTTAATGTCAAATCATTACAGCAGATACGTTCCTACGTGGTGAACAGTTCTCTGCTGAAGACGTGAAATCTTTATTAAGCTATTATCGCACTGAAGCCCACGTCTCGTTACTGAGCATCCAGCTTTTTATCAGCTTACAGTAACAGCTGTACAGTGCTTCTCCCTTTTCCGTGGTTTCACTGTCTACACTGTAAGTTGCCTGTGATGTGAAAACATGAAATCATAAGTGTTAAATTGTGTGCCATTCTGAGTGGCATGATGAAATCTCGTGCTGTCCCGCCCCGCCCCGGATGTGAATCCTCCCTTTGTCCAGCGTACTCACGCTTTATATGCTACTGGCCCATTAGTCACTTAGTAGCCATCTTGGTTATCGGATCGATAGTCACAGTATCACAGTGCTTGTGTTCACTACCCTTTGTTGTAATGCGGTTGTTCTATTTTATTATCAGTTATTGTTGTTAATTTCTTATTGTGTCTTATTTATAGATTAAACTTTATCATAGGTATGTACATATAGGAAAAAACATAGTATATATAAGGTTTCGTATTATCCAAGGTTTCGGGTGTCTGCTTTGGATCTTAGAACGTATCCCCTGCAGATGGGGGGGGGGGTTCTGTATAAGGCTAGGCAATGGAGAAATTCATTATTGTGCAGGGTGGCATTCTTGAACATTTCCTCCATAACCCACCCTGTATTACTGAGGGTTACAGGTGCTGTATTAGCAATCGAACGCTTTGACAGAAATGCCGCTGTCAAAACTTTTCCCCCAGTTAGACTCTTATCGATAGGCTTCCTGGACAGTTATAAAGTTTGCAATAATAAGAATCAAGCTTGGGAGCAATTGCTTGTACTGTATTAGGTAATATGGTAGCTATAACAAATATCTTATTAGCGACCCCGTAGAATTTACTTCTCATTATAATAGTAGAATCCCTATCAGATATGCAATAACTGTAGCATTATTTTAAGAAATGTCGAAATTCACACAGAACAGAACAAAATTATACTTTTTTAATACAGATTATACTGGTAATGTTGCCTTTTTTGCTGCCATCTGACTTAATATCCTACTCTGTAGCTTTCTGATCAACACAGAGACATGCAATTCTGCATAATGAAGAATGAAAAATTTTACTCAAGGTTGCAGTTCAGCATTGGCTGAATATGCAGTTTAGAGAAAAATGGAATTATCTGGATTTATGCATGTGAATTAATGTCTAAGTAATAATAAGAATTAAACAGTCATTTCATAAAGAACTCCAAGAACATCTTGCATTGCCGCATATTTATTGAGCAAACTTTAAACAGTGATCGATGGGGGAAAAAGTATGTGACCTTCTGGGATGATGAGCTCTGAAGAACAGCTGCTGAAACTTGTAAGAGAGGAAAGGGTCACAGAATGTTTTCTAAAAATCTGGATCTTCATGAGTTTATAGTGGAAGGTACTGGAAGAAAATTAGCATTGTGCGTGTCCCGCAAACACCAGTGCGACGGCCAGGTGACAAAGAACCCACCACCAAGAGCTGAGCCCACGTTGGCTGGAGGGTGATGGAACGGGGCTGGTTTGCTGCATCACGGCAAGCATGGATCGCAGTTGCTGAGAGAGCAGTGAATTCGGAATTCTACAACAGAATATCAGGGTGTCTGTGTGTGATGTAAAACCCAGAAGGAGCCGGGTCATGTAGCACGACAATGATCCACAATCCAGGAGTAAATCAACAAGAGCGTGTCTCAAACAGTAGGACTTCAGCACTTCAGAATGGCCAAGTTGGAGTCCTGCCCTACATCCCATTGAAATTCTAAGGCATGATCTGAAGCAGGCTGTTCAAGCAAGACATCCCGAAAATATACAGGAACTGAAGGAGTTTTATATGGAGGAATGACCAAAATGCCTCATAACTACAGTGCAGGGCCAATTAGCAGCTACTGAATGTGACTGAGGTAACTGCCAATGAAGGAGGTTTAACTACTCACTAAATATGAGATCCCATGTTGTGTGATTACTACATAAGCCTTTATTTATTATTACGCATTAGATCAGATAGTATTTAACAATTCATGCAGAAACTTAGATAATTCAAAAATGTTCATAAATCGTTTCCACAGCTGTGCTTCGTTCACAGTGTTCTAGATAAATTATCATATACTGATATCATATATCATATACTGATGAGCCATAACATTAAAAGTACCTGTCTAATATTGTGTAGGACCCCTTGTGCCGCTAAAGCAGCTGTGACCCGTCGAGGCATGGACTCCACAAGACCTCTGAAGTCGCTTTGTAGTCCGGCACCAATATGTTAGCATCAGATCCTTTAAGTCCTGTAAGTTGCGAAGTTGTGCCTTGTGACCAATTTTTGCCGTGTGGCAGCTCACATTATCTTCTTGAAAGAGGTCACTCCCATCGGGGGATATTGTTGCCATGAAGGGGTATACCTCGTACTTCATCTGCAACAGGATTGTTCATTCTTTGTCCTGGAGACCTACCACCCTGCAGAGCTTAGATGTACCCCCTAATTTAATTTTTGGTAGGCATTGACCACAGCGTACTGGGAGCACCCCACAAGACTTACTGTTTTGGAGATGCTCTGACCCAGTCGCCTAGCCATCACAATCTGACCCTTGTCAAAGTCACTCAGGGGTGAGTTTCCCGAAGTGTTCTTAACATTACCTCATTTGAAAGTTCTATGTTAAAAGACAGAAATTATGAACAGCATAGCGTTAAGAAGGCTTCAGGAAACTCACCCCAGATCCTTATGCTTGGCCATTTTTCCTAATTCCAACAGATCAACTTCAAGAACTGACTGATCACTTGCCTAACGTATAATGGCACCTTGACAGCTCCCATTGTAATGAAATAATCAATGTTATTCTCTTCACTTGTCAGTGGTTTTAATGTTACGGCTGATTGATGTATGTCCATCCATCCATCCTTCCTTCCATCCCTCTTCCAGTCACTTAATTTAAATAGCAGTAAGTCTGGATCCTATGCTAGGAGGCAGAGGGCCCAAGACAGAGGGTATCCTGGACAGGATGCCAGTCCATCCCGTGGCACTATGTGCAAATAGAAATTCGTGTGATTGATGTGTTGCTTGACTGTAGCAAACAGGACAACCATCTTAATCCATATTTCCATGTTGTTTATTGCTGTTTTCCACACAACTAAAACATTGATAACAAGAAATAAAGATAGGTGAATGTAATTATGAAATTGGCTTTGAAAGGTCAGTGACTGAAGAGGATTATATTAATTTTAATACAAAGCAGGAGAAAGAAAAGCATAGAAATCAGCCGCTGAGCTCGTAGAGTCAGGGCTGTCTGTTTCGCGGAGCGGAGTGGCGTCCTCGTGCGAGCACATGTAGGATGACGCCCCGTACTGAAACAGCAAATGTGATTTTCAGCCATGCCTGTGATACATAGCCTCCCGGGTGAAAAGGGTAATTTCATTACACTGTCAGATTAAACAATTGTACATTTAATAGGGGCACTGAAAGGAGAAGACAATGCAGACTTGACTCAGACTGACCCTTAATGAGCGGGATGGACGCGACGGGTGCCGGCTGTGCTCTCTCAATTCAGGGTGGTGAGGCTGCAGAGGCTTGGAAGTGCATCAACAGAGTGCCGCCCTGCTGGTTAAAACGTCACACTCACATGCCCTGGATTATAAACAATTAAGCAAACTAAACTTCACAGAGACAAGCATTAAGTTTCGAGTCGTTCAATGATATATTTGGACACAAAAAGTGAAATAATTTCTCGCTTCTGAATGACACTTTGCCAAGATGACAGCCGGACGAATATCAGCTCAGCAAATTTCACAGTTAATGATTGTGCAACAAGGAGCTAGCATGCAGTGATAGTGATAGTGATGGTGCGAATGGTGGACAGAACTGTATTAGAGCCCCAAAGACGCAGGAACCGTTCGGAAGTAAAAATATATGAAAAGTGGTTTTTAATTACCACTGTAGCACTAACCTTTTGCTTATAAATACATGTGTTATGTGACACCACAGTAGTACTGCATCTCATAAAGAGCTTTATGGCTGAGGTGCCCCCTGGGGAGAGATTTGTGAACTGAAGCGGTGTTCATCTAGCCATCCAACTAGATATCAGTAAGCTTTTGGAGAAGAGAAGAAATTCCTGTTAGTTTTTATTGTGGTGCTCTGATTGTCCATCCGCCCATTCTTAACACTTATCCTATGCAAGGTCACAGGGGTTCCAGAGCCTATAGGCACAAAGCAGGGCAGGATACTCATCTACAGGCAATTTGGTAACTCCACATAAACTGTTTTTAGACTGTGTGGAACTGGAATAACCAGAGGAAACCCCACAATGACACATGGAGTCATGGCAGCGACTCAAACCCAAGTCCCAGAGGTGTGAGGCAACAGTGCTAACCACTGCGCCTCCCATCCTGACTGTATGTTAGTGTTTTTTTAATACATTTTTTATGTACTTACTGCCCAAATAAAGAGTGTTAAAATTTTCCCTTTTTGACTTTCGCAAAGCACTGTATATATTTAAAAAAAGACTTCTTCCACCAAAACATCATTTTCTCATTTACTCTTTGGTACAGCTCAGTGCGAATCCATTGACTTCATTGTGGTGATCTTTTAGTAAGTTATCAAGTCTTTAAAACAAGCTCTATTTAACGGATGGTCAAACCTCGATGTATTGATGCATTCTTTCTTTTCTCAGTCACTACTTTGTGTTTTTTCTGTGGGTGCTGTTGCCATGATGTGTGTTTGTTATGCGGTTCACACTACAAGGTCACTGACGATAACAGATTAAGCTATAATGTATCCGTACTAGCTATCACTCTTTTGTTATTACATCGAAGTAATAAATGAGGCTCGTGCATAGGCCTTATTCCAAGTGAACGAAACCTATTTCCTGAGCCTGCGTATATGAAGTGAACCCACAGCTGGGTATCGCACCATGTTCCGTTTCTTACGAAACGATGTGCTTCTGACAATATAGCATTTTGTCTTTAAAATGTGACACATTGAACTCATAAGTCTTTGAGTTGCAGGCAGGTACAGTAATGAACCTAACATGGATCTGTAATCTATGAGGAAAAAGTGCATGTGTCTGCTATAGGGCTAAGAACTGTGCCTTGCGGGACACCTTCCTTTTTAGTGTTTTATAATAATCAGGCACCACAGATTATTAATACCAGAAACAGTAAAATGTTGCTGACTTCTTGTGCTCCTCAATATGTAGACCCAGTAGACTGGCCAATGTGTGCATGTCTATTATAATATTGGGATTTTGCACATGATTTCATATGGATTTGTTTATTATTATTTTGTGCAGAGGCAACATTTTAGAGCATCTCACTGTTTCTTTCAGCACTATATTGAAGTGTTTCCTGCATCTGAGAGATTCGTTGAAGATTTGTCAAGATTTGTTAGTATGCAGGGTATAAGGCCTATACTGTAGCTAAATGAGCCCCCATATCCCACAAAATGCTTCCTGGGGATATTTTTAAAGAAGTGTTTTTTTTCTTTAATATCAAGAAACCACATACCATACCTGAAGTGCAGTTATGAGGAATGCATGTGTTTTTTTTCTCCCTCTTTGCGGTTTGTCGTCCTATTTCACAGAGGCCAGTTCAGCCTTTTGTGATATAAGGTGTGTTTATTAGGCTTTTCCCACTAATTAAATTGCAGTAATAAGTCATAGCAGTGTGACAGGTGTTTCAGATAAATGGAGCTACTAATACCAGTTTAAATGATTCATTTTGCTGGTTTTGTTAATGATGGTTTTCCATTGTTATGCAAGGCAATATTTTCAAAGTAAAATCCCGGTTTAGCATGTGTTCCTTGCTAAAAGGTTGACATGGATTCATTTATATTAATAAAGATGCATATGGAAGGTGGAGGTCAGGTGTATTACCATTTGGGCGACCTTGGCGATGCACACTGACTTTAGGAATGTGGAGTGTTACCTCTCTGGCAGGGAAGCAGCCCAAGCTGGTGCGGGAGACTGGAAGGTATGGGCTAAATGTAGTCAGCCTGTGTGAAGGCTTTGGAGTTCCTCATCATGAAATGCCTCGGGTGAGTGAGGGGCTACTTACAAGTACCAGGCTGAGGACTGTGCAGATGGAGTTTGTGCCAGTGGACAAAAGGGTTGCTTCAATCCCACTGCAAATTTCAAAGTGGAGAACTATGTACTGTTGTTTATGCATATGCCCCAAACCGCAGTTGGAGTATCCAGCCTTCTTAGGGATAGTGGGTCAGGTGCCTGAAAGGGGGCAGCATGTGGCTCAGTGGGCTAGGCCCGTGTGCCTGTAATTAGGGATGGGCCGATCCACATTTTTTCAGTTCCGATCCAATTCCGATACACGACTGCCGATACCGATACAGATTCCGATACAAGATCTCTTTTTACTTTGTTATACTTTATATATAATTTTTTAAGCTAGTAAATACAGATGTAAAAAATGTATGAAAAAAATATTTAGTTAGGCTACTACAAAGATACATAACGTACTGTTCCACCTTGTTTGTACTTCTTGTTTTAAGCGTTTTTGAGACATTTGCAGTTCAATATGAATATCTTCAAAGCAAGTATACACAAGTGGCGAATGCTTAAAATTTTAACACAATTTTTCTCCTATTGGCGTCAGCTCAGTTACACTTTGTTGTGATGGCGGCCCCTCTTGTAACACAAGCTGCAGCGAATTCGCGAAACAGTCCAAGTTAACGACTCCCAAATCATCCATTGCTTTTTTTGTCTTGCACAGTTGCGTGCGATTTAAGTGGGATTGTCCACTAAATGCTATTCCCACCTCTCAAAAAGTTATTTTACAAAGATTGCAAATCGCTGTGCTACTTGTTTTTGTTAAAAGCGTAAAATACTCTCAGATTGTCACGTCTTATCTTACGCTCTTCGTACTGCGAAGGGTATGCGCATGACGTCACAGCAGGCCGAAGTCACTGCACTCACACCCCCTGAGTAGCAAAAAAGACTGAGGGGCAGCGTTAGTGTTCGACTTGAATGCCGCAAAAAAATACATGCAAAATGGGAAAGAGCTGTCGTGCGATTGATTGTGCAAATAGCTCCTATTTCGTGTTAAATCTATCTTTTTAGAGATTGCCTAAAACTAAATAAGTAAGTATAGGACGTGCATCGGTCACGCATGGCCGATACCCAATCTGTCAAATAGGTCTGGATTGGTGCCGATACTAATCTGAATATCGGATTGGTGCATCTTTACCTGTAATCAGAAGGTCGCCAGTTCAAACCCAGCCTCAGCACGTCTGTGGTTCCTTAACCCCCAGCCACACAAAATCACTGGGAAGAATGGGCTCCCAGATCTAAAGTTGAGAATTGTTATCGGATTAATACACAAGCCATGGATTGTCGATAACAAAAACCATGTTTTGGAAATTTTGTTGTAGTGGAAATGTACAATGACAATACAGGTATTTTAACTTCTTTCTGTCTTCTGTGTGTGAGCACGAGGATGTTTGTAAGCGTGGAGGAGGCCGGATTGCTCAGGACAACTCAGAGGAGCAGTCAGAGTTTTTTTGGAATTCTCGTGTTTTGGCCGGGCTGTGGAACAGTGAACCAACACTTCTCCCTTGCACAGCTTTAGGATTCCTTGGAGTATGCTAAACCAGTCTACATGTGCTTTATGGACTTGGAGAAGGCATGTAACATTGTGCATTGGCACATACTGTGCTGTAGGAATATGGAGTACCAGGACTGCTAGTCTGTGCTCTTTGGTCCCTGTATGAATGCAGTAAGTTATGTCCTCGTTCTTGGCACTGAAATGAAGCTGTTTACATATGGTCTTAGCCTCATTTAAGAGTATCACCTTGTCATATCTCCTATTTGTGATCTTCATGGAAAGGATAGGAAAGGTGCAGCAATGGCTGGAAGGTCATCCGGTATGAAGGGCTAGAAGTGATATCCCTGCTATTTTCAGATGTTGTGGTTTTGTCGTCATTTGACCTGGACCTCCAGCATGCGGTTCAGCGATTTCATGACTAGTCTGAAGTGGCAGGGATGAGAATCAGCAGCTCTGAATCTGAGGCCATGGTATTCTCTTCGAAATCTGTGGACTGCGCCATTCAGGTGAGGTCTACCCTTAGTGAAGGAGTGTTAAGTACCTTGGGATCTTGTTCATGAGTGAAAATGTGAGATTGACAGGTGGGTCAGTTTGGTACCTGTAGTTTTGTGGCCACTGTGTAGGTCCATGGTGGTGAGTCGAGACTCGTAGTTTACGGATCAGTGTATGTCCCTATTCTCACCTACGGTCATGAGCCTTCAGTAATAACCGAAACAACAAGTTCACAAGTACAAGCGACTGAACTTAGGTTTGTCCACATGGTTGCTGGAATCACGTTCTGTGATGGGGTGAGGAGTTTGGTGAATTGGAGGGACCTCGACATAGAGCCACTGGTCCTTTGGATGGAGAGAAGTCAGCTAAGACTGATTGTGCGTCATTTAAGAACACTACCTGGATGGGTTAGCAAAGGAGCTGTTTTATCATGTGTGGTTGGGCAGACGCCCCGAGAAGACCCTTTAAACTCCGGAGGAATTGTGTCTCCTAACTGATTTGGGACATCTAGGTATACCCCAGAATGAGCTAGAGTCTGTGGCTGTGGAAAAAGACATCAGGTCTAATCTTCTCAGCAAGTAGCCACAGTGACACTCACCAGGAAGAGAGGTGGGAATATTATAATGATGAGGATGAGGAAAATCCTGCTAAAAATCCAGGTGAATATTGGTTGTTGTTTCATTTTCTTTTTTACGCTGCTTGTGTCTTTACTACCTGCTCATGTGTCCCCATCACAATACGAAGTGTCAGAGATGTATCGATCATGTTTAACATCGAGAAAAAATTCTGTATTCAGTGAAGCAACGTTGGCACTGACTTTAAAAAAAAATTGTTGCCAGTTATTAATTTTTAATTCTGGCTTCATCTACATGAGTGAGTAAATACAGGTAAAACAGACCTGCAAGCAGGAAGCTGGATTAATTGTTAGTCCTGTCACAATGCTGTGCCTGGTGCGTTTAACAATAAACAGTAGAGCGTTGTTGCCAACAGAAGTACACACTGCTGAATTAGAGGTGCGCATGTTTCAAATGTCTCACAGTCACAAGGAGATCGGTGCCCTGCCACTACTAAATGTGCACTGGTGTCTGGTGACAAATGCAGGGTCAGACGTCATGGTAAGTGGGTGTCTAGCACTGTGCTCTTGATTGGATTGGGTCTGGCATAGATGAGGGCAGTATGAGGTAACAAATGTTAGAGCAAAAGGTCACTTTGTTGTGATCAGGAAAGGACTGAAGATATTTTTAATAGATTCCATTTGCGCTTTTAAATAAATTGCTGCTTAAACATGACTATTTTTAACTTGTGTATGGCAAGTGTACTGATCATGTAACTATTGTGATGATCTGGGTGCGGGGAAGCAGGATCAGGGAGACGGGAATCCATGAAACAGGGTTTATTTGGGGGAAACGAGCCACAACACCGGACAAACGTCAATGACAGATCTAACAAGACAGACGGAACGTGGACTGAAATACAGGACTTGACATCAGAATGAACGCAGGACAGCTGGTACATTGGGAATTCACACGAGGGTAACGAGGTGGGCGTGGCACAAGAGGGCTGGACGGAGGGACGTGACAATTATAGTAAACAGTTACAATATAACGCTGAGTTATTGTTATCTCTCCGTTCATCCAGCCATATTCTACCCACATTTTGGAGTCCTCTAGCATTATTATTATTATATTAGCTGAACATTTTTATTCATATATATTGCTTAACTAAACTAGTACGGGGTAAATTCAAGCTTGGAACCTATACCTGGAAGCATTGGGCTCATCCTGGCATCGTGCATTAAAAAAAAAAACACATTGTAATTTATAGGGCTGTAATGTATTCGACCTTACACTTATGATACACGTATTGTAGGCGTTTTTGTTTTGGTACACACAATGAAATGGACTAATGCATTTATTGACACGGGAGGAACCTAAATTTACAATTGGATGTTCAACATACAAAAAATTATGCTAATTGTGACTGTCAGTTGGTTATAGCTAATGCTGGTTGCAGTTAGATATAATTGGTGGTTTGGGAACGTTTTGGCTTCCCAGTAAATTACACCAACACTGGAGAGTGAGTCGTGGATAAGACCAAGACGGTCTGTCGGGTCTGTAATTCCCAATTCGAATATGTTGCTGGAAACACATCCACCATGCCAACTGATTTCAGGTGACATCATCCATATGTGTGTAGGATCTGAGCAAAGGCAGAAACAGCCACTGGAAGTTAGTCTCCCAGTGACATTTAAGGCTATTTGGGTGTTTATCACTACATATATGTGACCCTACTCAGTAGTAGAGAACATGGGTTTTAGTTCATTATGATTGCTGTGATATTTTGGATTCTTTTCTTACATATTTACTGGACTGTGAACCCAAAACCGAGGTTTGTATCAAACCTTGAATCTTTTGTACCACAAATCTTGAATCTTGTGTACCAATACACCTATGATAATTTATAAACAGCAATCCAACTACCCTGCTTTAGTCTATAGAAGAAGTGGGGTAAACATGCCCATGGACTTAAGGAGGGCATTCAGACTGAAAATCACCCAGTCTAGAGGGGACTTGAACCCACAAATCTGGATGTGTGCCTGTGTAGCAGATTTAAAATGGCACCAGGCATGGAGGGGTCAGTTCTGCACCACAAAAGCAGAATGAGGTCTTATTAGCAGACACACGCGGTCAGTAGCGGCCTCTCCTGTTCCAGCGGCAGCGTCCCCCGCCCTTCTCACAGAGGTATGCTAAACCCTTAATGCCTATGATATGTATGCCACGGCATACATACCGCATGGAAATAAAATGTACATATATATTTAAACAAAAAAAGGCAAACATAATACAGAATGTGCTCACCGACAAATTAGAAGCTGTAATAAGAGCTGCACCATAACTGTACGCCTTTAACTTAAGTATTACGCCGATTCTGCACCTTTACGCAGAAACAGCGCCAAAACTGCGAATACAAATCACACCAAAATAACAAATATTTGTAATTATTAACCGTTCTGAACCAATGCAAATGTCTGCTGGCTCAGTTACCTGCACCACAAAAACAGAATGGGGCCGTATTATGACGAACATGCGCTCAGTAGCCGCCTGCCCCGCTCGCTGCAGAACACATGGAAAGTTATGACTGGCATGAAATACATGCGATTTTCCACCAAAACATAGTTACAATTAATTCAACATGCGTATAAAACGACTGCGCATTGTTAATTAAGGAAGTTTAAGCCTTGCCAATACACAAATGTAGGAGAGAAAACTACAGCCTGCTTACCGCAACAGCATCCGCCGTGCTTCTCACAAGCCGGAGAGGCACGTGGCGAGGTGCGTGCGACAGGCAAGGCCGAAACTAAATAGAACTGACATTCACTTATATGTACAATTGCAGTTCACAATATATATTCACGTAATATATATATATATATATATATATATATTAATGGCCATATGAAAAAGAGTTTTTAGCTATATATATAAAAAAAAAACATAAAAAGGCATAAAATATTTCCACTGCTATACCTGCACATGGTAGAATAATATCATTATCCTGTTTTGTGTGACTGGCCCTATGAAACCTGTCTCACAATGTGTAATTTTTCCATAGCCATTGTATTTGCATGGAGATGGGAACCTTTATTTTTTTTGCATACTTTAGATGGTGGTGTGGGGAGTCTCTGAGGTCCCTCAAAAGATTTTTTTAAACACCCAGCAAATGTCCAGTGAGACAGATATAACTAAACTCTCAGACTTTGATAGCTTTTCAGAAGCCTAGCAATTATCCCGTTCAAGCAGGACTTGGCTGTAGTGGGAATTCAGCTGTCTGTGGGCCGGGCTCATTAGCACACCGTTAGGAGTGTAGGGTCACACATATCAGCAGAGCGCGCAGACTTGGCCATCCCAGTCTTCAGAGTACTGGAGGGAAAGTTGTGGGAACTCCTATTAAGTTTGTGCCTGTGGTGAAGGAAAGGGAAGCAGTGATGTATAGAAGATAGGGTCATTCTTGAAAAGTGCTGCATATGGGATTTCACATAAGAGTGCATCAACCAAATTAGATTAAGCCCAACAGAAGTGTCTGCCTGACAACACAGTAGATTTATTTGAAAATGCCAGCAAACACAGCTGGTCTGCCTTCCTTTTAAATGCCATCTAATTAGCTACCTAAATACTGCTGAACTTAATGAATCTGAATCGTTGTTCATTTTCCCTGGGTTTGTCAGGCATCCCAGCCATGTATTTAGGTGACGTTTCCCAAGTGCGCGGCCTGTTAGAACCGTGTCTGCAGCTGTCCTTACAGTATACATGTGACCTTGCGTTGTTCAAAGGTTTCTTTTTAGGAGGGGGGGCGGAGGAACAAGAACTCTGTTATTTTGGTCAGAAATGCCTTTAATTTTCCATAACTTTGTTTTGCAATGTACAGGGTTGGCTCATGCTAGTTCAGCTGTTTGTAATTTCTTAGTTAGCATGTTAAGATCCATTTAATTTGAATTTTGCCAAGTCCAGAGATACCTTTTAATTGCAGGACACGTCTTACTGTAGATATCCATTTGATTTATACATGTGAAGGCCTTTTCTATGCTAAGAGTCCAGGGCTTTGCTCTTCCTAGGCACTGGAAAATAAATTTTTCCTCCTTTTGGAAAAATTGGGCTGTTTTTATTCTTTTTGTTCCGTCAGTATAGTGTGAAGCATGAGGCATCAGCTTGCTTGCGAATGTAGCTGAAAGTTTTTTTTTTAAAATTTGATTAATGTTTTATAATGGTTTGAGTCTGTTTTTTTCCTTTACCAAGTACAGAGAAGGATTACACGTCTTAAACTGAGCCATTCATTCATTGGTTTGTTTGTTTGTTTGTTCGGAATTAGGCATGTGGTGTTATGGGGGTGTTTGTTTATTGTTGTTGTTGTTGTTAAGTGGGAACTCTTTGTTCACTGAAAAGCAGAGGGCCCTGCGACAGGACCCCATCCTACAGCAGACCTAATGAATTATGCAGCAGTGTCCTTACAGAGACTAGACTGAAGAGTATCTGGGGGTGCGGGGATCACGGCCCTCCATCGACCCTGTACTTTGCTGCATCAAGAGCGTATCTTGTCTGACTGAATGGCTTGCTGTGAATAGCCAGTGTCATGGAGGTGGTATCCCTTAAAAGCGAGCGCCGTCCCCATAGTATGCTCGGATTTAGTGTCTGTCCCTCGTTAGGATTTTATGTTGCCTAATGAATTATTTTTCTCACTGAAAACTCGAAATGTTCTAAAATAAGCCCTTGTGTAACTGTTGACACCGATATGCTCTGTTTATTGCATCATGATGATGAGTTTAATATTAAGTAAAGGGAACAGCTGTCAAATTTGCACATATTCTCACATCTTGCACTCAATTCATGTTGATGATGTAACTGAGAAACTCCGGCTTAGATTAGTGCTTTATAATTATTTGAATGCACTAATGACCAGTAAGTGACCATTACTGATTGGGTATTATCTTGATAACATGAATTACCTTCTGTTTGTACTATATGCTGCTGTATTTTTTTTTTTATTAATCTCCTCCTCTCTTGCTCTCTGTCTTCTTCACAGATTTGAATGTGAAAGTTCTCGAAGTGTCAGGTATGTATTCAGCATATTATCCCTGTAGTGGGACACCCGTCGGGTGCCCAGAATTAGGGCGGTCATGGCGGGGAAAGTAACGCAGGTTAGGATCCAGTGTTTATTAGAAATAGGCGATCAGATTTCAATTCAATCCAAGGTTGATACTGTCAATACCAATCCTGGTACCTGGCCAACCCTGATGATAAAAATTGCCGACCAGCAGGTTGATCATCCCATTTCCTCAGTGAAAGGGCCCCCTCCTCTTTCTCCCCCCTTATAGCACTGCAGTTCATGTCCTACTCCCGGGGGTGGTTCAGTGTCTGACAACTGAAATAGGGCAGGGGCCTTGGACCGTGTTAGTGTGCCTCTGTCTATAATTCTATAAACATTTCAATTACAATTGGAAAAAAAATTATATTTTAACATTAGATTTGATCTGAAATTTAAGTATTCAGATCGAAAGAATCAATGTTTCAGTATTGGTCCACACATCCCTAGTGTTTACATCTCTGCTCCTCTGGGGTCTGTATGGGCCTCCCATGTACTAGTCAAAGAAAGAAACTTTAAATTAGCTTTTTTTTCAGAATTTCGTTTAGAGTAAAGACAAGCCTGTTACGGTTACACGTATTCATCGTGTGCCTTTCGGTTACATTCGGTTCATTCTCAGTCCGTAACTCACAATGAATGGAATGCATACGTTTCTTAATGATTCCGTGGTTTCGCCCACATCATGTTAATTGTGGCTCTGAGTTGGTTACGGTTCGTGCTGGAGGGCTCAATGACCCTCTCACGTCACTTAAATCTGTAGTTTTGGAACATTTTGTTTCCCAAATAATTACACTAACGCTGGAGAGTGAGTCGTTGATAAGACTGTCTGCCAGCTGTGTTATACTGAACTCAGATATGTTTCTGGAAAGACATCCAACGTGCTAACTCATTTGGGACGAGATCATCCAAGTCTTACTATGACCGTACAGTAGTCAGGCAGACACAGCCCTTGTAAGTTAGTCTCCCCGTGGCATTTAAGCCTATAGTGGTGTTTAATGCTACACATATACAACCATTCTCAGTAGTAGACAACATGGGATTTACTTTATTATGATTATTATGATGCAGACAGATGGTTGAAAATGTATTTATTTTATATATTTATTTTTAGTGCACAAATGAGCTTCTTAGGTTTTGTTATTCAGACACGCCGACAGATGCATCACCTTGTTTGGTTTACAGCTATTCCTGATTATGTTTGCAGTTTTAATAATAAACAATTTCATTATTTTTCCCTGCTATACTGAAGATTGCACCGATCTGTGAACCCAAAACTGAGGTTTGTACTGAACCGTGAATTTTGTGTTCCGTTACTCCTCTAATAAAGATCGTATGTGCAAGATTACATTAAAGAGCCTTTATTGAGCAGTTGTTTGAAGTTGTGTCAAGGGTTGTTGCCTTGCACGTGAAGCTATGTGTTTGTGGTCGTCCGACACAGGATGTCAGGAAATGCGTACAAATGTTAGTGGTATTCCACAGCAAAATCCTGTAAACAACCGTATTCCTGTCTAGGTGTGCGTTAACTTTACAGACACCACAATTTGCACAAACTTCTCTATTTAAATTGAAACGGTGCTGGAAAAGTCATGTGCTCAAGTCAAATGCATACAGTATGCTCATTCATTACAGCACCATGCCAAACTCACATGTCAGTAACTTAACAAAATTCATGTGGAACTGGGCAAGTATATCAACAGTAACAAACGTTATGGTTTGTTACAATTATGGTAACCTACCTTTAAACTGATATTTAAAAATCGATGTTTAACTTCTTCGGTGATCTAAAAATTGCTACCTTGAAGAATCGTAATTTGTCACTGAATTGACTCCCCCCCTACCCCTAATGGTTAGCCTTACCTTTTATTTTATAATGACTTGTGGAAGTGGGTTTTAACGCTGGGCTGAGTGCCTCACAGGGCCATCGCTGCAGAATTGCCGAATCATCACGGAACCCCCACTCTGTAACCAGCACAGGTGGTTAAGAATGGGCAAGTAAAGTAATTAAATGTGCAGCCTCTGACCATGGGTCATTTTTCAACTTCGAAAGAAAAGGCAACGAAAAGCATTGGAGTAAATTAAAATTTCCATACACTTTCAGGATTTAAAACGATATTTGCATTGACTTGTACGTAAGGCGACTTTTAGACTGTATTGCGGCCTAAAGTCACAAGTCCAGTTCTAGGAACAAGGCATCCATAATACAAAGGAGAATCAGTTCATTGCGCCTTATTCTTTTCATAATTTACTGCTGGTTATGGGTTGTGTTTTGTTCTCTCTCATCGTTGGTAATTGTTCTAATGCACTAGTAAAAGGTGAGCACTGACGTCATTCATCTAAGACAGAGATCTTAAGGCTTTCCAGCTGTATGGTGCAGTGAGGAAGTTAGACTCCTTAACACTGCAATGCTGAACAAACACTAATGCACTAATGTGTATTGATGTCATGGAATGGTCAGATCGGGAAATTAGGCTCATTGTGTTGTGTGTGTGTGTGTGTGTGTGTGTGTGTGTATTATGTATGAATTACACTGTGGGGACCTCACAATGTGATAAAAACCTGTTATTCTGACATCGTGGGGACCACTCTTTCGGTCCCCACAAGGGGAAACTCAGTTTTATAAAAATCTGAGACTGCAGTCAAAAAACTAAAAATGCCTTCTATTTTTGTATAAGACTAGTATAAAAGTCGTTAATTGTGTTTGATTCTATTTTCTTATGGTTAAGGTTAAGGGGTTAAGGTCGTCATGTTGGGATTAGAGTTTTCCCCATAGAAATGAATGGAGAGTCCCCACAAGATATAATTATTAAACTGTGTGTGTGTATGTGTGTGTGTGTTTATATACATGCTTTCCCTGAAAATTGCCTTTTGGAGATGCCCCCCATAGGGTAAATTGTATTATTTAGTGGAAAAAAATAATTGCTCAAGAACTTTTATATTCATTATAGTTCATTACCAAGTACTAATAAAAGTTAGAGATTCACACCAGGGTTCCTCACCAGGGGAAGGAAAGAGGTAGGCTGTTTAACTGAGGAAAACACTTTGTCAGTTGCAGAAAGATTCCTGGAGAGTTAAAGTTGAATTTGTGTAAGTTCTTAAAGTGTTCCATGTTAGGTTGTGGTGGGGAGGAGAGAGAACGTTCCTATGTAGACTGATACACCGTTGCTTGTTGGATTCCAGGCAGAGAGGGAAAAAACGGACACCTGGACTTGGAGTTGGAAGCCCCCGGGACTGTTGATTGGAATGCAGTTATTTTTTTTGGGGGGGGGGAATATGAGTTTGTAGCAGTGTAAAGACAGTTGGCTAGCAGCCAGTCAGTGACAAGCATGACTGAAAAGCTGAAACCTGAGTGCTATTTGATTAGATGCAATTGAAGCAAATTGCCAGAATTCCATTTGTTCCGCTTCATCGAAATAAGAAAAGTAGTATTTTGTTTTTTTCAAAGTTCTCAGGATTATTGATGCTAAATTGGATGCAACGATTGATTATACTTCAATCGATAAAACAAAAATGTACGTGGAACTCGACGGCAGATGGATTAAGTGTGCAGTCTCTCCTCTCGAACCCACGGTGATGTTTTATCTGGGGAATATGTTACAAAAGAGCTGCTTTAAGTTAAAGGACAATCAAGGTACATACATTTCATATAATAACCAAGTTCTGCAAGTATTTCTTATTTTATTCTGTCCATCTGTTTGCTCACCTATTGAAATCATTCCTATCTTGTCACCTTTGCATTAAATGTCAGGGTGACTGCTGTTCTTCTGCTTCCTATTAATATTGGTTGTTAAATGTCCACCACAGTAAAACGGTGCTTTGTAGTGACTTCATTTTGCTGGAATTCTCCATTAATGTAAAAGTACAGACTGCAGATTGTGGGATTTCTATGTGGGCCAATGAAACCATAAGGAAGAGCATTTAAAGCTGTCCTTGGTTTGCCGGTCATCCGTTCCCTTTCTACACCTCGGAGTCACACATTCCCCACTTGAGGACAGACTGGCCCTCATACGCATAGCGGGCCGGGGCAGATGAGCAGCATAAGACTAACACTAGTCCTTAAAGGAAGTCACTGTGACTCGCGTCAGACGGAGCTGCATTTGCTCCGTCGGTGAGAGCGTTTCCGGGTGAACACTGAGATATCACTCATACGCAAGCTTGACGGTGCGTTTTATGGATATTCCTCTGGATATGAAATGTTCCATAGCATACGCTTTTATAACTGCTTATCGGGCGCTTCTGTCCTCTCCCCGTATTTCACCGGTGACAAGTACAGGCATTAACCCTCTCCCAGGCGTTCTGATGTGCCGTCTTTGTTGGTCGTCGCTTGGCACGGGGTGCCGCTGCACGGTGCGCTGAAAGCCAGCCCATCGCTCTTTTGCACGTGATTAAAATGTATTGCAGTTTTTGCAACATGAAATTTTAATGAAATAACTTTCAGGAGCTGCAGATATATACTGCCGTGTTATGTCTTCCCACAAGCCTGTTCCTCACCTGATACCCACCTTGATTTGTAGATAGTTTTCGGTCTCTTAAAGTGAGTTAAGGAATAATAATGCTAATACATTTATTAATTAATAGAAATGATTTATTATGTGCTTTGTTCTCAATGAGGAACCCTGACACTGGAGAATATGGGGCGTGTGAGAAGTTTCCCTCACAGACTCCATGGAGCA
Source organism: Mormyrops attenuatus (assembly GCA_026777985.1). Classification (NCBI taxonomy): domain Eukaryota; kingdom Metazoa; phylum Chordata; class Actinopteri; order Osteoglossiformes; family Mormyridae; genus Mormyrops; species Mormyrops attenuatus. Next base: position 25,469,904 of record JAODKC010000130.1, read on the forward strand.
CTCGTCAGAAAGGCTGTACAGCTGCTGGACCTGCACGTTACCCTCAGACGCTCCCTCTCTGCTCAGGCGGCCAATCATTCAGCGGCTGCCCTCTGCTAACCCAATGATCTGGCAGTTATGGGGGAGAAAGGTCCGATTTGCCTCAATGTCGAATGTTTAAAAAAAAAAAAAAAGTCAAATGTTTTTTTTTTTTTTATCCTCCGCATGGATGCTGATGTAAGGTCAGGGTTAAATTATAGCCACTTGTCTTGTAGAACGCGTATCCACAAAAAAAAAGATGTCGGACTTCCTGTTTTGTTGCAGGCCGTGTCAAGCATACTTCACTACGATGGAATTTTCTCTGAACTGTAGAACATAAGTACATAATAAAGTTGGAGTGCTTTAGCAGCATATACCATCCAGACGTGTCCCTTTAACCCGTCTCTCCCCTGGACCCTGCAGCGAGTCCATTGTAAGGATGGTGTTATGTTTCCCAAGCGTGCGTCGAAATATAAGTACTTTCCCATACAAATGGGAGACTGTCCGATTCTGTAGACTTGCAATACAGCCGCGTAAGCTAATGGACAGGAAATTTGAGGGGGCCGGACACATAATATTAAAGGTGGGGGTGATGGTGGCGGGGGTCCATATAGCTTAGCACTGGACAGTGCAGTGGACATTGATCAGAAAGGTGGAGCAGTGACACAGTGGCAAAGAAAAACAAACACTGTGACCAAAGAGTTAAGTGTTGACTGTGGAGGACATAGAACTACCACAGCGACATACTTTTATCATTTTTTCTCATTAAATAATGCACCAACTACTACATGTCATTAGACAGCCCCCCCATGCCTGTTATGGAAACTATACAGAATCAAATGATGTCTAAGTACTTATATTTACGCATACACTTGTGAAATATACCAGCATTGTTATGCTGAACCCGCTGGCGCGTCCACTGGGAATGACAAACTTAACTGTACTACACGTTCGTCTCTCAGATTCTGATGATGCGACGTGTGATTCTGCACCATGATTTTAGGACATCTCCAGGTTCTCTGAGGATGGTTGCATGTAGAAGCAGCAGTACCAGACCGCGTGGATGCCCCCGTGCCCCTATTGCGTTCTGACCCCTCGCAACGCACCTCCCCCCCCCCAATGCTTGTGAGTTCTGACATATGATCTCCCGTTTGTCCAGGCCCATTTCCATCGCGTTAAATCATAGAGGACCTTCCTCTTTGTAGTACCATTCACCCTGTGGCCAGCTCTCAGTGGCATTAATAATTCATAGACATTGAACTTACTACTTAATGCTATAAATATCCACCCCCTGCTAGATTTCAATACTTTGAAACGGACCAGAAGGAAGACAGTATAACATGCCGAGGGCCTCAAGTGGATATTACGCTGTCTATAAATTTCCCGCAGCTCCCGTTTTGCAGTTTCTGACTGCATTTACTGTAGGATGTTATGCAAGTTATAGGAATGTGAGCGTCATTCCTGAATCTGAAGTTTTCAAGGATGCATTAAAGCCACATGCAGTTTACACTCAGAAATAATGCGGGAATCTGTTTGGCTGTAACATGAGTGAATTTGTATTGCTGCTAGTGCTGTTTCCAAGAGTTTGGCTTGAAATGGTTATGAGGATTTTCATTACAAACACCGTCTCTTTTATTCTCATACACTTTTAACCTTTTTGACTAGTGTTTGTAATATGGTGTGTGAGAAACTCTGCATGAAATTAATTAATTATTCTTATTATCTTTATCATCTAATTATGTTTATTTCACTATCCATTTAATCAAGGAAATCTAATTTTTAAAATGGTCATCAATAATAGTGTGAGTAGGTGAAAGTGAGTCTGAGCTGTTTCGTGGTAAATGTCACATGTCGTCTATCACCTGATATTGTAGTCGCTCAGCAGTGCTGACTCATCAGTGCAGCTGGCCACGGTTTGCCTGCTGGCAGTCTTTTTGCCCATTTAAGCTTTAAAAGTCCAGATGGGTGTTACTTGAAAATGATTTGTTCACTGTTATGGTTCACATTTGGTTGCTTTTTTAGGTATTCAGTTCAGAAATTAGGTTATCGACAGACAAATTATGTAGATGGCTGTATCTAAGTGAGGCGGGTGGTTGTGTGTGACAGTGAGGCGAGTGGTGTGTATGAGAGTGAGGTGGGTTGCTGTGTGTGAGTGAGGCGGATGGTGTGTATGAGATTGAGGCAAGTGGCTGTGAGTGAAGCGGGTGGCTGTATGAGAGTGAGCCGGGTTACTGTGTATGAGAGTGCGGCAGGTGTCTGGTTGTGTGTGACAGTGATGTGAGTGGCTGTGTATGAGAGTGAGGTGGATGTCTGGCTGTGTGTGAGAGTGAGGGAGGTGGCTGTGTGTGAGAGTGAGGCATGTGGCTGTGTGTGAGAGTGAGGCAGGTGGCTGTGTGTGAGAGTGAGGCAGGTAGTTGTGTGTGAGAGTGAGGCAGGTGACTGTGTGTGAGAGTGAGGAAGGTAGTTGTGTGTGAGAGTGAGGCAGGTAGTTGTGTGTGAGAGTGAGGCAGGTGGCTGTGTGTGAGAGTGAGGCAGGTGGCTGTCTGAGAGTGAAGTTGATGGCTGTGTCTAAGAGTGACTCAGAATCGAAAGGTCACAATCTTGAACCTTATTTTATGGTTTGATACAAAACTGTGGTGGGTCTGTCCTAGAATCACTTTAGCTCAGTCAGTAAAGGTCATTAAGACTTGCAATAAAAACTGTTTGTGAATTATATTGTTTGAAAACGAGACCTGCATTATGCAATACATCAACATTTAGCTTAAATAATTTCAGTCCATTTCCAGAGGCCATCAGACCAATTTAAATACAGGTCATCTTGACTAATTTTTGAGGCCATAAGTGTCAAACCTGAAAATTGCAGCCTGAGAACAGGATGTGACGGGTGTGCAGGGCAATTTCTTCATGATGTGAGTTCTAGTTACTCTTTTAATTAAACCATGATTAAAATCCAGAGTAGTGCATTTGTAAACCATTGCAAGTATGTAATTTATATTTATTAAGGTGAAATGTTCTCAGCTAGTATAGCTATATCGGTTTAAATTCTTACAGCGGCAAATCACTTGTCATTCATTCATTCATTCATTTAGTATTTCCTTAAAATGCACTTGCAATGTAGTTAATCTTGTCAATCAGTAATAGTTACTACATTTTTAAGGATGCTCTTCTTTGCTTGAGGTCTTTTGATGCAGTTCTGACTTATAATCTGAAATTAACCTGCACAAACATTCCTGATGGAATAGGCGGTGACTCCTCGACAGGATTTTCTATTCATTTTTTTTGGTTCTTTAATACAGTTCTATATTTGACAATGTCACGTAAGAAACAAAGGACGAAAAAAACAAAGTTTAAGCGTCAGGAGAATGAAAGGGGCTTTATTAACAAAACAGGAGTGGGGAAACCAACAGGACCCTGAGGGGTCAAAAAGGGAGGCCTGACTCGGGGATGGGCACAGGCAGGAGGACTGACGTTAATAAACAGGCTGGGGAACACAGGACTGGGAAGCATGTATATACAGGATTAACAAGGGACTGATACGATTCAGTTGTTGATGTTTACTAGATTAGCATCAGAAATTACGAACAAGACACAGTCGGGAAGAAAGCAGGAGGGTTCGGGAGGACCAGCAGCGGCCCCAGCTGGTCATACCGGGGGATGGACAGGACAGGTCGTAGGAGACACCACCACACAACCTGGACGGAGCAGACGGGACCCAAGACAAGACAGGGCACGGCTGGATTGTCAGAATATATGCCACATACCCCAGACAGGGTCAGGAACTGGACAGAAGAGACAGAGACCAAACCACAATGGCACAGAGAAAACAGACCCAAGACGCAGGACCAGACCAGTAACATGGGTAAAACTGACCACAAAGCAGACACCAGGCACAGAGCGCCACTGAGTGCGTCACGGGTCCCCTCCCCTTAGCCTCTGCAGGAGAGGGGCCTGGGCGGTCATCATTGCGTGAGTGGGGTTCTGGGCAGCTGACATGGATGGTGTGCCCCCATCTCCCCCTCTCGGAGACTTGAGTAGCCCCTCTCTTAACCCTCAGCTGATATTGGTGGCCGAGGACAGGATTGGCCCAAGCTTTGGGCTGAGGGAAGGGCCCATGGAGCGGAAGGCTCAGCGCAAGGCCCAGGGTGTCCCAGTCTAAGTCTTTCAGAAGCATATCTTCCAAATCAATCCCCTCTGGCCTGGCGGTGGCCAAGGAGTCAGACGTCAGGGTGGCGGCAGCTTGCAAGGGAGGAGGTGACTGGCAGTGACAAGCCAGGAGGTGGCGAGGAGACTTCCAAGGCGACGGCAGGGGACAAGGCAGGTGCCAGCAGGACACCAGGAGATGAGGCAGGTGCTGGCGGGACACCAGGTGATGACAGGCGCCGGTGGGACCAGAAGGCATGATGGACACCGATGGGACAATAGGAGGCGTGGCCGGAGCCCATGGGATGGCAGGAGGCGAGCTGGGGCACCTAGAGGCGAGTAGGGCACAGCTGGGGCACCTAGAGGCGAGTAGGGCACAGCTGGGGCACCTAGAGGCGAGCAGGGCACAGCCGCAGCAGAGTAGGCCGAGCAGCTCAGAGCAGTGTCCCGAACGGAGGAGTGGTCTCAGCTGGGTCAAACACAGGTGGCAGCCCCTTTTGAGCCAGGCTCTGGAGGTGCGGCCGAGGCAAAGATGTACTCCAGAGATGCACCGGAGGTGAAGACGGACTGGCACGGCAGCAGCCTCTCCTGGGCTGGGTGCTGGAGGTGCAGCTGTGCTGGAAGCCTCTCCTGGGCTGAGCTCTGGGGGCATCTGGTCAGGGGAGCTGCAGCGAGTTGTAAAGAGCCGGCAGGCTGAGCTGTGACAAGATTACGAACAAGACACAGCTGGGAAGAAATAGGAGGGTTCTGGAGGACCAGCACCGACCCCTGCTGGTCATACCAGGGAATGGACAGGATGGATCACGGCAGCCATATCTTTCTTAAAGTTCTGCAGCGACCAAAATTGCTGGAGTCTCACATTTGGAGAGACGCTCAGGAGCGTCTGTGTAGTGCATGTGATGACCGAGATGAGAAAAGTCAGCAAGGCGATGGATTCACATGGACATGATAACCGCAGAAATGTTGTCTGTACGTGGTCTGGGAGATGGCAGGACTGCCAAAGTCATGGTAAAAAGTGACATGTTGGGAATAACCTTATCGATCATAAGCTCAGAAAAGCGTCCTGTTGTGAATTTTATAGTTCTCAAATTGAAGGAACTTGTCTGCATATTAAAATGTGAAATGTTAGTGAGTTTATCAGAACAATTGTCAATGCTGAATAATTTAAGTATGGAAAAACAAAGTGTGAGAAAGACTGTTGTGCCTAGATTTGTTTTCATGCGAAGATTATCACATTTTAGATTATCATAATTTCAAACGAGAAACTTTTCATGAATTATGCATCCTAAACTGCCCACACTTTAAAAAAAATTGTGATCAAATCGGAATTATATATATATATATATATATAGTGTGTGTGTGTGTGAGTGTGTGTGTGCGTGTGTGTATTTCTAGTAAATAGATGGCAGGCTTAAGTACTTGAAATCTCCATGACTTCACCAACTGAATATAAATTATATAAATCATAATATATATAATTTGTATAATGGATATAATGAAACTTATGAGGAAACTGCAAATCTCCTTGCATGTTGGGAACAAAATGTTCACCCCATTAAATAGTAATTATGCTCCCTCATGTTACTGGATAAACAAATATAATAATATTTATATTTATATAATAATATTTATATAATAATGCCTGATTCTGTGGCCGTGCTGTTTGACGCTTGCAGAAAATTAAAGATCCCCAGTTGTTCTGTTATCTGTCCAGGAGCATGTAGCACATATCTGAGAAACATCATTCCTGAACCTTGAATCCTTAAAGTGTCCTTGAACACAGGAAGACATCCATCCATCCATCTTGTCCAAGGGTTATGGGGGGGTCTGGAGCCTACAGCGGAAAGCGTTGTGCATTACCCATGCTGGGTACAGCTCCAGCGGGACACCAGTCTCTCATACACACCAAGTCATACCCCCGTTAGGTATTTAAGAGATGTCAGCTCACTTGATGTGTTTGGGACAGGGAAGGGCACCGGAATGGGCTGAAAAATGCAGACTACACACACAGAGCAGGGACACAAACTGAACCCACTGCCCTGGGGTGTGAGGCTGTGGTGAAGCCCTCTGAACCACCCTGACAGGCCGACATATGAGTCATGTCAGCATTCAGATCAGAAACACAAGCCAAACGATTTCATTCATGAAACCACATTTTTTAAAGCACATGTCTCATGTGTTTGTTTGTTTTTTTTTGTTTTGTTCCGTATTGCTTCCGTATAATGAGATGTATAGTACTGTGCCACATTCTTAGGCAGTCTAAGAAAATGATGTTCAAATGATTTTCATGTTGGTGTAAAAGTATGATATTGTCTGTCGAAGAGTGTCAGCTTAGCTCTCCTGAAGTCATCCCGGTATTTGCAGCAACCATCCGATACACTCATGTACTATTTGACTCGACCTCTAGCCCACCTCATATAACTAATCAATATCTCATTGACTTTTTCAAACTAAATTTAACTAATTCATTAAGTCAGCTGGTGGTGAAATTTAACAAATATATGGAATGACTGAGGTGCCCTTGATGAGAGGCTTGACCGTTGATGTGTTCTTCTCGCTATCCAACAAGATATCTGTAACTTTTCAGAGAAGAGAAGAAATTCCTGTTAGTCGTTTGTGTTACGCTTACTGTAAATGTTTAAATAGCTTTAAACATTTCCTTTGGTTGCCTAAGCCTTTCACACAGTATTGTACATGGTGAGGTAGGTACAGTATATGGTAAGGTAGGTACAGTATATGGTGAGGTAGGTACAGTATATGGTAAGGTAGGTACAGTATATGGTAAGCATGTTTGCCACGGTCGGCCTGCGCTTTATGGATGTACTGACCAGGGTGTCAGGCCTCAGAGTCACCATGCCGTCTACTTCAAGATGTGAAATGCTCTGAGGTTTAATCAGAGGGAGAAATGTGGCCTTTACCCCGCTGCCTTTACCCCTGTTAGTACTATACTTTCTTTTTGTTTTTCTTTCCTGGGTCACCGTTTTCCTGTTCTTGGATCAAAGGACTCTGAGTGTTTGCATTTCACTCAAATCGATATCAGTAGACCGAGCTTGGCTTGCACGACTAATGGCTGCTCACCTCAGGGTTGTGACCTTCCTTTGGCCGTAAGGTTAATTACCGGCAGTCATAATAAGTCGAACGTGTGCTACAACAGCCAGTGTTGTCCGTCTATGTTAACGAACATTTACAGTCTTGGAATTTCTGTGTGTGTGTGTGCATTGCAAGATAAACCCTGGACTGATGTTTGTCGGTCAAGGGTGTATGTTTGGTGGCAGTGGGGAGGGATGCTTGGGGGGCCATTAGTTGGCACTGCAGCCATCTTTGGTAGGGGTAAGAGCACTGTGCATGCACTGCTGCCAAGTACAATTAGTCTTTTAATACCTCTAATCTGGGTGTTGCGTCACGCTCTTGTGAACCTGCAGAGACACTCGAGGTCACAGCGCGAGAGTGCCCAGTCACCACGGTTACGTAACTGTGAACCTGCTCTCCCGCGATAGCAAGAGAAATCTCTGCCGGACTTAACCCTGCAGTGTGCCGGATTATCGCCTCAAACTGAGGGTCACCGAAGAGCCGCGCCGGCCGACTGGCCTGCCCCGTGTGCTTATCGCGCTCTCTGGCATGGCGTCTGTCAGCGTCAGCTTATTCCCACTCTCCCCGTCGCAGCCGCTCGCTGTTGGCGTTAATAGCTAACGTTTCAGGGACAGGCCTCGAAGGTTGACTTTCACAGACGTCCTTTTATTTGCTATGCGTATCAAAAATTTATAACGGCGAGAATGAATAAAATTTGAATAATTTACGTTATGAGGTGCTTAATGCCCTGGCACCACAGGACAAAGGGACCGGGGTGGGCCGGGGAGGGTGAGGGGTAAGATTAGCATTTGTAAATTAATAATTGAGCAGGGAGAAATGGCAGTGTGCGGGTCAGCCCTCTATTCAGTCACCTTTCCGTATCAAGTGGTATAAAGTGGAAATATTCCATCTGTTTGGATTAAATCCTGTTACGACAGACTCGTTAATTGAAAGATTGTTATTGTTACCAAACCCATTTTTTGACCGGACTAAAACGTGTAACTCGACATGGGAACACACAGAGACCTTTCTAGTTGCTCAACATCAGCAGGTTCTGCAGCTGGGAAATGGTTCCTTGTCTGATTCGCTCTGCTTGTCGGTGAATGCATTAACTATTTAATTGGCACTTTGGTATTGTTTACTGCTCTGCTGGCATGCCTGTAACACTTTTTTCTGATAAAGGAAAATGTGGGTGATTGTGCTTATATATTTCATATATATATATATATATATATATCTGTTTGTCACCAATTACTAAAAACAGAGTGCGCCGGATGAGAACGTGGAATGGGAGAGTTGCTATACAAAGGGAGGGAAATAGCGGTGGGATATAGCCTCACATCTGCTTCTCAGTGAGACAGGAAAACCTGGTTTTTACGGCAGCTGTTAAAGATGGACCAGTAGCCTGCCTGGTGGAGAATGTAACAGAAGCCAGAAACCAGAGAGAATCGCAGTGCTGCTGATTGGTACAGGAAACCATGACAAAACAGAGGTTCAAAAATGCCACGTGGCAGGACCTGCGGTCGACTGTTGTGACGCCTGTTTAGCTGCCCGCTGTGATGCCTGTTTGGCTGCCCGCTGAGATGCCTATTCATTTGTTTAGCGGCCCTTCCCGCTCGCTGGCTAACTTTGCTAGCTGTGGCATTCTGCCTGAGACCAACGCTCCGACCGCTGTGGCATCCCGCTGCCGCCTTGGCGTATTTCCAGCCTTCACCCCCCTGAGGCACACGTCGCACGCTCGGGCACTGCTGAAAGCAGGCCGCTTTACCCTGATGTTCTCCGGCTTCCTCTCAACACCACAGCCCGCAGGCTCCCGGACAGGCCAGCATTTGCTTTCTCTTCCCAACAGGAAGCTTAAATCAATTCTCCCGACACACGACCCTGTAGTCCTACCTATCAAAACAGTGGGCGGTTACTTTACATAAACCCAAAATGGGATGCCAAGTAGTCACAGCAACAGGATGTACAGTATGACCTGCAGAGAATTTTTGTTTTTTGATAGTTTTAAGGAATGTAAGTGCCAAGAATCGCACCTTTAATATTTTACCATCAACTGTTGGCACAGCAGGGCTTGTATCCGGTGTGTTAAAACGCGACGTTGTGTTTGTTAGCTGCTTGCAATGAAGACATTTAGCATTTATCTCAGTGTGTGAGGAGTGTCAGTCTGAATAGACTCAGTAGCTCTTCAAAAGGATAATTATTCTAATTGTTCCTACGCAAAGCTGTTGAATTATAGAGTTGCTTCCATACCAGTTGAATTTGACACAGAATACAATCATGTCATAATGCACCAAACATAAAAAGTTTATTTTTTTTTTACTTCTTAAAAAGGGGGGGGCTGGAGCCTCTGACATCAGGGCACAAGGCTGGGGGCCACCCTGGACAGGAAGCTTCTCCATCAAACTCACAATCACACATTTCTACACCACTGGCAACAGAGAGTTACAGCCAGGCAGACTGGAACAGCAAAACCTTTAAAAGCAGCAGTAAAAGAAATCAAACTGAATTGAATAAATAAATGAGCTATATATGTATATGTATATGTGTATATGTCCGTCCATCCATCCATCCATCCATCCATCCATTTTCCACTCCTTATCCGGGGTCGGGTCGTGGGGGCAGTAGTCTAAGCAGGGATGCCCAGACCTCCATCTCACCTGACACCTCCTCCAGCACCTCCGGGGGAATGCCAAGATGTTCCCAGGCCAGCCGAGAGATATAATCCCTCCAGCATGTCCTGGGTTTGCCCGAGGGTCTCCTCCCGGTTGGACAAGCCTGAAACACCTCCCCAGGGTACCATCCAGGAGGCATCCTAGACCGATGCCCAAACCACCTCGACTGGCTCCTTTCTATGCAGAGGAGCAGCAGCTCTACTTTGAGCCCCCCCCGAATGTCCGAACCCCTCACCCTTATCTCTAAGGCTGAGCCATCCACCCTGCGGAGGAAACTCATTTCAGCCACTTGTATCCACCATGGGGCTTGGCCGGGCAAAGCCCGAAGGGGTAATATGGGTTTGCCCCCCTGTGGGGTCACCACCTGCAGGGGGAGCCATGGGGACGGACCGATCGTCGGCAACCAAAACTGGCTCTCTGTACATGTACATTAGTCACACACACATATATATTATACCGTGTGTGTGTGTTATACTATATATTATAATATGTGTGTGTGTGTGTGTGTATATCTTCTTAGATATTTCTAAGATTGCTTCCTATTGGAGCAGCTACGGATCAGTACAGCTGGCCCAAACAGGCCCAAACAGGCCCAAACAGGTCCAAACAGATCCCGAACTGACAATCTTCTGGTTGCAAGTTAGTGTCATTATCCCATGTAAAAAGGTTCTGGGTTCGCACTTCACCTGATGCAGCACAGTCTTGGGTGGGAGGCAGGACGACTGCGGCTGCTGCATCCAGTCACATGGTACCTGATCGGGAGCCCCGTGTGACCCGTGACCTCTTTCTTCTCTGGTTCGTTTACACGGTGCCCTGATTGGCTAATGAACATCAGATGGCGGAGGTCCCCCTATAGGCATTAAACCTGCCCAACTGTAATTGTCAATTCTCAGTTGATTTGGCGCTCACCTGGGCTTTATCCCGTCCTTGTTAGCGGGCTTCTTACAGCTGTCCCCTGATCTGCTTCTCCCTGACTCGCGCCCAGCCCTTCCCTTCTCGTGTCTCGTTGCTGTGGGTCCTCTTCATTTTCACCCGACTTCTGCCTCCGCCCTGCCGCTCCGCAGAGGATTGACAGTAACCACGCTGGTTAGGCAGGTTTGGCAAGCGGACACGTCCATGACGAAGGCCCTTTTCCAGAAAATGCGGCCTGCTGAGATAGCCACGCAGCCCCAAAGGTTTCGACACTTGTTTACCCTGTAATTTTTATCAGCAGTTCCCGCCTTTTCGTCGGCGGGGGCCAGCGGCAGCTCATTATGTATAATTGAATAACGAGGAGGACAGAAAGTAATTTGTCTGAGCAGCCGAGTGTATTGCTTTATCGTGCTAATTAGCGTAGCGCGCCTGAAATAGATGCCTGTTCCCCGGCGCGTGCCGCATCGAGCCTCCCATCTGCGCGGGGGCCGCTTGCCGGGATCGCGGCCTTGCAGCCGTTCACCGCGTCTGTGCCGTGCTGCAGCTGAATGTCTGAATGTCTCTCTCTCTCTCCCTCTGAAGGCGACACGCTTCTTTGCCGGTCGGGGTCACAGGCTGCCCAGACGACCTCATTTCCCCACTGTGTGGAAGAAGTTACCCCTGTCGAAAGTGGAGGTCGGCGTCTTTTGGGTAAATGCGTTGGGTTTTCACCATTTATTTTTCTTTGTACTGTTTCTGATGTTGTTGATGTCTGCCAAGGCTCCTGGGTTCGTAGACTTTTGAGGTTGGCCACAGTTTTCCTTGTTTCTACGCAGGATGGCTTGTTTTGAAATGTACAGCCTTTTTATTTAAGTTAGATCATGTTAAGAATGTTGAGTCGACATTGATTTTCGGTGATTTTGACTGTGCTGGGCTGCCCCTTCAAGGTAGGTGCCTTACATGTGACGCCTGTAACTGCTGTAATGTTTTCTTGCTCGGTTCCCACTTGCTGGTCTCCATGTTATTTCAGCCTGGGTCCAGTCCCCCATACTTTGGTTGTTTTCGCAGAGGAAATGAGACCCAGAAGCGTGTGGGGTCTGAAACCGTGAACTTGCTACATGGGAGGTTTTAACAAGACTGATTCCTTTCTGTTTCCTATCAGGTTCTAGCTCCCTACTAAATGTTCACATTTATATTTACATTGCATATTTACGTACTTTTGTGAAGCCATGACATATAGAAGAATAGGAGCTTATTTTATGACTGAATCTTTTAAATCTGTAATTTGTGTTTAGTTTTGGTTTAAATATCAGAAATCATGTGTTATGGCTGTGATATCCAGGCAACATTACTTAACACAGCTGAGATTTTAAAGCGTGTTTTAAATGTATGTATAAGTAGTTGTAAAAAAGAAAATGGTGGTACAACTGTGGCGTTTATATTGAAGCTACTTCGGTTGCTAATAAATGCGCAGTAAAATAACGTCGTATTTTGTCTGCAAGCGCTGTCCTTGTGATGCCTGACAGGAGAGATTAGGTGTTCCGTGATAGCCGGGCTTGTTTTTGTCAGCGTCTCATTATATGAAAATGTGCGCACTCTTCGGTGTGACTGCGACTGTCAGTCAGGAGACACTAACGAACGCGGCACTGCTCCGGAGTCAAAATACAGTCATAAAAGCGAGACTTTAAAGGCCGACAAATGGATAAACGTGCTGTGACGGCTGCTGTGTGCTCAGGCACTCTGCGAGACAGCCCCGCCTGCTGGTAATTATGCAGTCATGCTGATTTCCAGATCAATACCTGTAATAAGCAGGAGCTGTTCAGGAAGCGGCGGGTTTTCAGATAAGTCCTAATTGAGCGCGTGGTGTTCGCAGTAGTGACTGCACCCTGGATGCAGTTATCCGAATGCAGCCTCAGCGTATAGTGGCACAGTCTGATATGCTAATTAAGTCTTTAGTGTTTTATTTTTTTCCCCTGGAAATGAAAGCAGTGTCTATTTCAGGGACATACATAAAAACAAAGCCTTTCACCTGCGCCCGATTCAGTGAAATCTATCAAGCGATGATTCTCCTCCTTCATTTTTTCGCCACGTTGACCACATTCTACCGTAGCGTCCTTTTGGCATTTTGAGTTTTTCTGAATTGGATATGCTAGCGTCGGATAGACTGTGTTTCACAGCCATTATAACCAGCATGTTGTAAAATGTTAAAGCATCGGCGGAGGATGGCAGACTTTTGGGTAAATCAGTGATACGATCGGTTTTATGTGCAGGCAGTAGTAGCAGCCACCTCAGTGGAGGCGTGGTCCACCCGGCTCCGTGCTTCCAGTGCCCCAGTCCAGTGACCCCATCCAGTGACCCCACTCAGCATTCAGGGTTACTCATACCCAAAAAAGGAGGCAGCCCTGGGTGTCGGAGGGCAGCGGATGTCTCCATGTTTTTGGAAGAGGCTCTGGGTGGAGAGAGGCTGGCATTTCCCGCTCCATCTGTCACCCTTGTAGCGTAGGCCTTTCTCGAGGCATTAAGGCACTTCTTCCCTCCTTCACGTTGCTCCTTCAGGAGCTCATTAGGTGTCACCGGTGTTTCATTTCAGTGCTCAGTCAGAGTTGAGCAATAATGATGGCAGGACCGTCAGTCGTGCCGGTTTGGCTTCCATTAACGGACAAGCGCACGAGTTTGCTTTGGCATAGTCTTAACCCCTGCACCCTCGACCACTGACGCGACGTCCGCCTCTCGTTCATTATTATCTTAATAAACATTATTTACATTTGCTCACAATTACTTTCTGAAATGCTTGGCGGTTCTCTACTGTTAAATAATTTCAGATGTGTGCAGTAGTAGTAGCGTTTCTTTTTTTTAAATCATTATTTCTGCTTCATGCACCAACTGCACTTTGATGTTTGGAAAATAGAGAGCGATGGTATGATGAAAGTGTGGAGAAGCCAGAGTTGCCAGGATGCCGGCATCAGGGGGCTGATGGGAATTTCAAAGCTTGGTTCCGCCGTGTTTTCGAGCGGAATCACTTCCCCCGACAGCGGTCAGGCCGCCTTTCTGCCCGCTAGTAAACAAGCTGTGGAGCCCTTAAGGAGATGTGCTCTTTTACTCATTTGGAGCATTTTAATAGGCTGGTCGGGCTGGCACGGTGTTATTCTGGCTCTGATTACCGTAGAATTGTGGTTCTCCTGCAGAACTAGTGGACGCTCACCAGGTACAGGAAGCCTTCCAGCCTCCAGAGCAGGACGTCAACAATCGATGGGATGCGTCCAGCATAGGCTGTAAGCAGTGGTGGAACAGCTGTAGATTCCGCCCTGGGTCAAAAATGGACCATTCTGCCCCCCTTCCGAATCCACACCTAGGCCCTGCCAACGCCAGCTGCAGCCGTTGCAGATGATGAAATTTAAGTAGCCTCCAAATATCATATCATACCCATCATACACTGCAGTAGTTAGCAAATTCCACAAACATGCTTTTTTTTCGTTAAATACACACCCTGACAACAGTCTAACTGTCTAACTGAAAACATTACAATCTATTAAATTGTTTCAAACTTGTTTCAAACAAGTACTGTACCAAATATTTTTAGTGTTGACTCCCACCATAATGAGTTTGTATACCTAAAAATGAGAGATATAAAAGTATGATAAAGCATGTCACGAATCCATATAATATGCATGACATCAGCAGCATAATCTTCACAAAGGTTTCGCGTTTATACGAGATTTGTAGTCGGAGAGGGATCCTCAACGTCGCTGTGGGGCCCTGGGCCAGCTGCCCTGGTTGCCCCGCCTACCAGTCTGCCCCTGGCTCTGAGCCAGGATATCTAGTATACTAGGCAGCCCATAGGTCCTTGGCTTTATTAATGGTTTACTGAACTTCTGCAAGCATCTTATACACAAAGGTGGGCTATGCCTGGTTCGTGAATGGGCTGCTTGTTGTATAGATTAAGCACAAATGATGTTCAAAGTTATACTCTGTATGAGTTATAGTTTCTGTTGCTGGCTGTTATGGCAGCAACAGGCAGCATCTTCCTCCTATAGCAGAGTCACTGATGGTCTGCATTACCAGAGATGGCCCTTTCAGGTCCAGAAAGTAAAAATCCACACCAGGATTTTGTTTCAACCAACCAATTGAGTATTCTATGAATGTTACTCTTTATGCATCACTGGTTGGTTGAAATAAAATCTGGGTCTGGATTTTTACTTTATGGATCTGAAATGTCCACCTCTGCATTACTGTCCCTTAAACCAGAGGGATTGTTGCTCCACGAGCCACCGGCCATCTGTCACTAGCGGTGCAGCCCTGGTCTGCCTCGCTGTCCCACTGGGCGCCGGTCAGAACCCCAAGCACTTTCGTGTAGCCCCCATCCCAAGAGTCCTCTGCCACTGCCTGTTGCTGCCAGCTGTCTTTGCACCTCCAGCAAGGGGGGGTAAATGTCACATGATGCCTACATTAAAAGGGGCTGAGAATGCATAACCACTCTTGGGACTGAATGACACATTCAAACAAATAGGTATGAACTTCAGGGACTGAAGGTGTGAGGTGTGCGGTTCTGTGGGTTTGACCTCTGCACCTGTGATAGGAAGGTCACAGCTTCCAGTTCCATTTTCTGACCCTGTTCTCTGATCCTCAGTTGTACTTTGCTTTGGAAAAAAACACCAAATAAATGTAAATGTTTCATTCATTCAAGCTGTATTCACAGGATTTTAGACAATATGAGATCTGAAACGGTACAACGGTGGGCAGTTACCAATCCTTACCAGCCTCTGTTTCTTGAAACTACTGTATGAACAATGATTCTGACTGCATAAAATTCTGTCAGTTATTCATTCATCATGTTTTCTTTTTTTTGGATGTTTGCCGGAGAGTGACAATCACGGACAGGGGGACCAGCGGAGTGAAATTGATACGCATGTCTTCTCTGATGAAATGCATCAGCGTTTTGCAGAAGCACAAGGCCTACGGGCTTGATTTAAGCCTCAGTAAAATATTACAAGGGCGTCTCCCTCAGAGCGATGGAGATCGAGCCCTGACAGGATGTGAGCTGTCATAAAGAGAGTGTAAGGAGGCGGCTCGCGGCCTCACGGGAGCTGCAGGGGCAGAATGGAGCATGTGTGAGTGACAGCCGCTCTCACCTTGATGGGATCCAGATCTGCTTGGCCCATCTCTGCTTGCCGTTTCCATCCATCTTGCGCCATGGCTTTTCCTTCTGAATGCACATCCATAAGTTTTCATTTTGTTTCGGAGTGATAGCCATATTAGATAGATAGATGGATGGATGTATGGATGAATGGATGGATGGATGGATGATACTTTATTGATCGCGAAGGAAATTTAGGCATCCAGTAGCCTACAAATATAAAATTAGTCTTCTGTTAATGTCAGTGCCGAATGTTCTAAAATATTTATAAATGCTTTAGTCCAGTTTTTGGGCCTTGACATCGATTCTGATTATCGTTTCTGGTTTCCTTTCATCTGTTACATATCTGGTATTACAAACCTTGTCCAGTTTTCCTGGATTTTTATACGTGAAACATTTTGTTGTTTTTCAGAGCAACAGATTTCAGTCTATATGTGTCACCTGTACTGCTGTTCTATCAGGGCATGCACTGTGTTTGCATTTCACGCATGCGGCCTGGGAACCACGACATGTGACTTTTCTGTTTAATGATAAATTTTACCCACCCCAGTGCCTCACCCCTCCCTTTATATTGTTGGATGTGTCTAAACCACAGCTGTTTTATTTATAGTCTTTTAGAGGTTCAGGGAAATGAATATATTTATTAAATACTTTCCTCTCCTTTTAAGCACTTTCTGCATATACTCGCAGGTATTTTTTGTGACCTCTCCTCCCCTAGGCGGCACTTGATGAAGGACAAAGGGCCACTTTGTAGGCAGACCGGTGTTATTTTTATCCATATTTAAACATGATAAAATCGTGAGAAGCAGTGAAGCTCGCACGCGGGAGTGTGCTTCTGTGGATTTTGCTGAGATCATGGCAAAACAGGCTGCAGCTCGCTGCCATCACACAGCTAGATGCCGGAGATATCGCCTGTGCAAATATCCAGCAGATTTAGGGGGGATTATGTGTATATTATGACCGCAAGTCACCCTGGAAACAAACATCTGCTCGCCGAAAAGCGCAGAAAAATAATGTCAAACACGAACAAATATCATCCAGGATGATATAAAGGATAATAAATGTATTGCTGGATGATACCCGTGCAGCGACATGCTGTTTACTGGTCTAGACTGGAGAAGGAGATAACTAACAGGGTGGGAAACATCAGAGCGCAGGGTGGTCTGGTGGAGCTTTTTCGCCGTCAAGCGCAATGTCAGAGATTTAACACCGGGGGAGCACTGCTGTCAGAGATGTGCACGAGCGCGCAGCAGTCAAGGGTGGCGGCGGACTGAAACGGAGCAATCGCTGAGGGCTTGCGAGCGGCGAGCAAAGACGTGTCAGAGGCGTTTATGCTCAGCCTCTGAAGGGCCCCTGTGAAGTGCAGACTCACTCGGGCTCTGGGGGGTGGGGGTCTTGGCGCTGGCTAACACGAGAGCGGCCGCGTCTCTTTCAGCCCGGTGGGGGCGCCGCTCACTAATTGCCGTCTGCCAGAAGGCCCGTCTCCTCTAATGACCATAAACAGAGCAGCTCCGTGCATGTAAGTGTCCAATTATGCGGGGAGTCCACGAGAAGTTAGCGCTGGCCGCGGTGACGCACGGAATACATTGTCGTGGTTAGGGCCGTGTGGCGCTACGAGGCTCTGCCGTATCCGTTAATCGGCGCTCCGCGTTTTTCAGCTTCTGCTGGAGTCACGTCGACGATGATTCGGCTGTCGTAGTTCTGAAACACTTCCGCTCTGACAGAAGGCAAACGAGAAAATCAATTAATGGATTTACAGAAGAAACAGGGAAACGTTGCGTGATATGTTACTGAGTCTGAACGCTGAAATGACACTGTGAGCATGATAAACTATGGCTCAAAATTTCACTAACCTTCTCTTCTTTTTCGCCACCAGTGCTTCAGTTTATAGAGTCATCTCGACTCTCCATCAATGTCTTACACAGATGTATTCCAGAAATGAACACATTTTGCCTTATGCTGAAGTGATATTTCCGTTTTTGATATTAGTCTCACTTTGGGTTTTCCTTTTTTTTTTTCAACCAGCGTGCATCTTTCCTAGTTGCCACGTCCGTAATTACCCTCCATTTGTGCGTACAGTAGACTTTCCCTTGGACTGAGCATGCCTGGCCGTACAGAGCAGCCATTCAGTGATATCGATAGTGACATTTTAGAACTGAAATTTCATACCGGGTTCATATCGGCAAAAAATCACCCAGGATCAAGTTAGATAGTACAATGTGAAATGTTAACATTATATGAAGCTGTGTGAGGTTTTAGCTCTGTGTGTACAGCACTGATGTAGTATCCATTATGTAGGGGATAATTTTCTCTTTTGAGTGACCAGCCAGGCCTTGTCTCTACTGCTGACTGAGATAAGCTTCATATTCCCCTTGAAACCCTGACCAGCATCAGTGGTTAAAAGAATCCATGGACGGACAGACAGATGGATGGGTGGATGGACGGAGAGAGGGAAGGAGGGAGGGAGGGGTGGTTGGAGTAGTCTACTCATTTATACGCAATATATGTTTCAAAATCTGCGCTAGGAATGACCTGCTAATCGCACTGATATTTTGAAAGGAATGTATAAATGATTTCTTCTGAGAAATGGGACGGCCTCCCTGAAATTTATCAGGCACTTTAATAGACCAGCTCATTAAAGTAAAAAGCACAGTGGCCACCTCCCACTCCAGGAAACAACCTGTGCTTCCTGGTATATCACGCCTGAGGGAACCAGCGGCACCGAGCCGTGCAGAATCTGAAACTGGGCTTTTCTGCCACTCCACCGTACGATTGATCGCTTCACCTCTGTGTCATGACGGTCCACAGGGTGCCCTGTCTTTTATGGGAAAAAGACCATTAGCTTGCTGGGAAAGATGCATATGTAGGACTGTTTGGCCTGTAAGGGCTGCAACCAGTGAACACATTTCTTGACACAGGCGGTACCTGAAGTAGGCGGTAAGTGGATGTTCCACACGGAAAACACAAGGCTAATTGTGGCTGTCAGGTGGTTACAGCTAATCCTGATTACAGTCAGTTTTCATCAATTTTGGAACTATTTTGATTTCCCAATAAATTACATCAGCGCTGGAGAGAGAGTAGTTGATAAGACCAAGACTGCCTGTTGGCTCTGTTACAACGGACTCAGATATGACCAGAAACTCATCCACCATGCTAACTCATTTGAGATGACATCAGTTTGTGTGTGACTGCAGCACAGCAGAAACAACCTCTGCGCGTTAGTCTCCCTATGGCATTTAAGGTGCTTTTACAAGGAAATTCAGACTGGGCTAGGAAATAACTCTGGCTTTAGGTTTGTTTATCGCTGCAGATACGCAATCACACTCAGTAATAGAGAGCACTGGATGTAGTTCATTATGATTGGTATGATATTATATTTTAGAATTTTTGTTACTTTTTTTGCACTGTTATTTTTGCAACTTGCAAATAAGCATCTCTTACATTCTGTTATTCAGACATGTCAACACACATTGGCTTTGGTTTAGAACTGTTTTTAACTGTGTTTGGGCATGCAGCTTTAATAATAAATAATTTCAGCACAAATTCTGTTTTCCCTGCTGTGCAAAAATTGCACCAAACCATGAAACCAAAACCGAGGGTTGATGCTGAACCGTGAATTTTGTTTACCGTTACACCCCTACTGTAAGTATGTTATGCATATCTTTAGAGTTAACTACACATAGATGTTTTATCATATAGCTGTTTGCTTCAGTTTTGTTCATACAGGGAGCACTGTCACAAAGCACTTTACGGAGTCCCAGCCTTGAAGTCCCCAGAGAGCCAGCCTGGGGCGACAGAGGCGAGGAAAGACTTCCTTAGAGGGAGGTGGAAACCTGGGAGGAATGAGCCTCGCGGGGGCATCCCCCCCCCCAGCCAGGCACCGAGCGGGATAAGTAATTTACAGGTGTAGGACATTTGGGTCCGGGAGGTACAAATCCAGACCAAGATTTTGTTTCAACCGACCAGTTGGTTACTGTTGGTTGGACTGTTTATACTCAACTGGTTGGTTGAAACAAAATCTTGGTCTGGATTTTTACAATCTCAACAAGAACTTTCCACCTCTGGTAATTTAGTGCCAGTCAGCTGGTTTGTCATAAGAATGCTGAGTGACAGTAAATCTTACAGAATGTCGCTTTAATGAATTTCCTGCCTCAGAGGATGAAGGCAAGCGGCTAGATAATTTAAATACCGCTGTGTAATCACAGTGTATATGTTTTATGTAACTGGCGTATGCGAAACACATCAGCAGCATACAAACAGATTGTGCTTGTTTAGGAGAATTTATTTAAGCAAAGAGATGTCTGTGTTCTGATGTAACTAACTAAAAGTCCAGCTGTTTATCCATCTTGCGTCAGCAGGTATCCAGCACTGATACCCATGGTGCCCCCTAGTGGGTATGAGGCGGGGCAGCCCAAGACTGTGCTGCCCGACCTGTCCACTATTGTTATTTAAGATTCACTTTTTAATTATCATACCTTTTACAGATAACATGGTCTAAAATGCATATTGATTTTCCTGCCCGCTGGCATTTCCTGGCTGAAATAAATTTTCCAATTTTCCTAATGTCAGAGGTGGAGACTGAGCACTGTGATGTGTTTAATTTTAAAACTTATGTACTTTTTAATTAGGATAGATTTAAGTGGCGGAATAACAGACATTGGGTGCTTTTCCTCAGCACTAATCCCGGCACGTGGCGGCAGTGCTTGGAGGACGGAGTAAAGGGGGGCGACAGGACTCTCTGTCGTTCCAGAGAAGGTGGTCTGTACCCCGGAGAAGGTGGTCTGTACCCCAGTGCGGCAGCAGAAAGGGTGAGCGCTTAGCATTACTAACACACGTGATCCACCTTCCGGCCGGATCGGGCTGTGCCATTTGGCATGCTGTGCCGTGAAGCCGGCACGCATTCTCTGGGGCACTGCTGTCGATGGCTGAAGGGGTGAGGAGGTAGAAACATGCCCCAATTTATCACTGTTAAGGGCCGGTTAATGGAACACGGCCGACTCCGGTCTGTCGACAGGCCTGCCGGTTTCGGGAGGCAGTCTAATTAACTGTACAGTGGGCACTGCTGCAGAAGACATGGGTGTCGACGAGCGGGGGAGGCTGTGTTGGGAATTTCCGAGCTGGTGTCCCGTGAATGTCAGAAAACAAATTGGACCAACTTCCAGAGGGGTATTGTTGTGGCAAAGGATTGTGGGTGCAGCCCTTGGCCGCGAATTTTCCTGGGGTTTCCGTTCTCGGTATTTCCTGACTGTCCTGTGACCGAGAATATGCGAGATTGTCCTGTTTTTTAGTCGGGGCAGAGAGAGCAGTAGAGTGTTAGTGTGCCAGATTAAAAAGCGTAATTCATTATGGGGGGTGTTCAGCCCAGCACCCGGAACTCTGAGGTTGAATGACATCATCTTGCCACTTTCCTGTTTCCCGTTGTTCTGCCGAAAGATTAATTCATCGCCAATTTAACTGCACGGTCAGTTTAGTGTTTGTATCTATTATTTCGGAGTGGTTTTATTCATGAAGGCAAACCGTCTCATGAGAGCATAATGGTTCTCTTTTTGGTGATTCAATGGATCGCTGTTTGCATTGAGTCCTGTGTAAGAGGAAGAAAAATTTTTGGATAACCTTTGATGGAGAGAGTGTTGAGAAGAGGACGTCCCGCACACAGACAGCCATAGGCAGCGGCAGTGGGCGCGGGTGCCTCCCTTTGAGTCCTTTCCTTAATTTACCAGACGGTGTGCAGGTATTTAATACCTAAATATTAATTCACTGTATAAATGAACAATAAATGCTTCATAAAGAGGGTGTATATATGAAGTAATTAATTGTCATTGTTGAGACACTGCACAACAACAAAAATGTGTCCTCTGCATTTAACCCTTATATGACATTATGTAGTGCCCAGGGAGCACCCCAGTGCGTGGGAGTGATACTTAGTGGTACCTTGCCAGTCAGGGATTCGAACCTGCAGCCTTTCCCTCACAAGCACACTTCCTTAACCATGTGAGTTTTTTTTTTTTTGTGAGTGCGTTTTGCGACTATAGCATCACCTAACCCCTGTAAGTTCACGTTCAGTCACTTGTTTCCTTTAGAAAGTGAATTAAAGCTGCTATTCTGGCATATTTACATATTTATTATACACTTGCGGATATATTTCTGAGATTCTCCTTTGCCAGCCCACCGTGTGATGATCATGTGATCACTAATGATCTCAGCACTGTGGAAAAGGCAGTATTCCTCAAATGTCCATAATCGGAGTGGAAAATGCTGACACTGAACCTAGCAGGAGGTTCGAAAAGCTCAAGTGGCTAGTAGCTGCAGATCCTGCAGAACCTCTGAACTGTGCAGTTTAGTGAGATTCTGCCAGCGAGGCTGCAGTTTGGCCCAGTGAGCTGAGGTTTAAATGTTTCCTTCAAATGCTCGGCACCCGCAGCCAAATGGCGGCCATAGCGGCCATAGGCCGGACTCCCCGTGGCACCAGTGGTACTGCGGTTGTGTGCAGCCTGGGATCAGAGCCGTGTCCCCAATTACTGCCTGCACAGCCTCCTGGCGAGAGCTGGGGTTATCTCTGTGACACAGGAACCCTAAACCAGACTTACAGAACCTACGTTTTTCCGTCCATTTGCTGTGTGAAGCAGTCGCACACACTCAGGAGGTCATCGAAACAGACATTTTTATGACTGAGCACAACACTTTTTGGAGAAAAAAAAAGGCTTTTTGCACTAAATGGAGGGAAAATGTGTCCTCAGGACTGGCTGTACCTCTTTTTGATCTTCACCCCATAGGGGTCACACTTTTTGGGTTTAGATGACCGTGTCTTTGTGTTATATCACGTGGCTCCCACGGGGTACGGAATCTGAGACGTTCCGTGTGTGTGATCCTCTGCGGACTGCGATTGTATTATGGGAGTGTGACGTCAGGATGATTAGAAACTTAATTCCCCTGGAAATCATGTTAAAATGTGACCAAATCAGCCTTATTTCCTTTGCCTGGTGTCCTCTATGAAGATGTCAGCGATTCAGTGTGCTTTTCTCGTGAGTGTATTCATATCCTGTGGTTTTCAAATGCAATTTCTCCACAGATCAGATGAGTCTGCTGTCTGAAAGGAGGTTTTTACTCACATTCTCTGCTCTTATTCTGAAACCTCGCACACTGTTCGAATGACATGGTGCTTCCGTGAACTAAGCAGTATTTTTTTGTGGTATGGATATTATGTCATATGAAAGGAGTGTTAACAATAAAGTTTAAGTTAAAAGTGAGGTAAAATTAAATATTTGAAATTCCCATAGCATCCTCTCAACCCTGTACAAGATAAGTGGGTGGGTGGATGGATGAACGGTGGATGAAATAGGAGCTTGTTGTTCGAAATGGTGAGTGCTTCTGTTGACACTGCCTGGCTGAACTCGCCAGTCGTGACTTTGTGGACAGTGATCCCCAGACACTGTAGGCTGGTAGTGTTATTCGCCACAGCCCTGCAATTCCACATCAGCTGCCACGCAGTCAGTAAACCTCCCAGTCTGCGTGCCGGTGTGGCGGATCCCCGTGAGTACAGATGTGGCCCCCCATCTACTCCCTTTTGTTTATTAGCCCTGGCATTTCACAAGCAAACCAAACCGAACAATGGAGTGTCCTTCATTCAGAAAATAACAGCATGCTGCATGGACACAATAGTAGAATCAATCCCGTCGGCAAGTTAGCTGGTTATCGGTCAAATTTTCCACATTTGTGCATTGTGTATTAGGAGAGTATTAAGAGAGTATTAGGAGAGACCACATTTTTCTTGGCTCTCTGTTATTTTCATGAAATGGTACAGTTTTCTATTTTTAATCACCCATCTCGATGCTTTTGCAGCCCCTAGATTAACATGTACGCACAAGTCAGCAGGACCTCACATCTAAAAGTGCAGTCTTTAATCAGACCCCATGTCACAAGCGCACCTCTCTGCTCCGTGAGCCGTAACACAGCGACTCAGGATGGGTGCCTCTCCCGCCGCGTTGGCTTCTCCTTCTGCTCTTTAAAGAGTGACCAGTTACCTGGGAGATTCTGTTCAAATCTATACCAGAAGACCCAAGTGCCGTCATGCGGCAGGTGACGCCTCAGCACCGTACCAGCCCTGATCCCCAACAGGCCTGACCGTATTAGCTCTGTTCCGGAGTGATGGACTGGACCGCGTTCGCCAGCCAGGATCCTGAGGAGTTTCGCCGTGTGGTGGGTGCGGCAATGCACTGCATCAGCGCATGCTCTCCAGCCTGACCTGACCTGACCTAACCTGACCTGACCGATACCAGACGGGACTGATTAGGTTCTCAGAAGTTGTATCTGAATAGAATTGCATTTCCCCACTTCTTGAAACATATTTATTTTTCTTTCAAGCAGCTTAGAGTGATGCATAAATCACTTGGTTAACTGATTGGTATATCTTGAACCACTGGCTGATTGGGACTTCTGGGGAACTTCATTAATATGGCTGTCGTGCAATTTTTTCTCTTTCTGTATTTGGGGTTAAAATACTAAATGTGTAATAAGCAGCTGTCAGTAGCAGAAATCGTCGGTTAGCGCAGTAATTAGCTGTGGTTGAGGACATGAGCTTGGATCTCACTGGGTTCCAGGTCAGGTGTGGAAAGAGAGCTGCACTTCTGCTCCTCAGGAAGGTACAGAAGGTCACCACATAGTCCTGCCTTAAGTGCAGGTAAGATCCCTGTGGGTAAAGGTGTCAGCTACAGTCTGTGTTAGTTTTCATAGCTTTTTATGAGGCTACTGTCGTCCGTGAACAGCACCATATGTCAGAGCTGCTGGCTCTCACGGTGATGTTTCTGGAGATAATATGAGATATTTACAGAGCCACAAGGTCCCCCTTGGCTCCCTCGCCGCTTCCTGACCCATGCGCAGACTGCGCATCGTTGTGCTAATTGCAGTGTTTGCACGTCTGACCCCGCCTCACTTCTCCTCACCCACCCCATTCATTCTCCCACCTCTTCCTTGGGATTTCTCAAAAAGCAGATATTCAGCCCTTGTTCCTGGTGAATAAAATCTGTTGCCTCTGTCCTCTGACATTACCCACGTCCAATCGATACAAACTTGTGTTGAATTAGCCATTCTGGATTCAGGGGTTCCAAGGTAAAGCACAGAAATGAATGGATTCATTAACTACTTCACACAACACAATCTGACACCAATGATCTATTGGGTTCATTCTTTTTTGTTTTCCCCAACGTCCCCTCCAGCCGAGCATGTAGACAGCAGTCCTCCAGAATGTTCCGTCGTCTGTTTTCCTGGAAGTGCTTTCCTAGAATTGCAGAGCTGCCGGCCCCATACAGGCTGAATGGGTCCCCTGAGTGATGCCTGATTGCTTGTGGTGTACTTTATATCACCCACATATGGGCTGTTACTGCTGGAGTCCCTGAAGAGAGGGACCGCAGCCGCCATCTTGGGCAGCACGGGTGGCGGTCAGGATCTCTGGCTGGGCTGGGCCGACGTGCCATGAAGTAACCGGTGCGCAGTCGCTCATACCTAACACTAATGAGCCAAGGACCCTTTATACTCATATATTCATTTGAGTATAAATCTTACTGTACACCTCAATAAAATTGCAATTTTTTTTGATCCAGAGATTATTTTGATTTCTATCAACAATTTCTCTTTAGTCAAAGGTGCTGTTCAGCTCAGAGGTGGAAAGTTCTGGTTTAGAAAATGCAAATCTGGACCAAGATTTTGTATCAACCGACCAGTTGAGTATAAAGAGTCACAGTCACAGAGTACTCAACTGGTTGGTTGAAACAAAATCTTGGTCTGGATTTGTACTTTCTGGACGTGGACTTACCACCTCTGGACACATGCATGCGATATTGTTTACTCATTTTTACTTATTGTTGTTCTGTGTGTGTGTTCACTTTTGGTTCATCCTGGTTACTACATCCATGAAACCTGGCAGTGGGGGTGGAGTGTGTGAAGGGAGCGATTTTTCTGTCTGTGCAGGAGGAATGTAGAGCACAGAAGCACACAGTGTCTAACCATATTAGTAATTGAGTTCTGAGCTCCAGTCACGCTTGCAAAACGTGCCACTGCCCCAGCCGCGGGTCACTGGGAGCTTTGGAGGTTCTATAGCCGCCGTGCAAAAGTGAAGAAATTCGTTCTTTGCAGAAATGATCTGAGATGCCTTGTCCTTTCGATATGATGTGGCTTTTTTGTCGCCAGTTCTCAGTAGTCTTGTGAATTTGGGCTTGTTC
The DNA here is from genome assembly GCA_026777985.1 of Mormyrops attenuatus. Taxonomy (NCBI): domain Eukaryota; kingdom Metazoa; phylum Chordata; class Actinopteri; order Osteoglossiformes; family Mormyridae; genus Mormyrops; species Mormyrops attenuatus. The sequence goes on from JAODKC010000130.1 coordinate 25,496,042, forward strand.
ACAGATCAGGATAGAGTTTCCATTGCTTAGCGGCTATTACGCTAACAATTAACTTTCTGACGGCGACTGCTATCCCTCCCAATGGTCAAGGCAGAGATGCGAAGGAGCAGACACGAGACTCTGTGACGCGGTTGTGTGTGAGAGTAACTAGCAGCAGGCATTCGGTTACTATGGTAACGCTCTCTCAATGCACCCTGTCCCCTTCTTCAGCTGATGGATAAGCCCTCCACCGTGTTTTCATGTTATAATGTAGCTTTCAGCCTAGTTATGGCCCAAAGGTATTGGGTTTGCGGTGTAACGACAGCGAGAGGCTTGAGGGAATCTGTTTCGTTACTTTTACAGTCAAGACTAATAGTTCAGGTCAATGGTCACAGAAACCCATTTGCTTTGTATTTCAACTTACTTTTTTAAACTAATTAAAGCGTTTGATGAGTTGTACAAGTCCGCAGATACAGTAATACAGCTCTGCTGTTTGTTCTGCTCGTCGTATTGTGGAGAAGATCGTAATGTATGTTTATAATGAAGGGTCATTTTCAGTGGTGTCTTAATAAATGAACCATAACAAAATGGAAACATGCCGGTTGCCAGGGAGTGAATTTGGGAGACGGTATTATATAAACAGCCCTGGTTATTCTGTGCCGCCCCCCCCCCCAGACTTAGTGAGTTCAGCTTGAGCTTTCTGTAATAACAGTGATGTGTGTCAGGGTGAATAGCTGTTATTTTTCTTACACTGTCCTAATTTAACACATCAGGGCACACTGCAGCTTAAAGCAAACCAACAGCTCTCAGCATTGGTTTTCATGCTTGTTGTCAGTCCAGTGCCTTCCTGTGCGCGCGCGCGCGCGCGCGTGTGCGCGTGTGTGTGCGCGAGCGGGTATACCTATCCTTATGTCCCCATAACGTGATAAGTATCCATTTTTTTTCTCTTATGAGGACCGGTTTTCTGGTCCCCATAAGGAAAAACTCTATTTTATAAATATCGGTGACTGCTATGAAAAAACTAAAAATGCAAAAACTCTCGTAGGGTGGGGGTTAAGGTTGTCATAGTTAGCGTTAGAATTTTTCCCATAGAAGTGAATGAGCGGTCCCCATAAGGATAGGTATACCCGGCGTGTTTTATCCAAAACACTCATTGATTTTAATTGTCTGTTACTACTTTCCTTTTTGATCAAAAAAAATATATATATTTTTTGGTAGGAAAAACAAAGCTGTAATTTATGCAACATTACTCTGTTGTCCATGGTCAAAACCGTTTTGTGTTGTTATAGATGAAGCCAGGGCCCTAAATGAGTATTGCTGCTCAGCTTGAATTTACACAATAAAACAGCTTTTCCGGCCCCAGATTTAGCGGCAGACGACGGGCGCTTCCTTTGTGGCCGCACAATGCTCTCATTCCCTTTGCATTTGCACTGAGAGGCCCGCGGCGCATGCTGGGAACCATCTGAGTACATTAGGCTCTGAAAAGCATTGCTTAGGTTACAGCTAACAGCTAATTCAGCCACAGGAAGCGTGTCCTGTCACATGGGTTCTGTATCTGACCTTGGGGTCAGTTTCCTATTGTTTAGAAAAGATGGCTCTATGTTGTGCACGATGTCATACCATGTGATCACTTCAATAACATCAACTGCACCCTGAAGCGATGATTCAGTATCAGTTTGATTGGCTTGTACAATCAACAATGAATCAATGAAGCCGTTATGTGGCTCATGGCTTTTCCTCCTAAGCCGCAGCCTCTCGTGGGCATAACAACAGCGATTAAAATCTAATTATAGTTTATTTAAATGGCGGAGTGTAATTAGCGTGATCTAGGTTCATCTGCCCTGTAAGTCGAATGATATATATTTTGTCAATTATTATACGTCTGCTTATTGCTTAATTGAGAAAACTGGATGTGTTTGTGTTTTTTTTCTGTCCTTTGTGTGATAGGTGCTCTGTGCTGAGGTGTTGGAGGTCCTTCTTTTGGGCGTCTAGCAGAGAGCCTGTTCAGGATGCCTGCCCTCTGGATACATATTAATGGAATTTGTCTTTACCACAGCATAGGCAGGGCAAAGTGCATCAGTGTGGAAGCTGGTAGTGGCTCACAACGCACCTGACCTTGCTGTACCACAACATGCTTGATTACGAGGCAGGTGACCCAGGTAGAAGGCTCACCTCGCTTTAAAGTGGGCGTGTCTGCTCTCGTGGCGTCTCGTGGTTTTTCCAGCGTTCCAGATGCTGTCTCCCGTCCCAGCATAAGCTGCTTGTCAGGGGAATCTTCTCCTCAATTCCCATGGCAAATATGGACACCTTATCCTTAAGCAAAATGCCAAGTGTACAACATTACATAAAGCAGCAGAATACATCTTTTGCTGGCAGGCTTAGTAAAATCTCCTGCTTTTATAGGTGTATTTTCTGTGTATTTCTCACTGTGGGAATTATCAGTATAAAGATCTGTTCGATCAAACTAAGCTGCTACTCCCCCGCCCCCGCCCCCCCGCCTTCCCACACCCCAGACGATGCAAGTAATTTGTATGCAATTTATGTTTCATTTACCGGCGAGTCCCACTGCAGCTTCCGGATTGGGGGGTGCAGAGTCCCCCTTAAAGGGCAGTAATGATGACAAATCTTCACTTCGTTATTTCCTAAGTCGCATTTGTGCTTAAAAGCTGCCTGAGTTACAGAAGAACGCCGGCTTTTCACCAACCCGGGTTTTGTAATGTTTCATATGAGTTCGTGAGCCACAGCCAGTCGGTTCTTAGCGGCGTCTGAGGCTTAGCTCTTCTTCCAGGGTTTCTGATCTGTGTTTCACCACTATCAGGCTGGTTTCTCGTCATGGAGGTGGTACATGGTCCGTGGTCAACCTCTGTAACAAAGGGAAGGAGTTTGCAAAGAGCCCAGTGCGTATAACCGTAGGTCAACTACGAAGGTCACCGTGACTGGACCCGGTATTTCAGGTTGCACTTTGTTTGTAAAACCTCGTCTTGTCCCACTCAGAACAGCTGAAGGGCAGATGAAGCCTGTTTTTTCCCTTCCGACATGGTGTCTTCATGCCGGTACTGAGAGCGTAGCCAAGGCCGAGCTCATTGCCCTGCTCTGTTCTTAAAGTACAGAGAGCCATGTCCGTTCTTCTGCACTGTTGCGCTCCATTAAGCGAAAAATGTGGAAATCTTTATGAATGTACAATATGCTTGTGGTCACATGTATAATTTCCAGACAATTACATGCTTTTGCTACTTATGAAATGGTTCCTATATCCTGGTGTAGAAAGCTTTCACCAGTGTTTGGAAATGAGAATTTATTTAGACTTAATTGATAAATGCTCAAAGACCAAAAAATACAGAGGGGGGGTTAGATTTGAAATCAAAATATAGAAAAAATATTTTAATCAGGTATTATTTAATGGAATGTGGTGACGGCCTGAGTTTGGCACCCTTATGAGTTAGTGTGGCTGTGCTGTTACCGCAAAGCAGGAACTGAGGTTGCCGTTTGTGGCAGCTGACAGGGCGTCCTCACTGTACCGCTGCAGCGTGCCGTCGCCTGGCTCCGCCCCTTCTGTCCGTCGCTTTTCAGCTTTCTCTTTCACTTTCCACTCAGGTTATTTTAAACCGTATCGGTATCTGGCGAAAAGATATTTCTCAGATGAGGTTGCTTGAAGTTTAATAAGTAGGTATCATAGTAGTTAAAAACTTGAAATATATATTTAAATATATGTTTTATATTATACCTGCGACCCTGAATAGGACAAACTGTTATAGAACATGGATGGATGGATGGATGGATTGATTTTATATTATATTGCATTTTGGTTACATGGGTTAAACAAATCCATCCATCCATCCATCCATCCATCCATACATGGTTTGAACCCAATCTGTACATGGAACACAAAGATGTGGTGTTATCTAAATAGTCCTTTCTTGCCGTCTCTCAGTGAAAACAGTTATTTGGCTTGTTTGTATATGATAATAAGATTCATGCATTTATTTTTTGCTAGATGATTAAATCTATTTATATGTATTTTTCTAATGATTGTTATCAGCCAAGAGGGAAAAAAGTTTCAGGCAAAGGTACTGTCTGTGTTTCAAGTACAGCTGCAGAATTTAATTTTCCAGCCTGTCTTTATATGGAAAAGAATATTGATCATACTGCCCCCTGTTGGCATAGTACAAAAATCAGCTATCATCTTCCTTCAGTCCATGAATGTTAACATGCGAACTGACCATTACGTTTGAAAGAAATTCCTATTTAATGATCAATTTTCAGTACACAATCAAGAGCAAAACGCTTATGACTTACTGAAGGTCAGTGCACACTTAGAAAATAATCATTAGAAAGGTGGAAATATGTACTTTTAGATTAAATAAAACATCCTCCTATGTAATTATACCATAAATAATACTCCTTCTGCTTACAGTCCTATATTCCTGTATCACTACTTCAGCTCATAGATCTCCGTCAGTTTCCTTGTTGTATTATGTGAGTTCTTTGTCAAGCAGTACAGTGTAGAGCAGGGATGTCGCCCCGAGTGTCTCTATCATCGAGTGCCAATTGTTCGCTCCCAACACCAGTGCTGTGTGAGGCTACGTCTGTACACCTTACTGATTTAAAAATGGATATATATATATATATATTTATACATATATTTTCTACAATGAATGAAGGCATTTTGCTGCTTCGTTTGAAGTCAATATTACTGCTCAGGCCCCAGTTTGGCCTTGTCATTTGCACTGTGGCACCCCCCCCCCCCCCACCGGGCCCGGGACCAGGGTACATTGTTCACGGCTGCCCCCTCTTGTCTCTGCTCATTAGTACAATGATGAATGTTGTTGAAGAAACTCTATTACTTCAGCTAATATACAGATAATAGGACTGCAGGGGTCTTGAAACATGTGAGTGATGTTTTATGCTTTACTTGCCCACCCCAAAAAAAAGGTTAATGAAAATATAATCTGACTCCAGCAGAACATTAGCGCCAAGCAAACAGGAAGAAGTCATCAGGTCTTGATGTATCTTGGTAACGGCAGCCAGCTGTTGATTGGCCGGGGTGTCGGCGCAATCCGCCCTGTCTGGAGCATTACACCCGGGCGCGTGTTGCTGGTCGCAGTCGGGGGTTTGTCCTAATTGGCCTGCTGTGGCCAGGCCCCCGTCTGCCAGAGCTGCTATCCGCCGCTCGAACCTGCTGCCAAGCCCTTAATGAGCTCCTGAACCTGGAGTTTCCCCGCCAGACAGACGGTGCGTCATGGAAACGGCGCGTGCCAGACTGCGCTTTAGCTAGACGCTCCTCTTCCTCCCATGTTTCCCTTCGGGTGGCTCCTTTCTGCCAATAATAAGGTTTCCTGTCTCTCTGCCTGAAGCCTGGTTCACCGAGAATCCGCCAACGTGCACACGGCGACGTCTCTTAATTAAATAGTTCTTAATTCAGATTTAATAGCATTTAATATATGATCGATTTTACTTCTGACAAGTAATCTCAATGTATCTCCAAATCTGTGGAAATGGATTTTTGGTATCCAAGGTGAACACACTGATATCAAAATAATTAAATGACAAAAGATGTAATTTCCTGATATTCCTGCAGACGAACGGTTAAATCTAGGTACTAATCCCTCTTTTCATTTATTTCTCAGTTCAGAAGTACATCTCAAGGCATCCGTGACAAAGTCATGGTGTGTGAATATTTCATTTCATCCAGTGTTCATTTTTGGAGAAGTTTCTTGGGTAAGATCAAGATCCGTCTTCATGTTGTTTTCATTGTCCCCAAGTGCACCGATCTAAAGGTCAACTTTAAAATAATAATAAAAATAAAAGAGTAGTGAGCGATGTGTTGAATGGTGATGGCAGGGAAGTGATCTGGCCCAGCCTGACCTTTCTCTTCAAACGCAGGGTCCTCCACGACGGCCTGGGCTGGTTGGCCGGGGGATTCTGCTTGAGTATAGGGGTACAGGGTCGGGGGATTGCCCCCTGGGGTAGCCCAGATGGAGCTCTGTGGTTGATTTTACAGTGTGTTTATTTTTCTGTGGACATACTTGAGATCAGATCATCACAAGGAAACCACAAAAAACAACTTTATAAATATGCTAAGAAACACTTTTTGACATGCATGTATCCATTCATCTGTCCAACCATCCAGTTATACATCTGTGTTCCTTTGCTACTTATACAGTGCAGGGTCTCAGAAGGCAGAGGACACCGGTCCATTGCAGTGATGAAAACATCGACTGAATAAGAATAAGATGCATGAGCGACGCCTGTTTGCCGACTCCGCGTGGCCCCGCGGGTTCCGAGCCGTCTTGCCGGAAAAAAGCGTGGCTAGCTGAAACCGCTGTTTACGGCGCCTCAGACTTCATGCAAACATCCGTCACAATTCTGTTGCCAAGGAGACAGTGGGTTTGCATACTGCCGGACACTGCTTTCATACACTGCATAAATGTCTCACATGGCCGGCAGGGTGAACATTATGGAAATGAGGAGCGCTAC
>JAODKC010000130.1:25522579-25537411 GCA_026777985.1 Mormyrops attenuatus
AGGGAGAGTGAGTTAGTGCGTGTGTGAGTCAGTGAGGGAGAGTGAGTGCGTGTGTGAGTCAGTGAGAGAGAGTGAGTGAGTGCGTGTGTGAGTCAGTAAGGGAGAGTGAGTTAGTGCGTGTGTGAGTCAGTGAGGGAGAGTGAGTGCATGTGTGAGTCAGTGAGAGAGAGTGAGTCAGTGAGGGAGAGTGAGTGAGTGTGTGAGTCAGTGAGGGAGAGTGAGTTAGTGCGTGTGTGAGTCAGTGAGGGAGAGTGAGTGCGTGTGTGAGTCAGTGAGAGAGAGTGAGTCAGTGAGGGAGAGTGAGTGTGTGAGTCAGTGAGGGAGAGTGAGTGAGTGCATGTGTGAGTCAGTGAGAGAGAGTGAGTCAGTGAGGGAGAGTGAGTGAGTGTGTGAGTCAGTGAGAGAGAGTGAGTCAGTGAGGGAGAGTGAGTGAGTGTGTGAGTCAGTGAGGGAGAGTGAGTGCCCACTCTCTGCTGACTGTTTGCACAGTATGTTAGGGCTTCTTTCAGCCAAATCCTGTGTGTGTACTTATGAAAACACAACCATGGCTTAAGCAGTTCTTACTCCTAGTTATGCATCGCTGTTAACTATTCTAGTTTGTGTGACTGGAGACTTATTCACGGCATCATGGCGTGCATGAGCCGGCGTTTATGACAGTCTCATCTGCCGGATAAATTTACTAGTGACATGCAGAAATTGTCCAGGCATGGCTGTGTGCTTCGTGTAATGCTTGGATTCCTACGTCTTGGCATTAATGCGCTGTTTTCTCCCCATGCAGTTCCCAAACGGGAATTCGTGCACCCTGGACCTTCACCTCCTCCCTAGGCTGCTCGGTAGGAGAGCGAGCGGCTGGGGTCAGACCACATTCCTGCCCGACGGCCCAGGAGTGGAGCCAGGCCGGGAGAGGGGGCTGTGTTGGCCTGGTTTCAGTGGGTCATGGGGGGAGGTATGACAGGGAGCGGAGGGGAGGGGAGGGGAGGGGTGGGGGCTCGTCCCAAATGGCAGTGAGTGACCCTCCCCGCCCCCTACCCTGTGAGCCTCTGATTAGTTATTGGTCCTCAGAATCCCCAGGCCAACAGACTTGTGGGGTGGGGGCAGAAGCTCCACGTGCAGCCTGTCTCAGAGCAGGAGCACCTGGCTTACTGAGGGAAGCCTCAGATCGCCCTGACGTGTTTCCTCATCCCTCCGTCCGTCCGCGGTTTGTCTGCCTGTGAGCGTCTGAGTGATGCGGAGCTTGACATCCGTTTCATTGAAATTGCATATCTCTTATGCAAACCGCAGTCTTTAAAAGCACCAGATGGGACTTTCGTTAAATACTGCAGCCACTCAGACATCTGAAATCCTTATTATCGTTAGTTTTTTTTTTTGTCTGCCACGTTACATCTGCATTGTAAATCCAGTGCCCGGGCTGGGCCAGCATTTGCTTTACTTTACCGCTAATCACTTTAAGACAGAATTCGGGGCATGCAGTAGGTGGGTACACGGAGACTCCCTGGGCCGGCCCCCTCCTGCCGCCACCCAATCAGCAGCCGGCATCAGGGTCCCATTCGTGATTTTTATCGCCGTGTCCTCGTCGTCCAGGCAACCAGCATCAGCACATCTTTGCGAGGCTAGCTGTGGACGGCTCGCGTTTGCGGACAGCGCTCCCTGCCACGGGAGTACCATGTGGCGGAGTGATTAGCCGCGGCTGTCCAGCTGCATGAGTGGTGGATCTATGCCCGCGGGGATTACCACGCCTCCGCTGGAACTCATTGTTTGCGTCGCCGTGGCCATCGTCGTCATCAGCAGTGGACAATGGAGCAGCTCTGATTAATTTCTCCAGGTCTGGGGGAGACGGGGAATCCCGGCCCCCCAATTAGAGGGGGGCACGACTGAGCGGGGAGGAGGGCTGGGGTGGGGGGACAGCACAGCTCAATCTTAGCTCCGTTGCACGTCTGCGTGCCGCAGGAGGGAGGGGGACCCAGTTCAGACCCCCCCAGGAGTGCCGACAGCTTAGCGTACCCCATCCCACACGCAGGCCCTAGCTGGACCTGCTGCTGACCCCGGGGACTTTCGTTTTGGGCAGCAGGGGGGGCGCAGACCTCTCGCCCCCCGATTTCTCATCCACCTCCCCCAGTCAGGACTGCAGACGAGAGGCAGACCCCATGTGGAAGTCCGGACTCGGTGAAGACCCCTGAGAGGAGGCAAGCTGTGCATAAGTGTAGCTGTTTGAATGTTGCCGGTGATGGCACCCCCGCCTAGCACCATGCTGAAGCTGAAAGCCTTCTGCTTGGATTACTGGCAGTTCCTCTGTCTGCAGCCGTTCAGTGGGTTTTATAAAAGGTAAGAGGAGATTTCGACAATGGAGAGCGTGAGTGACTTTGGGCACAGTGAGGGAGCCCTTAGTCTGCCTCTGTCCCATTGCTGTATTCCACTGTGCTGTGCACTTCACTGTATAATGCAGTAAATGTGTAAGCTGGCTTTTACTGTAGTAGTCTTTCTGACATACTTTCTGTAGTAGTCTTTCTGACATACTTGTATGGTTTATTCTGAAAATGTGTTTGTCAGTCCTTCGTCTTTCAAAGCATCTCTACGCTGGCCCAAGAGTGAGAAGGGCTCTGATGGGGTGGGATGTGTGTGTGAGCAGGGATCCTGCGCTTTTGTAATGGACCCCTCCCCACACATACACAGGCGACCAGTGGGGAGGACAAGGGGCTCTCTTGGTTAATTTTGCATCATCAGGGGGGCTGATTTTTGGGATACTGAGGTTCTGCTGCATGCTGAAGAACATTCCGCACCCCTTGACACGTCCCGTCTAACTTTCATCCCAACCCTCCTCCGTCCTACTAAGGTGTATTTCACTCTATCTCTCTGTCCTAAGGGTTGTCTGTCATTCAGTACCATTGCTGTGCAGTAAATCCAGCAGATTGCTGCTCTTTGTTCACAAACCGCAGATCCGCCTCTTCACTCTTATCTTAATGTCAAACCCGGACATTAAGATCTGAAGAACTTGAATCTGGCAATGCAGGAAGTAAAAAAAAATATAAATATAAGCTGGAGCATAAACTGGCCCCTGCCAGCCATATTCTGATGGAACCTGAACGCAGGTAGGATGTCAGCTGCTTTGTAAGGTGACCGTGTGCACAGTGTGAAAGTCTGTCCAGATTCTGGCTCATTAAGCCTGCTGTTATGAGCAGTAGGAGAGTGCAGCGCAGGTAAGCAGCCTGATGGGGGTGCTGTGCATGGTCAGGCTCCCCCTGTCCCACGTATTTATGAACACACCCTCCCCCCCCCCCCCCATCACTCCCCTGCGGACTGTGAAACCAACCCCCCACCTCTGCCCTGGCAAGTGTGGCATTCCCGCTCTGGTGGGGGGGGGGGGGGTTGCTGTGGAAGACACACATGAGGCCTTTATGTCCACAAAGCCGTAGCCAGCGAGATAGTGTCCACAAAGCCGCTGCTTCCCGCAACACCATGAGCTTTTCATTGTTTACTCGCTTCGTGATCTTAACGTTTGTTTCTCGGGGGGGGGGGGGGTAAGAGCTGAATGCATTTGCTGTTTCTTCGCTGCCCTTCACTGCCCTGTGGGGGACTTGGAAGGGTGGGGCTCAGGGCTCCACCCCCAGTTCCATCTGCATAAAAGCCCCGTTGCCGCCTAGCCTCGCACACGCTAATGAGGCCGTAATGAATTCCAGCTTCCCGCCCATCACTGACACCACAGATCTTAATCCCCCCATGTCACGCCAGGACCCCAGCGGCGTGGCAGCTAGGGGCGGGCAGCTGTTAATCCACGAGGTGGGTTTTTGGGACATCCTTCGCCTGTGCTGGGGGCCTCCCCAACGTGATAGCCCTGTGCTCATGGGACAGAGTGGGGCCTGCCTGTGATTTGGGAGCACCTTTAAAATCGCCCCCATTTTCCTGTCAGCTTTTGGGGAAGTTTGGGGTGGAAACCCTCACAGTGTTGCCTGTCACCTCCCTGAGCCCCGGCGAGTTGTGAAGCGTGAGATTCTGACTCGCCCGGTGATGAAAGTCCCGCTGCTATCCGAGGATTTAATGATGCTTATCGCCACATAAATTCTGGTGTTCCCTAGGTAGGCATCACGTGACACCATGTTGCCTCGGAAACAGCAGGCCACAGGGCCTGTGGTGCCACGTGGATGGCTTTAGGGGCCGATGGGGCCACAAGGACAGCTTTGGGGCCGGTGGGGCTGGGGCAGTGGCTTTAGGGGTCTGTGGGGCCACAGGTACAGCTTTAGGGCCCCTTGGGGCCGAGGGGAGGCTTTAGGGCCCAGTGGGGTCATGAGCCTCAGTATGTTTCTTCTTAGTGGCTTGTGTGAAGCTGCCAGGGATAGCAGTGGGTGGGGGGGGGACAATAAAGGAATCCAGGAATGACAGGCTCTGGATATGCTGAAATGGCTGACATACGGCTATATGAAGCCTTGTCCTGTGTGGTACCACTGTTTTTGCCCATATCACAGAGTTTGTACCAGTCCACTTTGTGAAAGTGACACAGCATCTCTCTCTCTCTCTCTCTCTCTCCCTCTCCCTCTCTCTTTCTCTCTCTCTCTCTCGATTCAAACATGTGCTGGTGTGCTCCCCTGTGTTTTCAGACTGGCTTTGTCCCCCCTCCCCCACCCCAGGCTGGCAGCCAGTCTGTCTGTGGCTACAGTGACACACTGTGCTCGATGTGACCCCCCCTTTCACGGTTTTCTAGTGGACTCTCCCATCCCGCCAGGCCCGGCCCCACCCTCCCTGCGCTGCTCCACCTGCCCCTCACCCCTTATGTGGGCTGCATGTGCTCTTTGTTTTTTGTTTCTTAATTCCCAGCCCTGTACCTCCACCCCTTGGACTGACCCTGTTTCTGCAAAGCGCCCCCCCACATACTCACTCTGTACTCTCCAGCAGGCCGCCTCAGCCCTGCACTGCTGCGGTAGGGCGGGCGGCCGTTGTGGCAATGGCGCCCCCTGTTTTCTGCCTCATTAATCCCGTGTCCCTCCGCTAAGTACCCCCCCCGATATATGAGGTCAGGCCCAGGTCACGGTCACCTCTGGCTGACTGAGTGCATGAGCAGCTGTCTCTGCGTCCCTCATGGGTCCCCTGCCTGAGATTTCGTACAGCGCATCCTGCCTCTCCGTAGCGACAGCCTCACAGAAGTTGCAGCCTCCACCTCGGCTTCTTCCGTTGCGTTGGTGCACAGATGGCCCCATCGTTTTTATTACGACAGAGTTCCGCCGTCCGCGCGCCGGCTCGCCGTGATCCCCGGCCCATCCTGTGCCGTACGCTGTGTTCCCACCATTCATTGTCTTTCTTCGATCATTTTCCCAGTCCTCAGCTAAAAGGAGGCAGGTCATTCAGCCCATCTGAATTACATCAAGCACACCCTTTAGCGCGGTCCCATTTCGCTGAAGGTCCCGTCAATTAACAGAAGGGGGATTCCCCCCTCCCCCACCCACCCATTTATAACGGAAATCATACACTACATCACTTTGAACTGCAAATATCTTTTGAAGTATTACTCCGTACATCTTCTGAATTTTAAATGTTGCAATTTACCAGATCACCCTTTACTTGACATTAGACCGCTCTTCCTCTCTAAATCAGCGTAATTTGTTTTTTCTGTATAAGTCTGTATATCCTGTAGCCTTAATCTAAGGCTACAAGGGAATATTTAAGGGAATATTTAGTTTCCCTTGGTGTTCTTGAACAGGCCTTCAGGTGTAAACTGCGGCAGGTATGTCCATTTCTGCATCAATTGGAATGCAACCTGCTGGCTATAATGAAAGTTTGCTGTCTTGGTGTGGGTTAGTAACCCATGCGGGGTGGGGCCCTGGAGCCGGCATCCACGATGGGAACTGTACTTGGCTTTGCGCTGGCTCCCCGCTCCAGCCCCCGCCACTCCTGCCCTCTCCAGGCCTTCCTGCAGAGTAACAGAGGGCTCTTTCTGTGAAGGGTACCCCTCCCAGCCGTGGTCTGCTCCACTCTCCACCCTGGGGGGGCCACTTATGACCTCACAGCCCTCTGGGTCCCATCCAGAAAGAGCGGTCTCCACGGTGACATGGGTTTTACCTCCCAGCTCCGTGTTGGGGGGTGACCTCATAAAAAGGAAAGATGCGGCCCCCCGCCCATCTTTGTCAGCCATCGAGGGTGTCACTGATGAACCTCAGCCTGGCCAGCACCTCATGCGGACTGACTCACCCCCCACCCCACCCCCCTTCCCCAGTGACCGGCAGTCTCAGTCCCAGGCCAATGTTTCCATTCGTATTGTGCTGTATTCAGCGGGGGGGTGGGTGTTCGGGGTCTGTATGGATGGGCTGTATCATAGGAAAAAACCTCACGCTGAATTTCAACTCAGCTTTTGCCGCCACGGGGGGCATCACCTTACTTGGTAATCCTCGAGTCTACACTCGCGTTCGGGACGGGCCGACCGGACGGAGGAGCCTGGAGAGAGGGAGGGAGAGGAGAAGAGAGGAGAGGAGAGTTTGCAGAGCACAACAACTGCAGTGGCAACTTGATCCACAGGAGGAACAAATTAGTCATTTTTTTTCTTTTTTTTATTTTCTTGAGAGGCTTAAAGAGCTGCGTTCTGTGGTTCCTTTTTCGAAACGAAGACAGATCTGGAGAGGCTGACGCCAACTCTGTAGTGTGCCTGTCACTCTAAGCTGGACCGCAGTGACTTTTTGTTTTTAAAAAAAGTCTCACGTCCCGCCAGTGAGCAATGTCACCGCCATGTGGAATGTGATGTGGAAGTCCTGTCTTTCGGTCCGGACAATAAGGTAGGGGGCATCCCGTCGATCTTGGGGGGGGGGACATCAGACAGTGCCTGGCGGTGGGAATACCGGAGTGCTCCCGGATCCACGCGAGACACCTGCTTCACCAGCTGAGATCAGTGGTGAATGTTACGTGCCTGGGTGCCAAGATATGGCGAGCTGGATTGGTGTGGTAGTGAGTGTGTTGAACCTGAGACCCCGACGTTAGCTACACTTTGTACTGGAGGATCACCGCATGCTCCTGTTGCTCTCAATGTTTCTCACGTTACTGTGCTTTTGCAAACAGCTCTGCCATGCAACTCGTTCATTGCTGAAGCATTATTGTGCTCAGGAATGAGGAAGTTTGTTTTTTATTTCAGTGCGAGTCATGCAATCGAACCGAAAGTGCCAAAAAACCGACGTCTAGTGAAGACATTAGCATCATGTCTGCGTGCAAAAGGAGTTTACTGGGTGTCCTGAAATCTTGGGTTTAGTTCTGCTGACTTTGTGAATCGTGTTGTTTGTTAGCATGTTTACATTTTATTTAACGAATATCGCAGTCTAGCCTGTACTTGTGAAAGCCGCACCCGCAAAAGCCTATGCCTGTTAAAGCCCCACGCCCATAAAAGCCCGCGCCTGTGAAAGCCCATGCATGTGAAAGCCCACACCTGTGACAGCCTGCATCTGTGATAGCACATGCCCGTGAAAACCCATGCCCATGAAAGCTCGTGCCCGTGAAAGGCCATGCCCACAAAAGCCCGCACCTCTGAAAGTGTGTGCCTGTCAAAGCCTGCGCCCGTGAAAGCCCGCACCTGTGAAACCTGCGCCCATGAAAGCCCGCACCTATGAAAGTCTGTGCCTGTGAAACCCTGCGCCCACGAAAGCCCGCACCTCCGAAAGTCTGTGCCTGTCAAAGCCTGCGCCCACAAAAGCCTGCACCTCTGAAAGTCTGTGCCTGTGAAACCCTGCGCCCACGAAAGCCCGCACCTCTGAAAGTCTGTGCCTGTCAAAGCCTGCGCCCACAGTAGCCTGCACCTCTGAAAGTCTGTGCCTGTCAAAGCCTGCGCCTGTGAAAGCCCGCACCCGTGAAAGCCCATGCCTCGTTTAGCATCAGACAGAAAATCTGCTTCACACACGAGGGGGCAGTCAGGGACTCCCCTGGGCCGGTAGTCTGGGAAGAGTTAAATTGCTAAATGCTTTTTTCGCTATTTGGGTTTTGCAGGGCTAAAATTAGTGGCCGCAAGGTTAGCCCAGATCCTGCCTCGTCAGCGGATCGTTCGATCATAAATTGCCATAAATTGCATGGCCTGTAATTCCAATCTCCAGGGCTGGCCGAATCGGGCTCTTCCACTGTTTTTATGGGGAACTTTCTCGCCGCCGGGATCCAGCGGAGTCCCTATTTATCGGATTTTGAATACGCATCTGGTAGAATGTCCTGTGCGACTGGCCTCTCTGAGTTTTCCACATCTCCACTCAATTTCCTAGTTTGTGTATTACATGGATTTTCCTGCTTGTGGCTTCATGTTACACATGCCCTTTTTTTATCTGACCTCTCAGTTGCAAATTAAAGGGTAATGCTTTACATTAACTGCACCTTCGTATTGCCTTGATAATGCATTCATAAGCAGCATGTAAGATACCTTAACAGATTTAATGTATATTAATAACAAACATTATGTGATTATAATGTTTGTTATTATCACATAATGTTTGTTATTAATGTATATTAAAGCTATTAAGGTATGTTAGGATGTTAAGGTATACTTACATGCTGCGTATGAATGTTCTATGAATGCTTTTTGAATGCATTATGAAGGTGGTCTGAATGTCTTATGAATGCATTATCAAGGCATTATGAAGGTGGTCTGAATGTCTTATGAATGCATTATCAAGGCATTATGAAGGTGGTCTGAATGTCTCATGAATGCATTATCAAGGTATTATGAAGGTGGTCTGAATGTCTTATGAATGCATTATCAAGGCATTATGAAGGTAGTCTGAATGTCTTATGAATGCATTATCAAGGCATTATGAAGGCGCAGTTAATGTAAAGCATTGCCAATTAAAGTAATGGTGGGTTAGACATGCCTTTACTCTAATTTGGTTTTTATGGAAACCATGGTCACACCAAGTGTCGTCCACGTCTCTGTAGGTAGCTGCCCATATACACATACAAACACTGGTATACAGACCCACGTTTTTCCCTTGGTCTGTGGCAGCATGTGATTAGTTACTCATACATGCTGCGATGTGTCACCTTATGTACTGTAGCCAAAGCGCCGCTCGTCCACGTGTGTACAGTCGCCACGCATGGCCAGAAATCCCGCCGGGTAGCGTTATTGGGCCCTGAGTCATCCTTCCCGTTCGGGACTGGGGCCTCGATCCTCTGGCCACGGCACGGTGGCGCCGGGTTCCCACACAGGAGGGAGTGTCAGCCAGCTGGGCTCAGCGTCTCACCTGCTGTTTCAGAGCGACCCGGACCGGAATGGAGGTTCTCCGCGTGCCGGCCTTTTGGAGGGAACCCGGAGAGACAGGCTTGGTCAGAGACCTAGCCTGAAACCTTAGAGCCCCAGTAACTCGATCTGGCCATTAAACCACAGCTGATGGGGTCGGGTGGGGGGGGTGTACTATTAATTCACTCCGAGTCTCGCCTTTGATCCCGCAGCTCGCATTCTCCTCCGGTTCCGTCCACAACCAGCTTGGGCTCCAGGTCCTCTGCCGCTGGGAGCTTCCAGGAAGCCAGCGAGCCTAGCCACACCGTAGACTGACCCCCCAGCTCAGTAGCCCAGCTGCCATTTTTCACGCAGGGGGAGGAGGGGGGGGCGCAGGGAGCTCAGGGGCAGACCTTCTCCTGGAAGCCTGTCACAGGACGATAAATCCTCACTTCCTGTCAGCGGCACTTGTCGGAGAGGTTCCTGCGGGACTGGCAGGTGGGAGGGGAAACCGAGGGGTTCTGTGCAGCCCAGGGGTCTCCTGCGTAGTAAACAAGCTGCTTAAGGGCTTCAGGCGGTGGGGGGATTTGGACGTTTTTCTGGAGCTCGCGTTCTGGGGAGAGGATCGGGAGGCACGCAACACTCTGACTTTGCTCCGGAGCGATTATCCTTCTTCCCCAGGGAGGGGGCAGAGAGAAAGCTTTTCCATCCCACACCCCCCAGCTGAGGGGCAGCTTGGCTGGACGGCAGCCGATGATCAGTGAAGGACTTCCCCGGATCTGTCACGCTCTCGGTGAGTAAGAGGTTTTCCTGAGTCAGCGCGGATCAGCCCGACTGGAGCGGGTCACACCGAGTGGCAGAAGTGGAGCAGGGAGGTGCGGAGGCATGGAGCACCATCGCCTGCTCCTCGGGGGGGGGGGCAGCCGCTTCTCCGGCTTATTTCACCCAGGATCGAATCCAGATTGGTGCTCTGCGGCTTGCACCTCTGACTTGTAATTCCCGAGGAATTTCACGCTCTCCTCGTAGCTATCTCGGGAATTCCTCGGTACGGACTTTGTTTTGGAGGAGTTTGTAAATTCCTCTACACATCGGTTTTCATACCTACCCAACAATTAATCATGTTATAAATAATTTATAATAGGCTAGACTTTAGCAAGCTGGGGTCCAGCGTATTCAGTTTTTGTGGATGATCGGGAGTGTTTTGGAGGTCTATGGAGCTTGGAGGATATTCTGTGCAGTGGAGCGACCTTGTAAAAAAAAAATGAAACACAATAGAAGAGAGTGTATTATTGTTTCTTTCATCCTCCTCATGTATAAATAAAAGGATTCATACAATGAACAGTTATGTTACCAAGACACCACTGAAGCCTCAGGTTTCTGTTTTAATGTCACAGGCCGGATTTCTAATTAGATGTTGAATATTTTAGCACCTGCGTTTCGGTTTTCTTCACGTAATGCAAGTCTTGTTTGGCTCATTCCTTAAAATAAGCGTATGACCCGATGTTCTTTTTTTTATCAGGTGACTCCTTTATTTGTCATGATGTCACGCTCATTCTTCTCTGAAGCCAGGAACTTTCTGTCAGGAGTGGCTTATTTGGTGTTTTTTGATCGTAGTGTCCGGAGCCGTCCCGTCCAGCCGCGAGCTGTCAGGGGGGTAACCACGGAGACCGGGCGCTATGCAAATTTCTCTCCGGCTCTGCCGCTGGTGCTTCTGACAGCACTGCACTGATTAGTGAAAATCCCCTGACAGCCAGGGTAACGTTCCGTAGCTCTCTTTAGAAGCTGAAGTTGGGTCGCAAGAACGGAACTATTCTCTATAATGACACCCCCCCCCCAGCATGACAGCCTTTGCGTGCAGTTATGAGGAAAAGTTTATGAAATGTTGGCAAACATCTGGATTTCAGCTGGAATGGCTCCGAAAATATGACCTGGTCTGAGTCAATAAATAGAGACAGCCTCCTATAACAAACAGTCATTTACGTTGCCATGACTTTATTAAACAGATGATTAAAACAATCGAGGTTTCTCTGCAAAAGTTTATCTTAGAAGTTGGGCACCACTGGCTGAAATACCTGAGTCACCATCCAGGTGTGATGAGACAAAGTTTTGGGTGAAGGCTTTTGCTAAGCGGCTGTAGTAGCCATTAAAGACCACTCAGTGACTGATTCCAGATCTGTTCACGAGAGATGGCCATATGTCTTTTGAACAGCTGGAATGGGCCTCTTCGGTACCCACACACCCCTGACCCCCCCCCGATGGTGATTCATTGCTGTGCCCACTGAGGGTCCTGGCAGCCTGCCAGAGGCACTGCACATCCAGCCAACCCCTCCGTCGCCTGCACACTTGCGGCCTCATTTCACAAGTCGGGTCACACTTCACTTTGAATTCTATCTCATTTTCTCATTACGCTTTATATTTTGCGTGTTATGATATGTTAGTATATTTCCAGCAGAAATGACGGGATGTTAAGGTTTTCTGTGTTAGCATAAAAATGTTATTTTGGGCAGATCAATAAATATGTCTAGCGGGAGGGGGAAAAAAAGCTGAACAGTTTTATCTTTTTAAAGTAAATATAAGAAAGAAAATGCTGGGGTATTTAATGGAGAGGAAACACAACGGAGGAGGTCCGGTATTTGTATTTTGGAAGGGTGTGTTTCCGAGCACGGCTCCTCATATCCCAATTCCATGGAAAACCAAGCATGAAACACCAAATCCAAGTTGGCTTAGGGGAGGATTCCGTACTTTTCGGAAAGGGCTGGCTATTGACGGAGAATTCCGTAACTAACAAGGGTCCCGGTGCACTGAAACCAAAGCAGAGGTCGCAGGGCGTCTAAAAGTCTTCTATAAATGTAAGCGTCGTGGCTTCAGGAAGGACAGAGTCGACTCTGAAAGGCAGCTGTTTGAAGGTCTGCAGGGACCTTTGGATGCTGTCAAGGGAAAAAATGCATTTGGTAACAGAAAAGCAGCGGTCAAGTGTCAGCAATCAGAGTTTCCTGCAGGAGTCATTTGCTCACCAAGAAACGGTGTTTCCCTAACAGAGAACGGAAGGCTTCAAAACTGGGCCTCTGGCTCCACATCATCTATATTCAGATAAGGTAACCCTGCCTCCAGGATGCTCACTGGCTCCCCCTGCTGCTATCTGATCTCTGTCAGGCGTCGCCCGGTCCAGGGAAAACATTGGTCGCGCCGATTATTTTCTCAAGGTTTGTTTTCCGTGCTTTTGGAGTCCGCTTAAACGTTTCAGAGACATGGTAGAGTCACTGAGTCAACATTTCAGTCTGTATCTTTAACAGAAAGGCATATTTTCCTTTTTGATTTGGGTTTGAAAACAAAGAGGAAGAAAAACAGCCATGTCAGAACGGTGGTTTCCCCAGATGAGACCTGGGGAGTAGCTGCTTCCGCTTCGGCTTGGCTTGCTGGATTTCTCGGTCATGTGACCATGCCAAAAGCTGACCAACACCCTCCACGATACAGCTGCCTGTCCGTGACCTTTGGCCTCCCTGTGTTTGCATGTGAAAGAATTCCAAAACACATTGGGAGACCTTTGATTCTCTGCCTAACTATTATGCCAGTACATCCTAAATGACCTCATGCTGTCTCCTGATTTTGTAACACTGGCAATGAAGAGATGTTTAGTTGCTGGTCTGCTTCCGTTAACAGAAAAACAACTTAATGAGATTCTTTGTAAAGCTAGAAAAAAGCAAAACAATAACAAATGTCGACAGATGTCTGGGAGTAATAAACATATGTCGTTTAATGGTTTTAGAGTTGTGGGTCCAGATAGCCTAAAGTAAAGACAAATACAGATGTTTCTTTTATCCAAAAAAAAAGGAGTTAGGCTGCTTTGTTGCCATGGCGATCATTTCACGTTAACTGCCAGGCCTGTTGGTGCCTCTGGCTTCGTCGAGGTAGCGCAAGTCAGTCGATAGAGCAGGAAATTGCATACAGCCAGCGGTGTGTCCGGCACGCGGTGAGGCATCCACCACCCTACTCCATCCTTGTCTCCTGAGTCCCGTCGCGTGCGAAATGCATTGCATGCATGCACATGTGCATTATGAGCCAGGAAGGCTCGTGGCCACCTTCTGTGCTGGCATTACGCTAGCGTTACCATAAGGTTTCTACATCATGCTGTTTGGAGGAGGTATATAAGAGGGGTGGCAGGGTGCTGAGAGGGAAGGAGGGACCCCCCACTCGGTAAGCTTCCAGCCCCCCATGCTGCATAATGATGAGTAGACAGCTCTGCTCACAGTCAGTGGTCTTCATGCCACAATCTGTCTCTTCTCTGCTGTTGAAATGATGTTTTACCTTAATTAGTTCTTAAAGACACTCTTTGTGTGTGTGTCTGTGTCCTTGTGTCCGTGTGTCTGCTTTCCCCAAATGAGCTGTACAAGACAGGATTAATCACGGGACGGTATTGGAAAGACAGGCAGCATTATAAATTCATCGCAGATGATTCGTCGAGCTTGGCAGATAATGGATTCTGAGGGAATAATGACCGTCGGGAGCGACTGAAGCTGTCTCCAAGCTTAATGTCTCTCTGCAGTGCCTCTCTGTGCTGGATGGTCGGCCGTTTCCCCAAAATTCAGGAGTGAATAACAAACGTTCATCACCTCCTTCATCACCTTTAATCGTATCTGTCCCACAAGCTCGAGGAATGAGGCGGTGATGTTATAATCTCGTTGGTAATGCATCTCAGGCCTAAGCAGGAATTCCATTGGGATCACTGAGATACTTATTAAAATGCAATAATTAATGGTCTCCCAGAGCTGCCTAAAAGGCAGCGATACATATGTAATGATTAATGAAACACGTTAATAATAAAGTTTTGTATTTGACGTTGCTGTTTGCAGTAATTTCTCAATTTCAGGTCCCCTGAGTAACAAATAAAAAAAATTGAAAAAAATACTTTTTTTTTTACAAGATGCAAATGCTCTGTTCAGTCTGTGTCAATTTCATTTTAAAAAATTTGTTTCCTGCATCTGAGATTTAATTTCATGAAATCATTATTTACAAAGCACACTTTATAGTGTTTGAATTTCACTCAAAGCCCACAGATCTGTTTTACATTAAGACACTCTGCATGCATTCATTTTACTGCTGCATAATCTGCAGAATGCCGTTTGTTATACTGCCATATATAGCAGGGAGTCATATGTGTAATCTGCTGTGTATTCTGGGAAATGTGCATGATCTGTTGTACAGTTGCCAAAGTGTATAAAGTTGTGTATATTTTGTTTAATAATGTGTTTAATCTGGTGTGTGTTCCAGGACATACTGCTGCTGTCTGTATACTTTTTGCTAATTAATGGTGTTACATTCATATGCTGAATATCAGTAATACAGAGCAGGTTTTCTCTAGCTGTATGTTTCCATATGGGTCAGTAAGTCCATGGAAATTCTTTGGACAGTATGTTATCTACTGTACTGCTTTGGACAGTACGATATCTACTGTACTGCTTTGGACAGTATGTTATCTACTGTACTGCTTTGGACAGTATGATATCTACTGTACTGCTTTGGACAGTATGTTATCTACTGTACTGCTTTGGACAGTATGTTATCTACTGTACTGCTTTGGACAGTATGATATCTACTGCTTTGGGGAAGATGGTGGCACAGGAGGTAGTGCTATCGTTCGGCAACTGGAGGGTTGCAGGTTCGAGCCCGGGTTCCTC
>JAODKC010000130.1:25538642-25557884 GCA_026777985.1 Mormyrops attenuatus
ATTTGGGGTTCAGTGTCTTGCTCAAGGACACTTTGATGGGGTCAGGAGGAACCCAGGCTTGAACCTGCAACCCTCCACTTGCCGAACGATAGCACTACTTCCTGTGCCACCATCTTCCCCACTTGATCATACCATTTGATGAATAAATGTCATCAAGTGACCAGCACTCAGCCACTGAATCATTCCAAATGAAGATGGCCACCCGGTTTGACTGCCATGTTTAGTTCTGACCTGTTCTGGGATCTTGACTTTTGACTCTTCTTGAAGGTGGGGCTTCACCTGGCGTGTCCTCCACTCAGCACCTTTCCATGAGACACAGCAGATGACCCCCCCCAATAAGCTTCTGGCCCCAGATGGCACCCCCCCCCCCCTCCAAATTAGCATTTTCGTCGCTCTGCAGTGGAGCGGGACTTTAAAGAGCTGTCAGCGCGAGCTGTAAACGGTCGTTAATGGCCGTGTTTATCTCTAACGCCGCTAATCCCTTAATAGCAGCTGCTGAAGCCCAAGCCCTCCACCTACCCTGAGTGTTGTGAAAGGGCACAGGCAGAAAACACCCCTGCACGTTTACATGTTTCATTAACATTTCCGGGTCCATTTATCCAGAGAAAGCTCAATGCATCATTCCACTGGAGGCCATTAACAATCGGCATGAGCACCGTTCACACTGAAGCCCTGCTTCAGGTTTGAGTGCCGAGGTAGGACGCGGCCAGCCGAACAGATTCAGAGAGCCATCCTGGGGTGTGTCAGTGTTAGTTGTGCCTGCTGTCCATGTACTGTTTGGGAACCCCCAGCTAACTGCATAGTGAAAAGAATGAATCTGAAGTTTGTCCATGCTTGACCTGAGTGTGTATGCTTAGTGAAGCGTTCAGGGAAGTGACCAATCAGAGCCCCCCTGGTCCTGGGGCAGCCTCCAGCTTTTCCTTCAGATGCGAACAGGAGGTGATAGTGTGCGGTTCGGAGCCTGTGCAGTATGTCCCACTCTTAACTATGAACGTGGACAGGCGTGGTCTTCCTGAACACACAGCAGAGACGTTTATCTAGCTCCACCATGTTCATCGCTCATCTCAGCACCTCTTCGGAACCTAAACACATGAGTGGCGCAGGTCCCAGGGCTGACTCTATTTGGGTTCCGTCTGGAAGGATATTCCCGGACGGAAGCTGCCAGATCCTCGGAAAAGCCACACTCGCTCCTTGTCTGGAGACTATGGATCATCACATGTTCCTGGAGATGTTAAGCAGTAACACTAAGCTCCGGTTACGTCCATGGGCCTGCTCTTGTTTTCTCTCCTCTCCCACTGCCGTGAGACGGGGCTCCTCAGACCTCGTGCCAGTGAACCTCTCATCCTCTGCCTCCCTTTAATGAGCTCCCACGAGCCTCGGCAGATGAGGGGGGAGACGGCAGCTCGTTAAGTCTCCACCTAATTGTGGTGAGGCGGCAGATGTCTGCCGTTTCTTGGCGGTACCCGGCAGCGCAGTTGGGTCAGGGACCAGAAGGTTGCGGGTTTGGGCCCAAAGCCGGTCCACCGTTCTGCTCATGAGTGGTGTGGCTAGCCAAAATCCTCGGGCTGGTAAAATGAGTTAGAACGTGCGTGTAGAACTTGAAGTGCACTTGGTGTATAAGCACATAATCACCAGAATTTCAGCTCCTGCCAAAGTGTGTATCTTTTGTGGTCTGCCATTCAGGTCCACCTCAAACTGACATCAGCTACACCTTGACTTCACTGCAATTAAGCTTCTTTCTTACTCAAAGAAAATACTTTGGACATAAATGAAATCCAGCTGCCAATGATCATTACCTCATGCTAATCTGAAATTCTGCCCCTCTTCAGCCTGAGTGAACGAAAGGAAAATTATCTATGTTCTAGCTCCCTCTGCTGGTCATTTTCAGGTGACGCTTAGGATCCACCATCTTTGCTTTCACCGTGTTTTTGTCCGATACTAGGTGGCACGTTTTCTCCTGCTCTTATCTCTCTTCCCCCTCAGGCAAAAGTTATATGTCGTTCTATGTGAATCTCTCTTTGGAATTTCGTCTGTGTGTCACGATGTTTGAATCACATGCTGTGCCAGAGACGTTCCATCTATCACGGCTAATTACATTATGGCCAGCTGATTAAAAGAGAGCCTCAGTTAGCAGGCATACAGCTCCCATGTCGCACCGGGTTCGAAAGTGGGAAGAAGGTGTAGTGGAGATGTCTGTCAGGCTGGCCGGGACATTATCGCACACCTTATTCCGGCTTTCTGTACTTCTGCTTGCCCTCATCTTCCTCTGCAAGGAATTTTCAAACCCACTGTTTCGTATTTCCCTCTTTTGTTATTTTATTTTTGGTTGTGGTTACTTGCAATACACAGAAATAGAAAGTGCCAAATATCATCAGATTAATAAGCTGAAACCGATAAAAACTGAACTTCTATATATGATCCCAGAAAGGGGCCAACATGAGGGAAAAGGGGGGTTTTCTTTATGCTCACAGTGACTACCCAGATTTATCTCATTCCTGCTAAATGAAAACCACTTTTAGCATGGAATACAACCATCTGACTTAAAATGCCATGAGTTCTGTTAATGCTGGACTGCTTTTGCGCGATATTAGGATACCAAGTTTGGCCCAAGCCCCAAAGTATCTGTATGGGTTACTTTAGCATTGGATATGCATGTTCCTATACATATGATATGGTATGATATGCATATTCTATATTTCTGAGTAGTCAAAGATACACATGTAATTGCAGATTTACGGCTGTCTCCCTTTTCATTTAAGAGACAAGGGTTTGCTCTATAGATGAACTGGTGTGACAGCCAGTGCGCTGTTTGCTAGGTGTCTCTAGGAGTTATTTACTGCTGGAGCCTCCGTGGGTTCATATTGCACGGTGAGGGGGCTGAGCTGTTCACTTTAGCTTTTGGAAACATGACTTAACTGGGGGCATCACCTGCAGAAGGGAATCACTTGGAGATCCTGCATTCAACAATCTCCCGCATTGGGCCATCTCCCGCAGTTGGCCATCTCCCGCATTGGGCCCCCGCATTGGGCCATCTCCCGCAGTCGGCCATATCCCGCATCGGGCCATCTCCCGCATCCGACCATCTCCCGCATTGGGCCATCTCCCACATTGGGCCATCTCCCGCAGTCGGCCATATCCCGCATCTGACCCTCTCCCGCAAACCGCCATCTCCCACAGTCGGCCATCTCTCGCATTGGGCCATCTCCCGCAATCGGCCATATCCCGCATTGGGCCATCTCCCGCATTGGGCCATCTCCCGCAGTCAGCCATATCCTGCATTGGGCCATCTCCTGCAGTCGGCCATCTCCCGCATTCGGCCATCTCCCGCAGTTGGCCATATCCCCGCATTGGGCCATCTCCCATATTGGGCCATCTCCCGCAGTCCGCCATCTCCCACAGTCCGCCATCTCCACTTGTTGCTAAGACCTGGGTCTGCCTCTGAATACCTGCACTTGCCCTTCCCAATGTCACTCAGCCGTTTTTCATTGTGATGGGGAATCAGCCCCTGAACTGCGTTTTCCCTACCAGGCTTCTTTTTTGAAAGGAATTGGATTAAATCGGCATACAGATTTATATTACAGTAATTAATCTTCGCTTACAGGAAAGGAGGGTGTTTTTTGACGCAGCACTTTCTGTTTCTCTCCATCTTTCTTTCTCTCTCACACTCCCTCTCTCTCTGCGAGGTTAGGCGGGTCATTTGTAGTTTTTCTTAACCAGTGGTCACACTTTGTGGGCACAGCACAGAAAGAGAGAGAGAGAGAAGGGGAAAGAGAGGGTGGAGGGAGAGGGCAGAGAATTAGTGAGGGAGAGAAAGAGAATGGGAGAGCGAGAGAGAGAGAGAGAGGGAAGCTGGGAGGGAAGAGAAGGAGGCACAGGGCCCAGCCCATGCGGTTGACGTTTAGGTGAGCGCTCTGATCAGTAACTGTCCTCCGCCGATGCTCCTCACTGTCTGCAGCCTGTCAGCTCGCACTGCTGTCTGTCACCCAGGGGCAACGGTGGCACCCAGCCTCTGTCACTCTGTTACTAGAGGTAGGTGTCGACGGGGGGTGAGGACTGGGAGGTGTGGTACGCAGCTCCTGTTTACATAGTCAGTGCCGGCATCTGTTTGCCAGCGCCGACTGCAGCACCGGTGCCGTCATGGTGGAGGGGGTGGGGGCAGGCGTGCACCGGCTCGCTTCTGGAGTCTGATGTCATCCCGGCTCTGCTGCGATTCCTCCGAACGGGGCTTAGTGGAATTAGTGCCGGCGCCGGACTTCAGTGGGGCAGTGGAGTGGGCAAACGTCTCCCCCTGTATCCTACAGGGGCAGGACTCTGCTATATTGATTTTCTTGGGAGATGGACAGCTCCCTCGCTGCTGGGAAGATGAGCAGCGTGTACCAGGGACTTGCGATCCACAGCCCCTGGGGCTGCCTGATCCGGCGGGCTGTATCCAGGGTCCGCGTGACAGCTTAGCCCCTTTTGCAGCATCTTGGGTCCCCTCTCTTTGAGGAGATCACATCCATCGTGTCCTTGTCTGTCTTTCTCCTCTCCATCCCTCTGCTATTCTCCATCCCTCGTTCACGTGGCTGATTCTATATTCACGTTATACTGTGTGTCGCGCCCTCTTCCGTAAACGCCTTCTGTTCAGGTTGGTCCTGTAAGCAGCCCCTTCCCCTCTGGACAGTGTCTTTTGGCTTTTTTGTCCTTGGTGGCAGTGATGCATCATTAATCTGGTTTGTATCACATAAAGGGAAATTTTTAAATCCTGCCACTGGCGGGTTTTCCTGTCATGCGCCTGTAAAAAAGATCAGCCACCGAAGGATTTTCTCTGCCAAGTAGCGCAGCAGGAAATTGAGCCCGTGACAGAAAATAACAAAGTCACTTTGTAATGCCGTCGTGACGTTTTGATCCACAAATGATTATCCCCCATCGGCTTCTCCAATAATTTCCGCTATATAATTAGGAAAGACGGTGTCTGCACTAATCGAAGGCATGGTTTGAATAATCAGTCCCTGAAATGGCGTGTCTCTTAGCCTTTCCTAGACTCCCTAAATGCGAGGGTCACGAGGGCCATATATTTTAATGTGCACGGTTTACTCAGTTTACCGATTACTGTTTTTAACTGATGATGAAATGCGGGGTATTTCACTGCATTGCTAAGTAACAGTTTAAGTCTGTTTATAAGATTCAAATAACTCCAGGTCCTCTGTTTAATAGCCTCACCAAACAACCTGGAGTTGTTTTGGTCTCGCCTGGAGACTGCCTTGTAATTACGGTCCTGGCTGAGTCTCGTGTCCTCGACAGCCTGAGGACAGGGGTACAAGGCGACTCATAAACACCTTTCATGGACTGAAACCTGGCCTTTTCAGCTCTTTCGTTTCCCCCATAAACAGCTCATCCGCATATCGAACGTGCACTGACTAAGATGCTATATGCTAACTGGTCAGAACCATGGGATTTGTAGAACTTGCATATAATTCTTTTTAATTTGTTTACTATAAGCCGTCAGCATTCGATCACTTGTTCAGGTTACTATGGCTTTAAGGAGAGTTAACCTGGTGTCCTTTGTTGCTGTCCCACGGAAGAATCTGTTTTCTCTGCAGCATTCATGTGTTCCCCTTTACGCAATGCCCACAGAAACTATTCAGAAGAAAATCCGGTTACTGTTTACAGTGTTGTATACAGGAGTTGCATAACGGAAATGGACTGTCAAAAACACCAGTTGTCGCAAATCAGAATGAATGCACGTTGAAATGTGCTTAGTCAGTGCAGCGCCATGGGAAATTTGATTGCTTCAGCATATGAAATGTTTGTAGTTCCTGCTTCATGCTGTTTTAAAATCCATTTCCCCTTTCCAAAAATTAAGAGAAAGCCTTTTTGAATTTCCCAGCTTATTTAAAGCTGAATTATCGCTATTTATGACTTCCACAGATGGAGGGCCAGCATGCTTAATTCCTGGGTCGGGACAAACCCCCCGGGCCAGGCCCAGGACAATATCCCCAGATATCCCCCAAATGCCAGGCCTAAGTAGATGTTTAATTTCAGAAAAAAGCTATAACTCCAAGATGCACTATACTAAATGTGGAAGATGTGGGTCGGTATTGAGTTGAGGCTAGCCTTTGCCAAAGGTTGCATGTTTGTGTTAAATACTGAGGATTTTTCTGGTTCCATTTCTCCAGTAACTCGGTGGTGACCTGCTCTGTATGTGTGGCAGCCTGTTAGTCTCGACCTTGATATCAACCAAAACCCTGCTGGGTTTCAAAGTCCTCTGGCACCAGCATGGGTATTGTGTCTCGCTACTTGGACAGGGGTGTCAATGGGGACTGAGAGGACTTCCTGGTTTCCAGTGTGTGGCTTCTTCTGCGACACAGAGATAGTGTGACATTCACTTCCGTCTGCAATAAACATCTATTAGATGGCAGCTCCTCGCATCTCCAGATTACGGGCCTAATCGGAGGTGTTCAGCTCCCGTGTATTGGGGACGCGACCCTAAGAGAGCTGGGGAGCAGGGAGGCAGCATTTGATGCCTTTGACCGTAAGTGGAAATCTAAGCCTCATTTCTGGTTGGAGGACGTGCTGTGCCGGTGCGTCCGGCACACAGTATGTCAGAAAAGCTGATTTTTAAGAACCAATAAGCGCAAGGACTTGCAGGTGACAGCGAATGAAAGCCCCCCTTGCTGAAAGCTGTTAGGTGATGTGGTTCATCTGTTTGCTTGTGTTCCTCCCATGTGATGTGCCCGTATATCTTAGCTGTGGGCGGAGATGAGTCTGTAGCTTCGAAGGGGACACCCTGGACAAGATGCCAGTCGTATGACTGGTGCCAGGAGGTCCTAAAGAGGTGTGCTTAGGAAGGCCATCTGCATTTAAAGGGAAATCAGCGTTTACAAACTGATCCGTTACGGCTCAATGAATCATTTTCCGCTGTGTGGGTTAAGCGGTCACGTGATTTTGAAAACAAAAATGACATAAGCGAGGGCCGATTTTTAGACGTTCCTAAAAATACGCTGGTAGATCGGACCGCGGCGGCCACACCGGACCCTGAGCTCATTTCTTCCAGCATGGAAAAGCTGCTTTGCTGGCACCAGGCCTAGCTGGTGGGCAGCGTCTCGCCCCGTCCCGTCCAGCCTGGGGCCTTGGCCTGCAGCCCCGGTCCAAGCGGCCAGCCGGGGCCTCGCTAATGGAGGGGTTTAGATAATTAGGTGGTGGTAGGTGCCAGGACCCCGGGCCAGAAAGTATGCTTATTGCTGGGGGGCGCTGTGGCCCCACCAGCCTCCAGGGCAAGCCGTGCTACACGGAGCAGGATAACATCTCCGCCGGCCGCCTCTTCGCCGTCTCGCTATCACGGGCGTGGCGGCGGGACCGGCGGGAGCAGCTAACTGATCTGCCGGCTCAGTCATGCGCGTCTCCAAGATGGCAGCCGAACGATGGCATTCTCGTCACTGTCAGACCCGCCAGCGTGCTCAGCGCCTGCTGATCTACCTACATTTTGAGACAGGTTTTGCGCCACTGATCCCTCGAAAATCGGTCGGGATTCCAAACACCGAATGAACCGCTCCTTGTGTGTAGCGTGTAGGTTTGTGTCTCGCTTTATAGATGAGGGAAGATCGACCCAATTTTGTTATATTGTTAAAGGTTTCAGGGTTTGATGAGTTGGAAGGCACCCCCTTTGGAGACCATGTTACGCAGGTTCGCTGTTTGGAAAGAGCTCTCTGCTGTAATTCGTTTCCTGTCCTTCATGTGGGCACTCTTGTCTTAATAAACCATTACGCCGATTGTCTTTTCCCCATAGCTTCTTTTGTGGGGGGTGAGCCTCTGCATGTAAGACTCAGAGCTCGCCGCTCTCCAATGGAGAATGGAGGAGTCTCATTCCGAGCTCCCGGCTACAGTCTGACGCTGTTGCCTAGGCAGCCGGCCAATATGGAAAAACGAGACTTCTGCCTGGGGGTTTCAGGTTCGAGTCCCGAGAGCGGTCCGGCTGTGGTGAGGAGTGAGGAGGTCAGTAAACGGGCTGGCTGTTTTGTTAGCTAGTAAGGATGTCTCTCCACCGTCCTGACTGCTGCTGTGTTTCTGGGGAGGGCATTGATTTCCGCATACCTTACAGAGTGCAGGATGACAGAACATCACCCCAACACGGGCCCTATTTACACTTGGTTTTAAGATGTTTCTTGGGAAATCGGCTCAGCGGCCAGCGCTAAATACAACCATAAACGAGCACTGAGATACACTCAAACCACTTGCTGAGGAGGTCTGGGACACATTTCATCACATTCCTTTTGTAGTGTAAATGCTGATGCATCCCGATGGGTCCCTGACAAGGACATCACAGTTACTGTGGGCGGGGCCATTTGGTCTTCTAGCAGAAGTGCCATAGGCAGTAAAGAAATCTGAATGCAAGTGGTCAGCTGGATACCTTAGAGATGCGCACTACCAGTAAAAGGTGCTCGTGTTACTCACATAAGAATTACTAAAAATACACAATGTATTCTTTGCTAACAAATACATTTACCATATGTTCACCATCTGAGTACCTTTATTAGCAAGAAAATGTCATATCTTTGATTCATCAAAGTAACCTCCGCTAGCAGTTACAACGGCAGACAAAATTCGAGGCATGCTTTCTACAAGGGACATTAAATACTGCTCTGTTT
The DNA here is from genome assembly GCA_026777985.1 of Mormyrops attenuatus. Classification (NCBI taxonomy): domain Eukaryota; kingdom Metazoa; phylum Chordata; class Actinopteri; order Osteoglossiformes; family Mormyridae; genus Mormyrops; species Mormyrops attenuatus. The sequence continues at coordinate 25,547,270 of JAODKC010000130.1, forward strand.
CATGAGATGACCTGTGGTGTGCAAAAGACCTTTGACTGGTAGTGTATGATAAGCACAGATGTAAGGGGCAATGTGTCTTTCCTGTCCATTTGTGGTCCTGTTGCCCCAAAAAGCATTTTAAAACCAAGGGCCACAGAGAATTACCCTCTCTTAAATCAGGGGAGCTGAAGACTGGTATCCCTTCTGCTGTTTAATGATATCTAAATAATGGGCTTCTAGCTACTGATGATCAGATAGGATGAGGTTTGTTGTGAGTCCAATAATAGCTGCCAGCTGCATGTTATGTTGACAGTACAGAGTATGATGGTAAAGATAATCACGACAGAGGCGGCACAGACCGAGCCTTTGTGTCCCCTTTGATGATTTCATACTTTCAGTTCAAGTGTTGCTGTAATTTCAAGGTGTGTTCCTCAGTCTTTCTGGGAAAGCAGGCTGCGTATCGTCGGGCTCCACCTCATCGCCATAGAAGCGTGCACTTCCTTGGTAACTATTACTTCTGCTTAGCTGGTCTCTGTTGCCGGCGTGAGTTTGAGCGACACTGTAAAGGTCCTGGAGAGCTGGGAGGACCGGCGGGGTTACGATGGTGTGGGGTGGGCGTACAGACACATAGGTAACCCCCTTCCCCAGGGTTGACGGAAGTGGGACGCAGGGGTGACCGGGATTACCCAGAGGCTCCACATCACAGCAGGGTAAGCACGCCGGCTTGCACGGACCCGCAATAACCCAGATAGGGGTACCCGTTTGGTTAGGTCGCTAATTCGAGAAGAGCCATTTTGGAAATTAAGCACATTATTGCGTTACTAATGAAAAATACCTCAGTTTTTTACCACAATATTGAATGTATTTGTTTTGTGAATTATTTTTTATTGAACAGTTACAGTATGCCAGCAATGTATTTTTAGACCGATGATTCTGAAGTGTATATCAGTGCTTCCTAATCCGGTCCTCAGGGACCCACAGCCGGTCCACATTTTTGCTCCCACCAAGCTCCCTGTCAGACAGTCCGCAGAGCCATGGACTGGCTCTGGGTCCCCGAGGACTGGATTAGGAAACACTGGTGTCAAGAAATGAATAGGAGACCCCACAGACTGCAGCTGGCGTTCTGCTGCTCAGGTCATCCTTCCTCACAGACCTGCTGGAGGTTGTTTAGCTGTTTCCCAGATGCTAATTAAAATTAGGAAACCTGTAAGTGATGCATGAAGCCGGGGGGGAGGTCTGGTAAGCGGTTTGCAAGCCGTGAGCATGTACGGCTTTAAATTAGCCGCGTTTCTGTACAGTTCTGCTTTGATGGGAGATAGCGGATGGAGCTTAATCCATGGCAGTTGCAGATTTTTTCTAGGGGCAGGGGGAGGGTCTGTTATAGTAAAACCGCTCCCCCCTCTTGCCATGTTTAAATCCTTCAGTCTGGCTCCAACTGTCCCGGAGCCGTCGTTCGCCGGCAGGTGTCGGGCTCTGTAACCCTGGAAACGCAGCAGCCGTGTTTCAAACGTTCAGTGTCATTTTATCAGCATTGCGGAGGGGGGGTGATGAAATCATTTCGGGAAAACTGACTCACAGCCAGGCGTGGCTCAGGTTTGACCTGGGGCTGCCCCACTAGGTTCCTCTGCTCTGGGGGTGGAGGGCGGTCAGGGGGTGCAGTTCAGTCTGACTGCTTAACAGACTGAAGGCGTGCCTTTTGCTTCACTGGTCTGAGAAAGACGGGAAGACGCTCAGGAATACAGCCCTCGTTGTCACATTCCAGGTTTGCCTTCTTTAACCTTCTCTTTTTTTTGCCTGGTATTTTGGGCCTGAGAATGACTTCACCATCTGCCCCACCCCCCCACCCACCCGCGCAAAAACCACTGCGGGTCTCTGGTGTGGAATTTGTCACATGTGCCGGTGAAATTAATTGCCTGAAATGACGCATATTTCAAAGGCCCGATTATTAAGTAATAAATGGTTTAATAATCCTTGTCTCAGACACAGAAGGTCATTAAAAAGCGATGCATTCTGACTCCTTCACAAAAACGAAGGGGACGGGCGGAGTGGGGGGTATCGTTGTGCTCTGCGCTCTTTCATCTCGATGTTTAAATCCGTCTTTTGGATTGTTTGTGGAAAGATTAGCTTTGAGAATCGCTGCTGAGAAATTTCATCAAAACATCAGTGTGCAGAACATTCGCTACCTGGGTCACTCATTTCTTAAAGTGCATTGAGGAGACTATAAATGTATATGTAAATCATTCAGTAGACGCACAGGCGTGACCATGAGCTTGTCCGGTCCGCCTGATTAATTTTCCGTACCACGCAGATCTTCCTAACTGCACTGCACCGCTGTACGAGGCCCCTTTTATTTTTGTGAACAGCAACTGTTACCAAATAAACATAGTCATAGTCAGTCTTATTTGGTGGCATCTAAATATATTTTCTTACTCCATATCCTGGGTGACATGTTTTTGAAAGTGTATAAAAATAGGATGAATTGGTGCATGGTTTTGCAGTATTGAGCAATAAATTCTAGCATGAAATGTGTCGCGCATGAAAGGAGCAATAGTTTTGCAAACGGGCGTCACGGAAATGTGACAGGAATGCCTGGTAGAGGACACGCAGACACGCGGCACATGCACGCACACACACGCACACACACACACGCGCATTCATACAGTACCTGCATTTGCCATCTCGGCCTCTCAGGACCTGAAAAGGATACAGTGCTACAGGCACGGAAAAGGACAGCAACTGTGCCTGCTTGCCAACCTAAACATCGCCAGGGGCTGATGGGAGTCGCCCCCCCAGGCCGTCAACAGCCCTCAGTGTTTCACCTCTGAGCTCATTTGCCACAGACAGGGGGCACAGGCAGCCGGAGAGAGGGCCAGGAGTGTGTGTCAGCTGCAGAGAGCGGGTACAGGCAGCCGGAGAGAGGGCCAGGAGTGTGTCAGCTGCAGACAGCAGGTACAGGCAGCCGGAGAGAGGGCCAGGAGTGTGTGTCAGCTGCAGAGAGCGGGTACAGGCAGCCGGAGAGATGGTCAGGAGTGTGTGTCAGCTGCAGAGAGCGGGTACAGGCAGCCGGAGAGAGGGCCAGGAGTGTGTGTCAGCTGCAGAGAGCGGGTACAGGCAGCCGGAGAGAGGGTCAGGAGTGTGTGTCAGCTGCAGAGAGCGGGTACAGGCAGCCGGAGTGAGGGCCAGGAGTATGTCAGCTGCAGAGAGAGGATACAGGCAGCCGGAGAGAGGGCCAGGAGTGTGTCAGCTGCAGAGAGCGGGTACAGGCAGCCAGTGTGTGTGTATGCAACAGTGTTGTGTATGATGTGTCTGCTTGCACGTTTGTGTTCAGGCGGTCTCTGCCTGCCCAATGCCCAGTATTAATATTCATATCTTTATGTGAACTCTCCATTCATTTCTATGGGGATAACTCTAACCCTAACTAAGACAACCTTTAACCCCCTATCCAGCCCTAATATTAACCATAAGTAACCAAACAAAATGCAAGACTTTGGCTATGTTACTTTGTTGATTGCATTCACACATTTGTGTAAAATTTAAGTTTATATCGTGGGGACATTTCATCACTGTTTAAAAATGTCCCCACTAGGTCATAGTGACAGGTTTTTATCACATTTTATCACCCCCCCATCACTCACCGGTCCCTTCAGTGCGGCTCTGTTCCTCCACAGCATGCCTCCTTCTACAACACAGCCGCAAACTACCATGAGAAGCTGGGGGGGTGGGGGGCGCTCTATCCCGAGGAGGGGGCTCTCGTAAGCTGACGGCCCGGCTTGGCTTGGATGGGTGCAGTCTGGCACCTCACCAGCAGGTGGCAGGCTGTGCTCCCTGACTCCCCAGGAGTTGCTTCAGTTACCCCCCCCCGCCCCCCGCGTGTCCGCTCATTCGTGCCTGTGACCCGGGGGGCTTTTCTGCTTGTGATCTTTGTCCTCTGACTGTTCCTGTGCAAAGCGACTCGCCTATTAAACAGTCATAGGCACAGAATGAAGAAAGGTGGTGTCAGGAAGGTAATCAATTATACAGATTTATTTCTAAATCAGCCATTGATTGAGGCCGCTCCTCCTCTAAAGATAGCGGGTGGCTTTGCTCAGGTGGACAATTAAGGGGTCCCCGTTTGCCCCGCTTCCTGAGGTAAATGTGGGTCACTTCTGAGCCAGGCGGGAGGATGGGGGTGACGTATCAGTCCGGCAGGAAGCTCCAAGGTGAGTCTGGACCTCCGGGCCGGGCGGGGAGGTTGAACTGGCTGGCCATCTGTCAGAAGCACGTGCTGGAACCCAGCGAGACCCCCACATGACCTCCTGACACACCCGGCAGATTCCCATCTTTGGTGGAGGGCGAACTCCGGAAGCCGCTCTCCCAGGGTTGGCGGGCTCCCCTAAAATAACGCCTGGCGTGTGACCGCCTCCCTCATGGCGTCTGCCGCTCTCATTAGCGGGGGGAGGGGCTGTCTGGGGGGGAGTCTGAATACTGAAGACCCGCCCATGATGCTTGATGCGTTCGGCACATGTTAACTAGTGCCTGTAATGGCAGTATGGACACCCAGACAGCACAGCCACCAAACAGAAAGGCGGACGATATCGTTCCTTTTGATAGCGCTCTTTGACTCGGCAACCGCTGTATGTGCACAGCTGTGCTCCCCAGAAAGATGTGGAGACGCCCAGGGTCATTGTGGTTCTTCTGTGTAATGTTACTTAGCGTTTTAGCGTTACAGGAAACACAGTTCTTGAGGCAGGGGGACGCCCAGGACAGGATTCCGGTCCCTCGGAGAACACACACATGCACGCGCTCATACACTGTGGGCAATTTACAGATGCCGGGTTATGCAGCTGCATGTTTTAGGACTGCTGGGAAAGTCTGCACTTTCAGGCTGAAGATTAGGTAACTGAAGAGCACTTCAGTCTGTAGCAAATGGACCCACTATCCGCAGGATTCCGGTGACAGCATTTAAATAATTTAGTCTGCAAAGCCTGAGTAGCTCATGGTATTGAAAGTATTCCTGTCATTTTTATACTGTGAAGTATGAGGTGCTTGCGTAAGTTGTTTATGCTGTGGCATAAGTTTGACTTTTTTTCTTGTGGGTGACGGTCCAGCCCAATGTGTCAGCGCACCGCTGTCTGCCCCGGTGTTAATTTCCCTCGCCGGATATTGGACTGTTCGGGCCGGATGCGGGTCGCCTCTGAGACCAGGAAACAAGGTGTGAGGGTTTGATGTGAGCTGTGGCCAGATACCAGGTGAACTTCATGCCCAGGAAACCAGCAGGTTTAGATATGGGCTGGAATTCCTGCGTAGTGTTTCTCATGCAGGAATTATTTATAAATGTCATTTAATCTCGTATACACTGCTCACGAATGCCTCGTCCCGCGGTGCAGTATTTGAGTAGCCGTGTAACGTGACGCCACGGCCGTCACCCTCGGCCCGTTCAGTAAAGTCGTCAGCAGCTGCTTCGCTCATCCCTTCCGATGAATAATCAGCTGTGAAAGTGAGTGCGTCCCGGGTGTTCGGGGGTGCATAATGGCTGCGGCCTCCCAGTACGCTGATGCTAATGTGGGTCAAAGACAGGCTTCTCCTCCGGGCCCGGTCTGATCTTTTGTGGTCACCGTGGCGCTTTGACCGGCGCGTCCTTCGGCGATGGTCCCCCTGGAGATGCACACCTCACCGCCGCCAGCTGCCAGTTAGAGTGACGCTGCCCTGGCAGTAGTCGTTACTGCCGTCTGGCTTACGTGATGAATGAGAGTCTGGCGAAGACGGGCCGGCTCTCATCTCTGGAGGGGAGGGCGCTGTCTGCGGCGGCCTGAAGGGGAAGCGTGGGTAACATTATCGTTAGGGATTGACAAGGCAAAAGACTAGGAGAAAGACTTCAATTGCGGGGTTGGGTGGGTTAAGATATTGTAAAAGTCCCCCCTCTACACCTGCCATCTTTATACTTCTGATAGACCTTAAAAATGGGCATGGACAGATTTGAGCAGTTTTCATGATTTCTCAAGTCATATTTTTTTAATCAGTTAACTTTTGGTTTCGCTGCATTGTGCCCTTTCAATTATTTTATCTCTTTTAATGCTTGTATGTGATGTGAACCAAATCCACATTTGATCACAGACCTTTATTTCCATTGATTTCAGTTTGCCTTTGAGATGAGGCAGGGGGGCCACAAACCCAAAGGGAAACCTTAACGAGCTCTCGTTATTCAGCAAAAATGTCCCAGATCATTACTGGAACAAAATAGCTGGTATTACTGCCTCATTCACAGAGATAAAGTCTGTTCTGTCTCATGGTATGACCTCAGCCCTCCTAATTGCTCCCAGATTGTGTAACAAGGAGTGGAACCTTATAGAAAGTCTGTTTTGCAGCTGAACCGCTGGCCGGCCGATTCCTGACCCTTTCAGGTTGGCGTGGCTCTCACTAATGCTGCTGTAAACCTCTCACTGTTGAAAATAATGAAATTCCTGACAGGTCGAATAAAGAGTTCTGCAGGATTGGCAGGTCCCCATATGTTCAGTGTGTTTCTTACGCCGTTACTTAAAGAGCTGCCTTTTGAATTTTGTTTGAATTCGAAGGACAATTCCTCGAAATGAAGTGTGTTTTTGATAAGCATTAAAACATTTAGTGCTGGAAGCTTCCTGTCCATCTCTGTTTAAGTGTGTTAATTAGTTTCATCCCCGTGAATTGCATTCAGCCGATTAAGCTGTTTTGGCTCAGGTGAGAGATGCAGAAGCGGTAATGAAGGGCTATCGGGTGCTGGGACCCCATTTCTGGGCTTTTGGATTTTGGAATCTTGGGAATTTTAGCATAGCAGCCTCTTGACTGGCAGTGGTGCCAGGATATATTGGATCAAGCTGGGAGATTAGCACAGCCTTACTGGGTTCAGTGATAACCAGTAGCTCTGCTTCTCTCCCTCAGTCTGGGCAGGTGCACACAGAGGTCCAGCCATGTGTTTTATATCAGAAAATACTGCAAAGAGTGAGATTCATGGATGACTTTACTCAGCGTGTTCGCTTGATATCGTTTTCGGTCAATGGCTTGCAGTTTTACGTTGCTGTGTATCGCTGCCGTGGGGTGTGGTCATCGCTGTTCGTCAGGCCCCTTTAGGCACTTGAGCGTTGAGCGAGCATCTGAATTTTGCTCACACCTGCACTTACTCCACTCAACCTATTAGTAATGATAGCGTATATTTGGTCTGTGGTAGTGAATCAGAGCGGCAGCCCATCCTGCACACCCGTGTTGGTCTTTTGGCACCGAACCTCTTCCCCACTGCTCCCAGTACTCCGTGGAGTACTGTGGAGTACTCTGAAGGTAGCTAAGCACTTGGTTTAGGGGTAGCTAAGGACGTAGCTAAATGCTCGGTTTTGGGGTAACTGAGCACTTGGTTTGGGGGTAGCTAAGTGCTCATTATGGGGGTAGCTAAGCAATCAAGTTGGAAGTAGCTATGCAGTCAGTTTGCAGGTAGCTAAGCACTTGGTTTGAGGGTTGCTAACTGCTCGGTTTGGGGGTAGCTAAACGTTTGGGTCGGAGGAAGCTAAGTGCTCGGTTTGGACCATGTTCAGCTGCACTGGGTCAAGTGTGGGGGGCTTTCTGAAATATCCTGTCTGGTCACAGTTGTGCAAACATGTTCTGGCTGATTTCCCATGATCCTCTGAGCTGTGGAAAGATGTGGAATCATATGTTTCCTTCTACTTTGGGGCTGCTTCTGACCGTGGTTTGAAGTTCATATGAAACAATCATTGTCTCCCCCAGAGGGGAAGTCCAAGTCTAATTACAGAACGTCCTCAGCTCCTATCTTCAGACATGCTCTGCCGGTCGGCCATCTTGTGAACTCTTGCCATCTGGGAATTGTGTATTTTTTTCCCCTACCGTCCTTCATTATCACCCACATGTTTGGCCAGGGGGTTTGGGGAAGGCAGATAGACTAAACGTCCGCCGAACTTGGGACAGTTACTTCCCTACCCAGAGCACCAGACTGCCCGATAGAATCAGAGGCCTGCTGATTGGCCGATGACATAATTATGCGGAAAAGCGTAAGCCCCACCCCATCCTCATTATGTGAGGAAATGTAGGGTGCTGGTGGGCTGTTGGCCTATCAACCTGTACTTGAGACAAATAAAGGATGATAAATTTGCAACTGAACAAACATTCCTGCACATATTAGAAAATGTTCTTGATGTGGTTGAAATGCAGGGTAATGACGTATGATCAGTGGGCAGTAGTGGCTGGAGTGAAAAGGAGCACTGTCCCTTTAAGAGGACTGGAACGTGGTGCTGTCCAGTAAACACACTCCAGTCAAACATTTGGTTCTGCCACGAAAGCAGGGCCTGCTGCCTGGGTGGAGGGGGGGGCAGATCACGTTTCTACAGGAGGTCAGTGCTGTTTTTTATTTTGTTTGTGGGGGTGGGCGGCAGCTGAACGGCTGTCAAGGCAGGGTGTAACCCTGAACGTGTGTGTTTATGGACCGGCTTCCCGGCCGCATTCCTACAAGTGATGCTATATCCCAGTGACCGTGTGCCCCCCTGCCGCCCCCCACCCCTGTCAGACCTGCCCCAGTTGTCTCCTCTACATCGCTCTGGGTCATCAGTATTCCTTCTGTCACACAACTGGTGTTCTGCCCAGAAATTCCCTCTGCTTCTTTTTGTGGCTCTGGGTCCCCGTGGCTGCCCCCCCCTCCCCCGAGGAGCCGCGTGCGCACCCACGCACACACACACACCCACGCACACACACACATACACACACATGCGCATATGGACTCTCCTCTGCTGGCTGCAACCCAGAGAGAGGGGGATCGCCTCGTCACTGTGGGCTGGAGCCCCAGGCGTGCTGCTTGCCGCTCGCTTGTCCTGTCTGCCGTGCACCCCCAGTCCGCTGTGTGCCCCCAGTGTGCTCGGGGGCCAGGGGGGCCATGCTGATGGTTTCGGCCGCTCCGGTTACCCAGCGATGTGGTGTCTGCACTGTGGCTCAGAGAAGAGTCAGTCCCTTCAGGAGCTAGATGTGGAGCAGCGGTAAGGCGCTCTGTGTGTGTGTGTGTGTGTGTGTGTGTGTGTGCGCGCACGCGCAGTGTAATAAAAACCTGTTATTTTAACATTGTGGGGAGCATTTTTCAGGTCCCCACAAAGATCAGTGAATGCAATCTAAAAATGCCAAAAGTCTCCTATTTTGTTTGGTTACTTATGCTTAAGGTTATGCCTGGGCAGTAGGGGTTACGGTAGTCATGTCTGGATTAAAGTTTTCCCCATAGAAATGAATGGAGAGTCCCCACAAAGATATAATTTCAATCCTGTGTGTGTGAGTTCGTATTTACCACATTGTGGGGGGGGGGGGAATGTCCCCACAATGTGGTAAAACTTCTTAATTTTAACTTGTAGGGACGTTTTCCCCACAAAATAAACCCCAATTTTATAAATTGTTCAGTTTCAGGTAAAGCTGTCAGCCTGTTACAGTACCGGGGGTGGGGTCACTGCCTGCAGGACAAAGCTTAGTTTGGCAAAGCATGAGCTTGTTGATCCCCCCCCCCGCCCCCAGTACCTCGTCCGCTGTCCTCGTCTTTCAGAAGGTCAATAAATGTCAATTTTGTAGCGGCTGTAAAAGACGCTGTATGATTAAATGCCGCTGAGTGTCGGTCTGTGAGGTGTACTTATTACCACGTTAGTATGTTGTCCTTTTAGTCTGCTAGACTTACATTTTATTTGTCTTATTTAGACCGCATCCTGGTTAGTGGCCTGCTTGGTGTAACATTCTTAAGGATCTGTTTCTATGCTTGTTTATGTTTTTTTTTCATTCAACAATGGGCTTGTATCCATTTAATTATAACTAGTTACCTATCTAATTCATTACATTTAACTTATCTGTCTATTTGTCTGCCTGTCAAATGGTAAGCATCGTTTAAAACGAACACAGACCATAAATGGTATATGTATTTGACATGTTCGCCATCACTTCGCACCGGGCCTCGCAATCCAGACCAATCAGAGTTAGGTTTATATATCTGAGTATGTTCACACATACAGGGACTTTGTCTCAGGCTCCCCGTGCTCACATACTGCTCTTAGATTCTGTCACGTAGACAGGCAGATGAGAGCTGGGTATGGGGATTGGCCGGCCCACGGCGGCTGCTCTGAAGAGGATGCTGTGTGCAGGTCCTGAATGCCGTATTTAGCGTGCGGAGACACTTCCTGCGCTGTCAGGGGGGCCGCCACGTCCCCACGGCCTCCTGGATAGTGAGGCCACTGTCAATACACTTTAAATTGTTTATTAATTGACCTTTTTCCTCAGTGGAGGGAAAAACATATGATGTAATGGGGAAAGTCACTAACTTGTAAAAGATTCAAAATGAGTCACTTAAGCTAAATGATATTGATTATTTTACAGTTATGAAAAATTAATGGACAGTTTAATGGCTGTTTGTATGATTAACGTTGGAGATCACGGCTTATAGGTGCAGATATAAAAATGCAGTGACCTGAATTAAGTGCAGTGTTGCTTTTGTTAGCGTTGAGGGTGAAGGAGGTGTCCTGGCACTCTGTCTGCGGCAGAGTGCTGGGTTTTTGGGGGTGGGGCTCGTTGTCCTTCCTGGGGTTAGGTCTGTCAGTAGTGTGAACCTTCTCTGTCCATTTTAAAGGTTGCCAAGCAGCCGGATCCCTTTAAAGTGTAATCT
>JAODKC010000130.1:25563870-25578986 GCA_026777985.1 Mormyrops attenuatus
CAACCCCTGGCCTTAAGCACCCCAGCTACACTAATTAGCTAATTGGATCAGGCATCTGCGGAAGACAGCGCTTGGTTTTTAAATAGCTCAGCGATTTCTTTGTTTATGTGATGATTCACACCTTTCCCTTTAAATGCGGTAATGCACAATGGGGAAATCTGAGAGTCAGAAACAGGAGAGGGACATGCAAGCAGCACCGTGACTGTTTTCACAGTGTGAGGTCTCAGCTGCGGATGAAATATGGACTCCATTTTCATGCTAACCAGCAAACCACCATTCAGCTCCCCCTGAATTTCAGTTAGCTCTGTCAGAATGACGCGTGTAACATCGCTCGACATGGTCATCCAGGACTCTGATAAACTGGATTACTCCTGGTGTTTATTGCTTATTTTAAACTGCCATCATGGAGAGTGCACAGACACCCCCCCCCCACCACATCAGTCGCTAATTGAAGGCACTGCATACCTGTCAAGTAATTGCACCTGTCATCTGAGCTCAGTTAATTAAGAAGCTCTTGGCCGTATGAAGTTTTATGAGATGTGCATTAATCACATGATACCGTGGCACTGCTGAATTCTCATATCTGATTGGTCAGAAGGGTGCTGATTAACTCCAGTGCCGTGACGTTTACGGTATTTTCCGCAGGTGGAGATGCTAGAGCGTAAGTATGGGGGGCGTTTCATAACCCGGCATGCTGCCCGCACCATCCAGACGGCCTTCCGCCAGTATCAGATGAACAAGAACTTCGAGCGCCTCAGGAGCTCTATGTCGGAGAACCGCATGTCCAGACGCATCGTCCTGTCCAACATGAGGATGCAGTTTTCATTTGAAGGACCTGAAAAAGTCCACAGCTCTTATTTTGAGGGCAAGCAGGTGTCGCTGACGGATGACGGCGCCGAGCTGGGGGCGCTGGTGCAGGCCGAGCGCGGTGACGGAGGCATCCCTGGCAACATGAAGTCGCCGACGGACCCGGGCGACTTCACAGACGCCATCACGGAACTGGAGGACGCCTTCTCCCGGCAAGTGAAGTCACTGGCAGAGTCCATCGACGATGCACTGAACTGCCGCAGCCTGCACGGCGATGAGGGCCCAGTGGAGGCCGCGAGGTCCCACCCCGACCGGGATCTGGAGGCAACCTACCAGGTAAAGCCCTTGCAGGCCAGCGAGCGGCGCAAGCCAGACGAGATGACGGCCTCCTACAGCGACGTGACGCTCTACATCGATGAGGAGGACCTGTCGCCCCCTTTGGCGCTCTCGCAGGCGGCGGAGCGTCTCTCCAGCACCGAGTCCGAGCCGCGGCACCGCCAGCTTGCCTCCTCCCAGGAGTACTGGGCGCTGGCCCACAAGGATGACAAGGGTGACACGGACACGAGCTGCCGCAGCACACCCTCGCTGGAGTGCCAGGAGCAGCGGCTCCGCGTAGACCAGTTGCCCCTGCTCACCATCGAACCACCCAGCGACAGCTCGGTGGAGATAAGTGACCGCTCTGATCGGGGCTCACTGAAGCGTCAGAACGCCTATGACCGCAGTTTCGGCAGCCAGCAGGGCAGCCCCAAGCACGTCTCCCATGGGCTCCCGCCCCGGGGTCCGGCCCGCGACGAAGAGCCACCCAGACACCGGCCCAGGCAGCTGGAGGGCCACCTGGCCATCAACGGCACCGCCAACCGGCAGAGCAAGTCCGAGTCGGACTTCTCTGACGGGGACAATGACAGCATCAACAGCACATCCAACTCCAATGACACCATCAACTGCAGCTCCGAGTCGTCTTCGCGAGACAGCCTGCGGGAGCAGACCCTCAGCAAACAAACCTACCATAAGGAGACCCGCAACAGTTGGGACTCGCCTGCCTTCAGCAACGACGTCATCCGCAAGAGGCACTACAGGATCGGTCTCAACCTCTTCAACAAGTATGTGATGCATGGGGGTCCTTCCTGGGTTAGAATGTTGAGTGTTGAACCTTTGGAGGAGCTCCAACAAAAAGAACACAACCAATCAGACCCTATCTTCATTATTTCAGTTTTGCAGTGTCTATGAACCAATGGTATCAAACATCTGAGAAGGTGGAGCGCAGGTAGAGCTACTGAAAAGGTTTGGCAATTAGGGTTCACACCCATAGTTATGGCTTCAAATGAAAGGATAGAACTGCCCTACAATGGCTCTTTGGGTCATTAGATACAATCAAAGAGCTGGAATTTGACCACATTTTGTACACGTAGTTCCAAAAGCAATTGACACAAGATGATGAATTCAAGTTTTTAACGAAAGGTGGTTTCATTTTGTTTATGTAAAACTTCTATAACTGACCTCAGCTGAGAAATAAATCTCAAAGTCCAAAATGCCAGGGACACGGATATGTTAGCATGCACCAGTGCGCAAAAGCTTGCGGAAGGAAGTCGATGCTATCAGATGGAAAAGAGCAAGGCTGCTAAATTGTAGTCACACTCCCTAGCTAAGTGTGATTAATACTGTTTACCTTCTCGAGGAATGTTCCTATTTTGAGCATCATAAAGTGGTTTACAAACATTTTCTGATTAGAACGGTGATCGATGGGATATTTGCGACGTGCGTCAACTTGAATTTGTGAAGATACCCATTTTCTAATGCTTACGGTGTTTTTTTTTTGAGTGTCTGAACATGGAACAAATTGGAAAAGTTTGTTTGAATTCCAGGGTACACGTGACAAGGACAAATTTAGCTTATTATAATTAAAATCGGATCTGAGGTGTGTGGTTTATAGTAGAGTGTCCGATAATGCAAATAGCATCAGTGGTGCAGATTTGTAACAGATATACAATATGTAACTGCCAAGAATGAGGTATTCGTCGTTAAATATAAATGCTGGTTTATGTCTGCGATTGATCTGAGGCTAAATTTGGTCAGAATACTGGTAGCTTATGATGATATTCAAACACTACGCTGTAGTTATTACAGCTTAATATGTGATGCTGCTTACCGCTGCCATCTTAATAAGTGAAAAGAAGTAACCGCATATGCAGCTCACATAAATATGTCCTCTACAAAAAAGATTTAACAGATTGTAATCCATCTATCTCCCGACTGCTAGTCATGGACAGTGGGAGCTTGGTGCTTGTCCCAGACAGGATAGGGAAGAGAGGCAGGGGTGCGCTCTGGGTGGGGTGCCAGTCCACCGCAGGACACCTACACTCATACACGCACGCACAGAAACACACACACACACAGATTAGGTATCTATATCTTTGTGGGGACTCTCCATTCATATTTATGGGCATAACCCTAATCCCAATCATGACAAGCTTAACCCCTACCCAGCCCTAACCTTAACCGTAAGTAACCAAACTAAGCATAGGAGTTTTGGTTATTTTAGTTTTTTGATTGGAGTCACAAGTTTTAATAAAATTGGGGTTTATTTTGTGGGGACCTGGAACATGTCCCTACAAGTTAAAAGTAAAAAGTTTTACCCCCCACATTTGCCCCCACAATATGGTAAATACAAACTCTCTCTCTCTGTCTTACACACACACAGGTTTATAATTATATCTTTGTAGGGACTCTCCATTCACTTCTATTGGGAAAACTCTACTCCCAAGATGACAACCTTAACCCCTACCCAGCCCTCACCATAAACATAAGTAACCAATCAAAATACTTTTGACATTTTTAGTTTTTTTATTGCATTCATAGATGTTTGTGGGGACCTGAAATTGGTCGCCACAACGTAAAAATAACAGGCTTTTTAATCACATTTGGTCCCCACAATGTAATATAAACATAATCCACGTGCACATACACACACACAGACACACACACTCACACACACACTAAGGCATCTCTAGGAATGCCAATGCACCTAACTGCATGTCTTAGGTGCAACAGAAGGAGATGCAAACTCCACACACATGCATGCAGGGGTGCGGCTCATACCCCAACCCTTGGGGTGTTCAGCAACAGCGCCACCCACTGCTGCACTTCCACATGCACACCTCATCTCAATGCTTATTTATTGCACACAGTTGCAAACGTGGTGGCATACAGGATGATGGATTCGGGTCCTTTCTTGGCTGTGGGTTTGCAGAAATAGCCCCCCCGTAACGATCTGTCGGGTCATTCATGCCGAGCAATCTTGAGAGACCCGTCCCTTCTCATCTCGGGATTACAGCCGTGCTTTTCGACGTATTTCCAGGAAGCCGGAGAAGGGGATCCAGTATCTAATAGAGAGGGGGTTTGTTCCGGACACGCCTGTGGGCGTCGCCCACTTCCTGCTCCAGCGGAAGGGCCTGAGCCGACAGATGATTGGAGAGTTTCTGGGCAACCGGCAGAAGCAGTTCAACAGAGACGTCCTTGAGTGAGTACAGCTGAGGCAGCTCCCCACAGAGTACACTTGCAAGGTGTCTGCTCGCTCTGACGTCGGTGCTAGAAGATGTGCTGTACATTATCATCACCAGAGCTGTGTCCTGTATCTCCTTTCTCGATTTTCTTCACGCCCTTCTTGCCAGGTCTGCAGGGGCTTGTCTGCTTTCAAAGATACAGTAATTTGATTCTGTTTTATAATTCACCATTGAATTCAATTTTATTTGGTCACAGGAAGTAACCAACATGTTTCCACACTGAAATTAAACCTTTTAAATTCTGTGTGAAATACAGATCAGCTTGCATTTTGAGCTTCTACTCAGGAATTACAATCTTCCCAATCTGAACTTTGGCAGTAGCTTTACAAAAACACCTGTCAGTCTCCAGTACGATAACAGTACTGGTCCCAGTGTCCTGCTGCAAGCGGAGACTGGGACACCTAAATCAGCCATCCCATTGCGGATGACATCATGCAGTTAATCTCTTATCACTCTGCATGGGCGCATCCCGCTGGACTCCTCTCTTCTCTGGATCAGAGAATGACTTAGGCTTATAAAGAGAATGAAGCAGTTATAACCCTGTGCTGTAGGGGGCGATAAAGATCTGCCCCTGATGGCCTAACCCAGCCTGAAGTTACTAGTAGTGCCTCGCCATTACTGTCTTTAGAACTATTCAGAAATTTATGCATTAGGAGCAGCAAGTCAATACTCCTGCTTCTGGCAAATCGTCTGTGGTTCTCAGGTTGGCATCAGGGTAACAGCTGAGATCTCATTTGCCCAGAAATGTTTTGCCTTCCTGTCAAGGAATTGATGGAGTCTGACTTGCTGTTACGCTCCATCATTTTGTGTCAGATGGTCACGCTATAAGCATTCGCAGGTCTGTTCCACCTGTCCGGCCCTGCAATTTATTGAAAATTCAGTTCACAGTGTATTCCAATTAATTTCAGTGTATAGACACATGGGGCACACAAAGACAAAGGCCTCCCCTTCTTAAGTGTGTTTAAGGCCAAATTTCTAAGCGGGGCTGTTGAATTATTCCCTTACTATTATCTGGTGTGCCTTTGCAGCTGTGTGGTGGACGAGATGGACTTTTCAGGCATGGAACTGGACGAAGCACTCAGGAAGTTCCAGGCTCATATCCGGGTCCAGGGGGAGGCTCAGAAAGTAGAGCGCCTCATTGAGGCTTACAGGTGAAGTGCAGTTTTGGAGTTTAAAGGATACGGCTTCAGATGGTTACAAAGGTCCTAATTCTAGAGGTCACGTGTCATTAACTGTGACACACAGCAATACCTTTATGCTTATCCTTTCCACATACATGGAAGAGTCGCAAGTTTATTGGCTGTAACAACCATGCTACCATTTCACCAAACTAGAGAACTTGCAGGAAGCGAATTGCTACTTGCTTTTCCTGAATGTGATTTCATGGAGAAACATAAATAAATGTAATCTGGTTCACACACATTTCAGTCAACATTTTGAAGAGGCAGCACATATACCCTTGTGGATATTATGATGTGGTTCCCATCTTAAGATCCTCCAGAAGATCCTTTGTTATGGGTGTCCTATCTGGCATGAATTGCCTTAAAACTGGCCGCTTTGTAATCGAGCGGCGGTGCGGTATTTCAGAACCGTGTTTTGCTGCTGGTTCATTGTCCTCTTCAATCGCATCCCCCACAGTCAGCGCTACTGCATCTGTAACCCCGGAGTGGTGCGGCAGTTCAGAAACCCCGACACCATCTTCATCCTGGCCTTCGCCATCATCCTCCTCAACACCGACATGTACAGCCCCAACGTCAAGCCCGAGCGCAAGATGAAGCTGGAGGACTTTGTGAAGAACCTCAGAGGTAGGCCACCAAAATCAGGGCCTCGCGACTAAGCCAGAAGAGCCCTCTCCGCTCCCTCTGTGGTTTCGTTACTTATTGCCCTGTCATACGTACTACTTGAGAGAGCTCAAATTGAATTTGCGAATGCATTACGGCTTGATTAATAGGCTCTTGAGAAGCACGGCTCATTGCTGCAGCCTTGGCTGGGTAGCAAAGGCTGGCTGAGAGAGGCCGCATGGTCTCTGGGGCGATGTTGCACGGTGTCAGCTTTGACTTAAAGGCATTTATGGCGTTACAGAGTTTCTCAATCCAGTCTTTGGGGACCCCCCCACACGGTTCCCGTTTTTGCTCTCTCCCAATTCCCTGTCTGGGGGTCCCCCAGGACTGGTTTGAGAAACATCGATTTAAGACATAAACCTGACCCAGAGAGGGATCTGGAGTTCACATCACTCACTCTTGAGAGGAACATACTCCTTGGTGAATGAGTGTGTGTTTGTTTGCATGCGTGCATGCCAGACCAGTGAATGCTTACTGATGAGAAGCTGACCCCACTAGGAGTGGACGACGGCGAGGACATCCCCCGGGAGATGCTGACCGGGATCTACGAGAGGATTCGCAAGCGGGAGCTGAAGACCAATGAGGATCACGTGTCCCAGGTGCAGAAAGTGGAGAAGCTGATCGTGGGGAAGAAGCCGGTGAGTGCATCTCTGCTGTGGGACCACCACCAATTTCCTATCCAGGCCCTTGTCAGGATGCTCCAAGGAGCAGGACAGATGCGAGCAGAGAACCGTTTGGATTCTGAGAAGCAGCCGAGATTGTAATCAACTCCGGGATCAGCGAATGTTGAAGGGTTAGCAGAGGCTGAGAAATTAGTTTCTACTTCGATATTTTTTTTTTCCCCTGATTTTATGATGTCCGCCTGAGACCTTCATGCTTGAGGTGTTTAATATCCCTGAAATCCTTGAGAGTCAGGAAGCTGAGATTTTTGGATGCTCCCAGTAATGACCAGTGGGATTATACTGTCCACAGTGACTCGTGTAGGTGTCCCTGCAATCATTTTAGATTCGCCGAAATCGCTCATCGTCTGCAAGCTCATGCGTCTGTCGATAAATCGCTGGCTGACTGTGAAGGTATCAGATTCATACAAGTGCTCCGGCAGGCAGGTTACTTTACTGAGGCCAAAGATAATGAATAATTACTTATATAATAATAACAATATATAATTGATGCATAACATTGAAAAGCAAGGTGTTGCAATACATGTCCCATTTAGTCTAATGTCCGAGGAGAAGAAAATGCAATGACATAAAAAAAATTGAAGGATTCTAAAATGTGCATCTCTTGTATTCCCAGCAGTAGAGTAGCAGACAGCTTTGTGATCAAGGGGGTTGCAGTTGCTGTGCCCTTGAGAATTGTACTTAACTTGAATTGTTCCAATAAGATATCAAGGCGTGCCTGGCAAGGTTGCAGGTCATTTTTGATAAAAGCTGCTTCTATGCAATAAAATATTATCAAATCATATCTCTGGCAGCATCGTGGCGAGACATTTCACTTCATACTCTGGAGCTGATGTTTGCTAGCTCTTCTTCTGAAGCCCTCTCTGTTCTTGCGTTGCAGATCGGCTCTCTTCACCATGGCCTGGGATGTGTGAGTGTTTCCTTTCTCTTTCAGTCATTCGCCTTTACCTTCACTGCTTGTTCACCAAAACTGTGCCTCTCTGTCTTCTATTAGAAGCAGATTTAAAGGGGTTGTGTCTATGTAAACCTCCAGATCAGTGTTTCCCGATCCAGTCCTCAGGGACCCACAGACAGTACATGTTTTTGGCTTGTGGGAGATCTGAAAAATGTTCTGAGAGCGGAAGGAAAAATGATTGATTCAGATTGATAACCAATCATATTGTGGAGGAGGTGGGTCCAAGCAACTAGAAAAGGTGGGACCAACCAATCAGATGTCTTGTAAGTAAAACTCCCACGGGCACGTTTTTGCTCCCTCCCAGCTTCGGTAGCAAAAATGTGGACTGTCTGCTAGGGAGCTCGGAGGGAGCAAAAACATGACCCGACAGTGGGTCCCTGAGGACCGGATTGGGAAACACTGCACCAGATGAATGCCATTGTTACAGCAAGCAATAAAAGTCTCAGTTGGTATCACTTATTCCCATTGCATACCAAGCATGTGGTCATGAGCTATACAAAGAAATATTGGTTTTCTGAAGTTCTGAAATTGCTTCCAGCACAGCAGTAAACTGCACTTTTTGCTCAATTTTCATCTTCCATGAACAGCCTAAGGTCTGCAGATTTAGTTATGTTTTGATCAGGGAACCACCATCTTGGGCTACACTCAAATTAAGTGGAGCTAGTTGCTTAAGAAATAGCGCATTCAACTGAGTAATAACTAGAAAAAGAGATCGCAGATTAGATATTTTTCTGCCATACTTCCTGATAAGCAATATTGTAATACATTTTGTCATTCATTTCAGCATTTCCCAGCACTGGTCCTTCTGGTGAACAGTGTCGACTGATGTTATTAGTTTAGTGAGAAACTGTGAAAACAGGAACACATCAGGGGCCTGTATCACCAAGCTGGATTTCTTGCTTAGCCGGATAAGTTGTTGGATTTAAGGTAGTCTGGGCTAAATGTAATTTAACAAAGATAAATTCTGACAAGTTATCCGGTTAATAAAGAAATCCGGCTTCATAATACATTCCCCAGGGAATGTAAGATTTATTTAGGGACTAGGGTCCTGTCAGACACACCAACAACATGACAAAAGGAAACAATCTTGCTGCAACGACAGGGACGTATCCAGAAGCTGTGGCCACTGTAATGCCACACCAGGACTTCTACAGGTCATGAGGGTTTAAAAAAAAAAAAAAAAACGGAATTCACCAGTTATATACACTACACTGCAGAACAATGGATAGATGCAAGTGATAAGCAAACAAATCCTGACTAGCCCTACGAAGATGACTGACGTAAAGTGCTCATTTGAAACTAAATTCCACTCATTCAGTAATGGCTGTAGCCCTTGAACAACTATTTACTGATGAATCTAATAAAATATGAATCTAATAAATAATAAATTAACAGTCTATTAAATATATTGCCTGAATTAGTGAAATATAAATGGAATGGCCAAATTAACAGAATGTTAATATTAATATATCATATTGCCGTTTCAATCAAACCTAATTAACTAAGTTATTTACTCCACCACCAAGAACCTGAGTGCAGTTTATTTGGCCAGGAATCCTGAAAGTTGAATAAAAGAGAACATTACAGCATTCTTAAACTGAAGGTCAAGATGTATGTACGCGTTTATTCATTGTTTTTTGGGGCCTTTTGATTTAAATAAAGTCATTGTCACTTACATGGTCAGTGTGCATATTTCACAGTAATTTAAGCTGCTGTTGCTTCCCACATGTCGCATGAATTATTTACTCATCAAATCAGTCCTCAGATGACTAACTTGGCCATTAATTGAAGGCTGAAACTAAATTTTAAAGAGGTCCTGTAGGATTAAATGGCACATGTGAGATATCAGCAATTAATGTGATCCTTTGAGCAATTAAACAAATCCGAGAAGACAAATTACGGTAAATAAGTCATGCGAGAACCGACGCATTAATTAGTAAATAGAGTGGAACCCAAGCAGGCCGTAAGGGATCCCCGGATGGTCCCATCAATATGCAGTGATGCTTCCTTTTTAAATCTCTCTCGGATCCACAGGCAGCACAGCGAGGCTCGTTTTCCTCCCCCTCGCTCATCCTGACGTGCGCCTGACTCTTTTCCGTGTAGGTACTCTCCCTGCCCCATCGCAGGTTGGTGTGCTATTGCCGGCTGTTCGAGGTCCCGGACCCCAACAAGCCCCAGAAACTGGGCCTGCATCAGCGGGAGATCTTCCTGTTCAATGACCTGCTGGTGGTAAGGGGAGCTCCTTATGCTTTCTGTCATCTTCCAGCACTGCAGTGGCCTTTTACTGCTGCCTTGCCTAGGCGAATTAAATCATTAAGGCTATTCAGAATTTCCTCAAAGGGATAGAAGGATTAATTAATGTGCTTTCTTACTGGGAAGCATCAATGTGCCTTAATGTGTTACACCATTACCTGTGATTTGCCGGGAAAAACAGAACGAGGCAAATATTTTTATGTCTCCTTCCAGCTGTGTTTTGGGGTTATAAATAACATCAGGGTATATTCCTTATGAACAGAGAAATAAAAAATGTGCTTCCTCTGAGAACCTTTCAATATCAAAGAAAATTGTAGATATCAATTCAGACTCCCCTGTCGTGAAAGTAAATACATAGCAGACTCAAACTGTGTTGTTATTGCAGATGTTATTGTTATTGATGTGAAATCTCTAGCCTCAGGTCCACATATCATGTTGGAAATATCAATAAAGCTTTGAAATTCCAGGACAGGGTATGAAGGTTCCAAGTAATCAATATGAGACCCAACAAAAATAGGACAAAACTATGTTTATTGATCACAGCAAAGACATCTGGGGATGACCTCTGTATGTCCGATCTGCCTCTGATTTAGGTAACAAAGATCTTCCAGAAGAAGAAGAACTCAGTGACGTACAGCTTCAGGCAATCCTTCTCGCTTTATGGGATGCAGGTGCTCCTCTTTGAAAACCAGTGTAAGTGAGATCCAGAAGTATACCCTTCATCGACATCAGATCATCTGTGAACTCATGTCATTGTCGTCCTCAAAGCTCATGTACTGGAGCCTCAAATTACCCTACTGACAAGTGTTATGTGAGAGGAGTAGACTGCAGCACTTCATTTTCTGATAAACTTGGGTATTCTGACAAATGGGAGCATCGTATTCCACACTGACTAAGCCCTGTGCAATCTGCCATCCTGAAGTTTTCTTGCTTTCCTCCTTCAGATTATCCCCATGGAGTCCGACTCACCTCCGCCGTCCCCGGTGCGGATATCAAAGTCCTCATAAACTTCAATGCCCCTAACCCCCAGGATCGCAAGAAGTTCACGGATGACCTGCGGGAATCCATCGCAGAGGTCCAGGAAATGGAGAAGTACAGGATAGAATGTGAGTTTGCACACACGTGGTGTGTGGCTCACCGGTCATTGGAAGGCCGCTGGTTCAGGTCCCAGGGTTGGCAGAACGATGTCACTGTAGGGCTCTTGAGCACGGCCCTTAACCCCCGATTGCTCCAGGGACTGGCTGACCCTGCGTGCTCAAAAAAAAAATGCCTTGGATAAAAGTGTCTAGTAGAAAATGTATATACAGTCAACTCTTCCACATTGCGGGGATTAAGGGCAAAGGCCCCCTGCAATCTGGAAAAACCACGTAAAGTATGTTGGTTCTCTTGGCGAGCAAATACAGCATGTGAGGGGCACAACAAAATACAAGGAAGGCGAGATTCGAAGATCACTGCGAGATCACTGCGAAATTTCGCATTACTAAACATTTGCTTTGTCGTCTGCTGCTTTGGCAAGACTAATGAAAACTCCCAAAAAATTCCCCATTTCATTTCTTATGCTGACCCCGTGATATATCGAAACCGCGACAGGGAAAGTTGCAATGCAGAAATGGTGGACTATGTACAGTGTTTATTTTTTTCACAGTTTGTGCTCTGACTTATGGGGAAATGGTATTTAATAGGATTTCATAAGTTGGTCAAAGAGGATGAATTAAGGCTGAATAAGGAAAATAAAGCCTGAATTGGGGAATGAAAGAGAAAGGCAGTAAGAGCAGACTATTGTGGCAGGGTGACTCCTGAGTTACACCGTGAGAGAGGGGGAGGGAAACAGGCCTCGCTGCGCTGCCTGTGGATCTGAGAGAGATTTAAAAAGGATCACATCCCCTGCAGAGCAGCTGCAGACCAGTTGCTGTTTGAGAAGATCAGTCGCTTCTGAATGCCGGCTGTGACTGTGCCCTCACCTGTCCCTGTGTCACGCAGCGGAGCTGGAGAAGCAGAAGGGCGTGGTCCGGCCCAGCATGTCCCAGAGCTCGGGCCTTAAGAAGGAGGGGGGCAACAGCAACATGAGCCGCACCAGCCTGGACGACAGCTACGCCATGGGGGAGGGCCTGAAGCGGAGCGCCCTCAGCAGCTCACTGCGCGACCTCTCCGAAGCAGGTGAGGCGCTCAGCAAAGCGCTTTAGGATCTTTCTGATAGCTTCCTGCTGCGCTGTGCTAGCCAGCTCGATGCCTGCTTGAAGCTAGCCTGCAGAAAAATGGCAGGAGACCTAGCAAAGCGTGCTCTCTATGCGCCGCCAGTCTGGCTGATAGGCCTAATGCATATGTGAAGATGGCAGATGGGTCTATATGCACACATTCAACCACAAGGTGGGGCTGCAAAATGAGACACTGTCCCAGGTTCGATGCAGACGTCAAGGGTCTGCATTTCACCCCGACGAGTGAAACTGAATGCAGATCTCTAATTTTTATTCTACGTACCTCAGTTTTGCATTTGCCATTATAGTTCTCCGTTTGAGTTCTATAGTCTTCTAATTTGATAACCTTCCAATTTCTTTTTGTTTTTAACATGTTTTGCGTATTTATGTTTTTGTCATCCTTAAGGCATGTTATATTTAAGGATATTATATTGTGCTTATCACAAAACTTACTTTGGATATTATATTTATGAAGATGTAGTAGAAAAAGTCTCATTGAATAGCTGCAAAAAAAAATAGCGTTAAACATTTTCAAATTTCTTCCATTAAGTGACTACTTGAAAAGCTTGCATATAGTATAATTCAGTTAAATATTCCTCTTCTAAATAATTTTTTTCTAATATGTGTGTAATACGGTGTACAAGAATACAAGTGACTTTGTTTACAATGAAGAGAGATGATATTCTTCTAAAATCACTCTGGATTCGGTTTGGGGGGTTTTTGTCGTTTCTTTAGTTCCATATAGTTCATGCAATGAAGTCTGGCACTTTACCTAGCAATCATTGAGAGATATGCCTTCAGTATTCCTGAATATCCAGGACTTTTTCCATTGATCTTTATGATTTCTCCATGCCGATTTCCCCCTCCTTGATGGCAACCCATGCATTAGCTCTCTGAGACTTGCTCGAAAGAGCAGAATCTTCAGTTTCACTCCCAAAGATATAACCTTGCCTGTGTTTGCTTACAGCCCCTCCTTATCTGCAGTGTGCATTGTTTCCTTTTCTTGCACTTGTATGTGGGAGAGCACAGCGTAGTCTGTATTTATGTAGCTGTCACCGGTACCTGTTTCAGTCAGAGTGGATTTTCTACAGGCAATTACCTCCAAGTCCAAATCTATAAAGACCCCATTTTTCCCTGCTATCGGGACCTCGTCTTGCCATGCATAAAAGTGCCATTTGTAGCTTTTGGTAGTAAAATGGAACAGTCTGGCTGGAGTAGAGAAGATGAGTATTAAATGAAGCCGTGTGGCTGCAGTAGGATCCCCAGGGCAGGGCTGACGGAGCCAAAAATGCCGCTTGTCCAATTTAGGAATATAACAGCAGCTAGCTCGTCTTGGGAATATAGCAGCAGCTACTTTACTTTGGAAGTATAGCAGCGGCTAGCCAACCTTTGGAGTTTAGCAGCAGCTAGCTCACCGTGGAAGTATAGCAGCAGCTACTTTACTCTGGAAGTATAGCAGTAGCTAGCCCACCTTCGGAGTATAGCAGCAGCTAGCCAACCTTTGGAGTATAGCAGCAGCTAACCCACCTTTGAAGTTTAGCAGCAGCTAGCCAACCTTTGGAGCTTAGCAGTAGCTAGCCCACCTTTGGAGTATAGCATCAGCTAGCCCACCTTTGGCGTATAGCATCAGCTAGCCAACCTTTGGAGTTTAGCAGCAGCTAGCTCACCCTTTGAGTATAGCAGCAGCTAGCCAACATTTGGAGTTTAGCAGTAGCTAGCCCACCATTTGAGTATAGCAGCAGCTAGCCAACCTTTGGGGTATAGCAGCAGCTAGCCCACCTTTGAAGTTTAGCAGTAGCTAGCCCACCTTTGGAGTATAGCAGTAACTAGCCCCCCTTTTGTAGAATAGCAGCAGCTAGCCAGCCATTGGAGTTTAGCAGTAGCTAGCCCACCTTTGGAGTATAGCAGCAGCTAGCCCACCTCTGGAGTATAGCAGTGGCGAAGTTGACTGGCCCTTAGGCTAACCCTCCGCACCACGGAAATGCCAGCCCCATCTTCCCCTCTCCGTGCTAGCTCTGATGGACCTCCTGTGTGTCCTCTGTGCTCCCCCCCCCACAATTCAAAGGGAGATATATACGCAGCTATATATGGCCCAGGTGTGTTCTCGGTCACTAATCTGTGGTGTTGAATGTCCCGGCCAGGCAAGCGGGGGCGCCGCAGCAGTGCAGGATCGCTAGACAGCAATATGGAAGTAAGTAGGAAGCAGCCGATGTCTAGCTACTCTGTAATGAATGCGCTTTAAAAGAAACACATTTAATTTCACCATTGTTTCCCTTATCGCCCCCCCCTCTCCCTGCTTCATAGCGCACCCATCGCTTGTGTACCGTTTGGTTAGCGTGTTAAACTTTGCCTTGTGTTGATTAATAATGCATGGCCTTCCATCATCATACATGTCCGGCTTGGAGGCCTACTGCACGTGGTTCTGGGGCTTGGTGTCCAGTCCCCTCGTCCGTTTAGGGAGCATGAATGGACTAATCCCACTAATTCATGCCTTCGTCTCTCAGCCCACGGTGTAGCTGATCGTCATTTGCCTGGTGTCTTGGCTTGGTTTACTATTGACTTTTTTCTGATTTTTTTTTGCGTGACCTCAGCACAAGTGAAGAATGTTTTCAGTGTCAATTGTCCTGAAACCCTTTTGTCTTGATCCTTAACCACTCGTGGGAGTTTTACTTATACAAAAATGTTCTGAGAGCAGAATTAAAAATGATTGGTGCTGAGAGATAACCAATGAGATTTTAGATGAGGTGAGTCCAAGCAACTGGAGGAGGCGGGACCAACCAATCAGATTGTAGATGCGGGGCCAAGACATCTGATTGGTTGGTCCC
>JAODKC010000130.1:25594907-25611334 GCA_026777985.1 Mormyrops attenuatus
CCCCCAGGATAGTGCAACGAAGTTTGAAGAGAATGTGTACAATTTTGGCACCACCGTTGAAAGCTTGCTTTACAGATACGGAAAGGTAAGTGCTCTTACATCAAAAGTAGATGTTCCTTAAGGTGCGGATGGATGGATGGATGGATGGATGGATGGATGGATGGTTTCATTTGACTACCTCATGTTATTTCATGTAAGCATGGGGTTTATATCCACCCATCCATTTTCTGAACCTTATTCACAGAGAAATGACACGGTTAAAGTGGCAAGTTTGGGTACATTGAGTGGCCGAATTTGAGTGTATAGCTTGTGTTCTAAACATAGATAGAGAGAGCTGGGTACTTTATTGACCCCAAGGGATATTTGGGCATCCGATAGCTTATACAAAAGAGCACAATGTTTAATAATAATAAGAAGAATGAATGAAGAAGAAGATTAAGAATGCAAACAATAATAATGATAACGATATAACAAATAACGATAATATTAATGATGAAAGGTAAAGTAGTAAGAATACTAATCACCACAGTTATTGTGATTCACCACAGTATTTCCCAGTGGAGATAGTAGTAGTATGAGTGCAAGAAAGAAAAATGACTGCATTCTGTAAATACTATAATACAATAATGCTTATAAATTGTAGCTAAATATACAATATCTCTGGGGCTGATATAGCCAGCGAGTCAGTCTGTCTGTAGAGCAGGGCTGGGACAACAGTGTGTCTCTCGACACGCCCGTCTGTCTGCTCAGTGTGCTGTGTTCATAGTTTGTATTCTGAACATAAACTGCAGATGTACAGAAGTCGGGTTTCCATCGTAAGGTATTACATGGAGTATTTCAGGAAGTGTCACACTTCTAGGGCGTCACATCCCCTGGTGAATAGGAGATGGAGGTAGACATCTCCCAGGACCGTCTCCTATTGAGGGGAAGACCTGTGACGAGATTAATTACTCTCTCCAGATTGCAAGTGCGGGGAAAGTTCAGAATCTGTCGCATTCCAATTTGTTTCCAGACGATTGTGGACGAGCAGCTCGTTTTGAAGAGAGTAGCAGATGTGCTTATTAACCTCTACGCCATGACAGCTGTCCTGTCCCGTGCCAGTCGATCCATCAGCATCGGCCTTCGCAACCATGACCACGAGGTACTGGGCCGCAGCTCTTAGTGACTTCGGCACTAAGCAGATCCTATAATTGCCTTGAATAAGAATGAGTATTTTTGTATAACGATTCACAATATTGTATCACTATTATTAGCAAGTGATGCCCCCCAATGTATCGAAATGAATAAGCATGCATTGTGGTCTCCCTTCTGGAAACTACCTCATACGTTGGCGACAATATGGCAGGGAATTGATACAGCAGGAGAAGCCGGAGTCATTGCAGGGAAAGTATTTTTATATAGCAGCTTTAAAACTGCAGCTGATCTCACTGTGGCGTTTGTCATTTATGGTCCATGTAACTTAGTTTTACAGCATCTGGTGCATCAGTACTTATTTTCTCCAACTGGTTTATAGGTTTAAGCACTAAGCTCTTTTAGCAAAACACTGGCACGATTGCACTGTTTTTTCCTTCATGCTTTTCAGGTGCTTCTCGCAAACACGTTCTGCTCTGACGCTTACTTCAAAAACAACTTCCTGATGGCTCAGCTTCAGAAGAGTAAGTGTAATGCGGGCACTGTTGAAGCTGTTTTCATTGCAGGGGAGTTTGGCTGAACGTGGTTGCATTTGTCCCTCTTAGCTGGCCAGCCGTCAGCCGCTTTTTTCAGATTTTTTTTTAAACACCCGCATGATTTTAACAGCTCTTTTTATGACATTAATGCAACTTCCTTGTAAAAATGAGCACAAGTAAGAACCATATAGCAGAAGCGCATCAATACAATGTCTGTCTTTCAGATGCCCCAGAGAACAATGACGACAACATGAAGAAGATTGCCAAGGAGGTCCTGGAAAAGAGGGCGTACATCTGCTCCCATCCTCTTGAGAGAACTTTCTGATGTGTCCCCTGTGGACAGTAACCCCAATGAGTCTCCTGTGTGATTGTTCAGTGATTTCCATCCACAACTTTCACTGCTTGAATGTATTTTGTCATAGGGACGTCGAAGCCCTGTAGATATATTACAGACTCTGACGCTAAATTTAAAACATAAATTAAATGCACAGTTTGTTAAAACATACTGTAAAGTGCCTATTAACCTAGGTGAGTAACTGTTTTAGACCATGAGTAATTAACTAGAAGCATTCATTTTGGTTAATGCCTCTGTGGAAAGCGGTGCAGTAGATCGATTGGTACTGTAGGGTCAGTTCCTTGAACTGATGGGTGTTATTCAGAGGAGCTTTTGTAGCTGCCTGTGCCCAAAGGAGGGTCAGGGGCTCTGACTCTGGGACTGTCTCTGAATTCAGGGGCTGCATCTTTCGAAGGATGTGGTCTGAGTAGCCTTCATAGGCTATGCCCTTCAATGGTTCTCTAAAAATTCATACAACGAATCTTGGGATATGGTTGGCTGTGGAAGGTGCCTCTTTCATGGCGTGGGAAAAGACATGGAGGCCAGGAAGCCCCATGTGGGTGATATAGGTGATGTGGGTGATCTGGGTGAGGTGGGGCGCCTTCCCTTGGGAGCAGCTGGCTGGCCATAATTGTTAGCCACCAGATTCTACACGTGCCTCTTCCACCTCCTGCTGGCCATCGGCCAGAGCTGCATTCACTCCCTGCTGGTGATTTTGCCGTCAACTTCTACCTATGTAATCAGAGTTCCCACCTGGTGTGCATCTGACGCACCGTTCTGCAGGGGGCAGGGTGGTTAGGGAGCTATAGTCAGTGGCACAAGTTCTGGATAGTGTCCCTGAGCAAGACTTAAATAATTGAGACTTGTGTGCAGGTAAAAGTAAAATGTATAAGTTTTTATTTAGCATTTATACAATAATGCCACGTTAAACAACCCAGAACTCCGCAGCAGGAGCAATCCTTTGATGTAAGATAATTATAAACCTGGAAAAAAAACTGATTCCTGATAAAAGCTGTTAGTAAAAGATCAGTTTGCAAAAGTACAAAGTGAGTTTGAAAGATGTGACCGATCTCTCTGAGTTCAGTTATAATTAGTGGAACCTGCTTGGACGTAATTGGACTTACCGCCGTCTGACTCCAAAGTTGTCTTATTTCACAATAAAATCTGAAATAATGAACTCTCTCTGGGTTCCTGGCATGGAAATGATACACAGAAAAATAGCAGCATTATCATTTGTGAACAAAGTGAAAAATTAGGTAGTTAAACTGGACTGAGAATTCCTGTAATAAAGATTCACACTGATATCTCTCTGTAGGCTCTGAGGTTGCTGGCAAGGCTTCTGTTACTTTAATGAAAATCACAGTGCTGGGTGGCGGAACCTGTCAGGCGAACGAAGCGAGGGCCTGACTGTGGGGAGGGGTCATTTTGTAAATTGATTTGCCTTGTATTTATGACAGAGGCCCCGTAGCGTCCAAGTTCATCATTGGCGTCAGGCAGTCGGAAGTGCCGACGGAGAGGGCTGAGGGCAACCGGGCTGATTTCCTTACCCAGCAACCTGTGGGAGGACAGAATCTCCACATTTCTATATGTGATATAGTGGCACTCTGCATCCCTGAATAATTGCAGCATCCTCATATTGAGGAAAAGCTATTAAAAATTGGGGTCCATTTGTAATTCAAGGCTTGCACACATATGCAGGCACATTTAGACCGTATGCTGTGTGCAGTTGTTTGCCTCCAGATGTTGCTACAAAATTTATCTTTATTTCTTAAAGGACTGTATGCAGCAAATATTGTGTTGGGCCAGGTTTACAATCTGTGCATTCAGTACAGTGCGGGGGGGCTTAGAGCCCTTCCAGTGCAGCGCAGTTCACTGCAGGACACACACACACACACACGGATAATCACACACTGTGGGTGATTCAGAGACACTAGTTCACCTAAGTATCTTTGGATGAAACAAGTACCGCAGTATACCAAGGTATGTACCATGGGATTTCGAAGTAACTAGATCCCACTATAGCAACATTGCAGTGATTCCTGAAAATATGATGCAGTTAGGCTGTAATCAAGGCCTAATGACTGACCAATGCATTTTTGTTTTACTATAACGTTCAGCCAAACTAGGTTCACCACTACTTTAATAAGCTTGTCATTCGTGGTATTAGCATTACCAAATTCCCAATAACTTTGGTATGATTTATTTGATCCATATAATACTTTGTAATGTTTGTGTGTGCGCGCAAGCGAAAAAAATGTAGAAATTTGCTTTAAAAAAAATAGATGCATCCCGTATATACATTATATATATGTATATATATAAATGTATGTGTAAAATTGATATCGCATACATACGTTCTGGTACATTACAGGCTTCCAAACTGCCTTTATTTATCCAGGCTACACCTTTTTATGCACTTGTGTACAAAGACTCCACAGCTACCATGGTGTCTGAAATGGTTAAAGAGCAGGATATTCAAAATGTCTGTCTAATAGGAGCAGTATTCAGTCTACACATCATTAATGGTGTCTGTGTTGGTCAGCTGAGATAACCTGATTTTTTAAAAATATCTGTCCGTTATATAATATCACAGTGCAGGAATTACACAAACAGCAGAGCACTCAAATAAGCGTGGAAATAAAAATAAACCCTAATGACAAAAATACTCAGGTGGAAAAAACAGATTGCAAGTGACACTGCAGATTTATTTTTGGTCATTTATAAAAATGTTGAAAGGGACAGATACCCATGGTGATGATGGCCCGGTTAAGGCTGTCATTCCAAGGTGATGCTGCTTCATATTAAAGCCGGTCGGGGTATTTTAGTGACGCTGTCAGCACTGTGTCAGGTGACGGTGCAACACTGGAAATAGTGTGACCTGCAGTACTTAAAATGGCCATCAGGTGGCAGAACTGAAACTAGGAATAGGACTGCACTGAAAAGATGAGCGATGTTGCTAATCTTTCTATCTGGGTACTTTAACTCCAATTTGGTATGGAGTACAAAAGACCTTAGTTTAAAAAAAGGGAGAGATTTAAGTCTTACAGGCAGTAATCTGATACTGCATTTCATTTTCATAACAGTGCTGTAAGTGATACCTTCATTGCTGTTTATGTTGTTTTATGTCCCAAATATGCCAACAGAAATTCCACCTTTTTAAAAATACTTGGCTAAGTTGCATGTGATTTTTGTTACTGAAACATAGTGCATGGTTCTCTTTGAACTTGACAAGAAGGAGATACCTGCTGTGTATTTACACTGTTACTTTCTGCTGTACTCGGGTCACTGATGGCCTGTCAGGATTATAGGATGTACGACTTCTCTCTTGTCTGTGGCCTTCTGGCTGTCTTTGCTGGTATGGGGAAAGGAGTCAATGGCAGAAATAAGACACTACCCAGCCTGGCCAGGGGTGGAGCTGTGGAGCAAAAAGAGTAGAATATAAATACACATCATGTGCAAATAACATAATATATAACACATACAGAATATAAGCAGTATTATCATTCACATTAATCTTGGTTAACTGTGAGTCATTGCAAAGCATCTCTGTGGCATCAATAGCACAGGTGACAGGAGAGTTAGGGCCTGTTTGGCTATTCGGCGGCAGATTAGAAGCAAGAAGTAAGTTACTACCCTGTGGCAGAGAAGAATAAGACATCCTGCATTTCTGCTAATGCGCTTTTTTTATAGCTTAGTTTTATCCCCAATGAAATACAACTGGATTTTCCAGGAGATGTAATGAGGACACAAGAAGTGTGCTTTCTTTCTGGCAGTCAATGGCCCATAAGTTAGTTGCTGGACATGGGTTTTAGTTTCCCATGGAAAGAGAGCCCCGTAA
This sequence comes from Mormyrops attenuatus, assembly GCA_026777985.1. Classification (NCBI taxonomy): domain Eukaryota; kingdom Metazoa; phylum Chordata; class Actinopteri; order Osteoglossiformes; family Mormyridae; genus Mormyrops; species Mormyrops attenuatus. The sequence continues at coordinate 25,600,747 of JAODKC010000130.1, forward strand.
TCCTGCAGTCATCATCTAGGCCCCATTGAAAAAGCTAGGGTGAGAGGGGCTCCTCTCTGACCAATCACAAGCCAGTCTCCTCTGGCACACGGGCGCAACACTGCTCTCTGCTTTAGGTAAGTATCATCCAAGTGGGGGGTGGGAGGAGAGTGGGGGCAGAGGCGGGCCTGCTGGAGTGGGGTAGAGGCAGCAGGGCTGGAACTCTGAGAAGAGAGAGAGAAAAATATACATCATCTCCTGAAATATAACGAAGCAGAGGCACAGAGACCAAAAGGTCCGTTACGCTTCTCCAGGTCATCTGGCTTTCCAGGTATGTCACCTCACCCATTCTCCTGATCCTCCAGTTCCTCTCGCTGCCAGCTGTTCAGTCACACCTTCAGCTCACAGAGTTCATGCTCTTCTAGTTTATCTTTCCATCATGTTCTCCTTACAGCTATAGAACATAGAAGAATGAGGGACCTGCTCCGAGTCTGTCTGCTGCTCCAGCTCCCCGGTACCGTTCCAACATGGGCCCCTGCCTCGCTCCCCTGCCTGCCACTGTGCTGGTGCAGGGAGGCTGGATCTCTACTGCAGGTGGACTGCTCTGAGCGAGCTCTGACGCTGGTGCCACCGGGCCTCAGTCCCTACACCTCCTACCTGTGAGTATCCAGGTACCAATGGTTGGCAATGCCAGTATTTTAGATGTTCTAGCTTGATGTGCTGATTTTTCTTTGCCTTGGCTCTTCTACTATGTTTTGCATAGAAATTTTCATCATGTGACACTGCAAGTATAATAATTAAGAGCAAGTATAATAATTAATAGCTTTAGGATTACAGCGCTGAAGAGTTGCCAGACTTGGCTTTTCAGTTTGACTAATGCTGCCTTTTGCTTGGTCTGCTACTTGTGGGTGACAGATGATGGAGGAGAAAATGTATATTGAAGGATAGGAGAAACAGCTGAACTTCACACTTGTCTGTAATAGCTGACACACAGCCCAGATTAACAAATTAGGTCCTCGCATTAATTGTTTAAAAAAAAAAAAAAAAACATACTGCAGCTTTTTTTGGTTTTCGGCCTAAAGCGAAACCAGTCATTTCAGTTTTTGGATGGAATGAAATTTCCTTTTAGGTGCGAGTATATGAGCCTGCAGGTCAGCGTTCAGTCAACAGAAATTCGCTTATTGTGGTGTGATAACAAGGTGAGCTGGGGAGGTTTACACAGGTTAAATCGTTTTAAAAATGATTTAATTCACAGTATAATAATCCTGCCTGATACTGAAGCCTGTTGTGTTCCCAGTGCAAGTCGGAATAGCTTAAGACTGGTGGAAATCTCAGACGTTAAGAAGCGTGTGTTGTCACTGATGCTGAGCGTTCAGACTGACAGTCTCTAGATCTGCTAGAGAAACAGCCCTGAAAAGGAAGAAGGGTATCTGGAATGCACCACCCTGGTGAACTCTCCGCTGACAGCCTGCCTGCCATTTCATACACAACAGCCTGAGGGTGCAGACACTGCGGTTAATGAGCTCACTGTGAAATGTGGGGAGGTAGGGGCAGCTAATCTGTCATGGCTCCACGAAGTCCCCAAACCCCATGCAGGTGTTGGGCAGTTCGTGCTCTCATCAGGGGTCGGGCTGGGGGGGGCAGAGCAAATTTGATGGAAACAGTGTCGGACAACTTCATCTGATTTTGGGGGGGGGGGTCTTTTAATTATACCATCATTCACAGGTAAACTGATGGCTTTTCTTCCTTGTGAGAATTGTGGGTATGGAGGGGTATGTGTGTGAATATATAAAAAGGTATTCTCCCCCCACCTGCCTGTGTTTTAGGGGGTGTCCCGGGGACCGAGGCTCGCACACAGAAATAATTAGGACTTCAACACCTTATTTTTCTTTCTACGCTCTACATTTTCTGTGCATGCATCACATATCGTGGTTATGGTATATTTCTGCATCATGCTGCTCTTTGACTGATAATAAGCCAGTCAGACAGAACTGTGCTTTTATACTATAAAGTAATTCTGGGTGATGATAATGAAAGGTGACCACAGCCTGGCTCATTGTGGGGACTAGAGATTGGACCTCAGATGAGACGCGATGTTTTTAACATCTCATCTGCATCTTTATGAAGATGTTTTAGATTCAAGCCTTGGCTATAGCTAGAACACACATTGCAAAACATTTATTTCTTTGGCTGACATTAAATGCATACTAACAAAGTCACCATTAAGGCAAGATAGCAGTGGGGCATAAACTGTAAACAGGCATTAAGAAACTTTACTGGAGTCTGCAAAGACATAGATTGAACTGTTCCCTTTAAAATAGTCTTAGGAAAGCAAATAAAAGTGTGCTAGTTTTACCTGGACATTTACAACCAAAGTACCAAAGTAGAGAACAGCACTCCCCGTTTTGTGCTGGGACCTGCTAGCTTTCACTCACCATATAGTTCATTATGCACTACAACATACTGTGACCAATAAATCTTAATTACACTTTGACGGCTTTGGCCATACTGTGTTTATTCTGGTTCGGCTACCTACTGTAATTCACACTTGGATCTATATATTTCTCTGGAATGTTTTTGTTTTGGTCGACAGAGGTCAAAGCCAAAGACTGAAGGTAAAAAAAACTCTTCAGAAGAAAGCAACACCTGGAATCCATGACACATAACGAGTTTCAGCTCATTGTAGAGATACCTCTGCTTTTTTTCGGTCATGACTATTGTTTATTGCATTACCTCTTCCCTTTTATGATATCAGTTTATGATATCATGTGCAAATTCTAAAGCAATACTCTGAGCCTATAGCTAGAAAAGTTCTGGGGTTGTTTTTTTCAGGAAGTTCTTCTGCTCGGTGGCGGAAAAACTGTGTGGTTTATGAAAATGCAGATTTGAACTGATACTTTCATTAAGAATTCGAGGGGGCCTGAGACCAGATCAAGTCAGACTTATTGATCCACGCAGAGGGATGGTTCTGAGAGTGGGGCCATATCTCAACGGGAGTGTATTGGGGAGAGCTGAGCCCCAAGGTTCTGTATCATGAGGATGAACATCACCGCGGGGTCAGCCAAGCGGGCATGATCAAGCGACACACTTTGTAACTGGCATGTTTAGTCGAACATGCGACTGCTCCCTGGCTATACTCACGTAGGTGTCCATTACAGACGTCTGCAGCAGCCAAACAAATCAAGCAAGATGTTAATAAATGCATGACACACATGGCTGTACTTGGCAGAAGCCTGTTAGCTGATCTGCGCTGATACTTGCCAGATGTCAATGGGGTTTCTGGCAGACGATGCTGAGTAAGAGCTCCGTTCAAAACGCTTGACAGTTTATAGAGATAAGCGTGGTTCCGTGGGCCAGACCTTCACTTAAAATTCTCGATGAAACAAAAAACAGGTGATGGTCGTGCGTCGTAGCTCAGGAGCACGCCGGACTTTGGACGTGACAGATTCCAACCACAGTGGCTGTTTCTTTTGCTTTTGTCGGCTCGGAGATGGTAAGGTTTCGGTGTGTTCCCAGACAGGGTGACGTTCCAATAAAAATACATAAACAAATATGTGGAAAGATGTGGAAACAAAAAACTATTCAAGCATGCATTTTAAAAGTTCGCCAAGGAGTTCAGGGCAATATATACTTATCCATCCAAGCAACTTACCCAGTAAAGGCCCACAGTGTCTGGATCCCATCCCAGGAAGCATGAGGCAGGGGAGCCTGCTGGACTGGGTGCCAGTCCATCATAGGTCACACACACTCTGGCAACTTAAAGACACCCATTCACCTCACATTCGGTTTTACGGCCACAGGAAAAAACCCACACAGCATATATTGAATATGCAAACCCCACAACCCTGGCAGTGTGAAGATGTAGTGCTGTGGCCTCGTCACAGGCAGGGTTGCCAGCTCTCAGGGTTGCCAGCTCTCAGGGTTGCCATCTCTCACGCATCTGGTGTGACACTCACACTCTCAGACTCTCACGGTCACACAAGAAATCTTATGGCAAATCTATATCATTCCATTACAAACCTAAAATTAGCTACATCAAAAACGTTGGGGTAGTTTGCAAGCCCTACAGTCTATTTACAAGCTAATAAGACATTTACGTACATGTGAATGCGTGTGCAGACTTGTTTCAAATTGCCAGCCGGCTGACCGAAGTTGGCCACCCTGCACAGGAGGTGGTGAGTGGCTGGGGGGAGCTAAGCTTTTGTGCCTGTAATCAGAAAATCACTGGTTTGAGCCCTGGCCTCAGCAGAATAGTCACATGACCATAGGTCCTTGAGCTCCAGGGGGCGCTGCTCACGGGCTGACCCTGCACTGTGACCCCCAAGCTTGCTCTCTCCTGTATATGTGTGTCTCACTGAGAGCAAGATGAGGTAGGAAAAGAGAAGCATTCCAGTGCACCTGTACTCAATCATTTCATTTCACCATGGCATCCAGTCTTAAGGGAAATTGGAAATTTTTGTATGAGCTGTATGATTAATGTACTGAGATCTGCTGGCTTATAAGACCATGTCCTTTTTATTATTGTTATTGGGCTAAATCATGCTATAGAAAGACCATATTTCAATGATTTGTGTTTTAATCCATTTTTCAACTCCTTATCCTGAGCTGAATCAGACGGTGGTCTAGAGTAGGGGTACTCAAATGGCAGATCTAAAGATGGTCCAGATTTGAGGTCAAACACAACGAGCATTATCGTTCCAGCCTCTCCACACCTGACAAATTTTATAGTGGAGGACTGAAATCTACTGAAAGGACCCCCCCTCCATCCTTCCAGTCAGCGAAATGTACCCTGGAAAACTATATCGAGGCCAGTGGACCTTGGCTTCGTGTCGCTGTTGGAATTTGGACATCCGGGTAAAGTGATTGAGTATCTCTGGTCTAGAGTCTATCCCAGGCAGCACAGGGCACAACAAAGAGGAATGTCCTGGATAAAACACCAGTCCACATGCACAGAGCAGGTTCAAACTCCTATCCCTGCAGGTGTGAGGTAGCCACACTCCCCACTGCGCTCCTGCACTCTTCGTGCTTGTCTGTCTATTACAGTACTATGGAATGTGTGATAAACCATGGAAAGAAACATCCATGCTTCAGTCCTGCTCCAGACACCTTCGACCAGACTGCCTTCTATCATGGGTCAAGCATCCTGTCATCCTACAATCAGTCAAGTCAATTACAAGAATGATTTACACAATGGAACAGCCACTTTCAATAAATATTGTGAAAAAGAACAACATATCCAGTCATTCATGTCTGTTTCAGCCAACATTTCTCCATTACAGCCTAGAGTCACCAAAGTGGAAAGAGTTACCGTTCCTGTGCTTCTAGAGCTAGTGGTACCATATACTCAAAATTCCACCCTGACGTTAGCTCAGTGAATCACCAATTTAGCGTGCCGGTTCAACTAGTGAAGTTACATGGTGCTATTTGGATGTTTTGAACTGAAATCGCTTAGCACTACATCAGGTCTCCTCCCTCTTTTTAATTTACTTTTTACATGACCTCACCGCATTACAGACAGTGTCCCTTTCTTGTCCTCACTCCCTCACATTTCCTTGGTTGCTGCTTTTAGGGGGATCAAGGTCAACATTCCCCAGTAACTATAAAGTAAATCCCAGAGCTGCTGCAAAGATGTGGACCTGAAGGTGACAGGGCTTACTGAGCACCTTGGGTTCAGGATTCCCAGCACCACAAGGACCCACATGAGTGATTCTGTATAGAAAGGCACAAAATCTTCCACTTGATTATTGGTCATAAAGACTTTTGGCATAGTAACTTTGCCACAGTGACAAAACTAAGGAAGAGCCTCAACAAGCAGCTTTGGGTAATTTCTGACCATTCTTCCAGCTCTAATTTAACAGCCTACATTGACCTCATCTTCTCTCTGAAGCCCCATGACTTGAAGCTGGCTGCCGTGCATCCAGGGTCCTGCTTGATGTCATCTAGAAATTAAGGTTGAAGGTGTATGCGGTGTTTAGTTCTGTGTCTGATCACTGCTGAAATGCACCTAATGTATCAAATGTAAGAACCTATACCGATGTGCAAGATTCTGGTTCCTGTTTTCCTGGTCATTTATTTTGGCACATTGGTTTGGGCAAACAAAAAATAACAGCCAGTGGATTTTTTGAGCAAAACATCATAAAATAAGTAAAGCCTTTACCTAATTTGCTGTCGCACATTGCTATGGTTATAAACATTCAAAACGTCAAGTGGTCGAGGTAAACTGCACAATAACTGCATTCAGCATGTTTTATGAGCACCGAAGAGTCATCTAGGGATGAAACACTTTTACCCTACCAAATTCCATGCATGAACGGCCAACTTGGTCATCTTGTAGCCAGATTGTAGCCAACGGTGGTACGCTTTATTAAAAATAAAGACACACGCCCCTCAGAGCTGAAAATAAATTATTAAATTTGGCACGCAAAGTCATTAGGAAAGACTGCAATCATGTTGGAGATAAACACCAATAGCCAAATTTCAGGCCATTGAGGTTCTCGTAAGTTTTGCGCTTAATTCGTGCTTATTTATGTATGCATTTACCAATTTTTCCATCTATTGCATTTTAGCTACACAACATGTACTTTGTTTTCGCTCTGATGAAGCCTGCCTGATTAATGGTTCAGCCCAGCTTAAACGCAGACCAGAAACTTTCAGCACATTAAATTTGCATGATGTACACCTCTAGCTGTAGTGAAGCAGTGCATTCCATTGAGTGGGACTCATGCTAATGTGACTTTATCAGTGAGTTGGTAACAGAGTTCTTATGTTTAGCATGTTGGTAGTTTAGGCTCTTCAGTCGTTTGATGTGGTGTGTTTCAGTGTGCCGATACACCCAGGAAACCCCCAAAGACAACATCAGCACCTCTTTCCGACCAGATCGAATTAGTCAGTAAAGCACAATGTTCACCTAGCAAACAAGGTCCAATCAGATTTTTACTGCTCAGTGTTTCTTTGCTTTGCAGCTCATTTGTGTCTGTCTTTGTGTCTCTGGCTGGGTGTGACGTGATAGCAGGAAATAATGCAAACACTGTTATGTGTTACAGTCAGCTCTTCATCTTTCTGTCTCTGCTGAAAGTACTGAATTAAATGTGTAAAGCACTGGGTTTGATGGCCGTGTGGCCTCCCTACTCACCCTCCACAGAGCTAGGGGTTAGTGTGTAAAGCACTGGGTTTGATGGCCCTTTGGCCTCCCTACTCACCCTCCACAGAGCTAGGGGTTAGTGTGTAAAGCACTGGGTTTGATGGCTCTTTGGCCTCCCTACTCACCCTTCATAGAGCTAGGGGTTAGTGTGTAAAGCACTGGGTTTGATGGCCCTTTGGCCTCTCTACTCACCCTTCATAGAGCTAGGGGTTAGTGTGTAAAGCACTGGGTTTGATGGCCCTTTGGCCTCCTTGCTCATCATTCAGGGAGCCATTAGACCCCCTCCACCCATCTCCAGTTAAGACCTTATTGTAGCTCCTGGATAATCTTTACATCTGTTCCCAATCACTCCACATCTAGCTCAATGTAGCAGACATGCATATTGGAGTTGCTAGTGGATGTTCTTTCGACCTGAGTTTTTTGTCCCTTGTTACTCCCTGTAAGAAAATTAGTCACCTCTGAAACTTATTTACAACCTCGCAGTTGTGCATGACAAAAGGGTCCTACACCTGTTTAAGACATGTACCTAGAGTATTTCATTCCCCTGGGTGCTTGTACATGAGCTGGCTAAAATGGAGATGCTGCTACTGGTGGCCTCTTTGGAACATCTACATAAGACTCTTTATTTAACATAAGGGTTAACGTAACAGACAGTCCAGTCTGAAGTAGCAGGGCCGGGGAGTTAAGGTCGGCTTGTCTGTCCAGACGGAGATCCACAGAAGGTCCCAATAGGCCACCTGGACTGAATTTAAACAAACAAATACAACAAGAGGTTGATTTTAAACTCATTAAAGCATGTGCTTACAGAACCCGGGAAGACAAGGTGCTTGAATGAAAATGAAAGTAAATATTTCATAATACTTAGAAAACAGGCTATATACCAGAATGGTTACTACATATAAAAGACGCATTGCACCTGCTGAGTTTTTTTAATCGCTTTCTCATCATAAGCGACCAACTAATTCTACACTTTTTTAGAGGTTAATGGAATGTTGTAGCTTTATCTTATATATATTGTATGGATGCATGTTTTATTTTATAAAATTTTGTAATGCACTCAGCTTAACAAAGTTATACATATGATAATCAATCCATTACACTGATGCTGTTGTTCAGGACAGACCTCCGCTAACTGGTACCAGATTTTTCTTTTGCCTGAGAGTCAAACCATATTGGGGTAATTTGATTATTACTGGATGAGCAACCTGCACACCATTGGTTTTGTCGCTCTGCTTCACCCACTGTTAGGGCTCATTTCCCTATTTTCAACGTTATCCTGCTCAGCCCAATCACTAATTGCCTTTGTATTGTCCACATGTCTTCATGAACAGCAGCTGTTTTCTGGCACAAACCACATACATCGTGATAAATGATTTTCCATTTGCACAAATACATTGGAATTCTTTTCTGCACCTTCCCCATCTTGCTCTCCGTGGCCTGGGGGCCACAGCGCAGCATCAGCTAACATGCAGCGCCCCTGGAGCTGGGGGATAAGGGCCTCACTCAAGGGACCATGGACATGTGACTGTTCTGCCAAGGCCTGGGCTAAAACCAGTGATATTGCAATCACAAGCACAGAGACTTAGCTTGCGGAGCTACTCACTGGAGCCATTTTTTCTGTCCCCTGCTGTTCTGCTCTTTCCTGAGGGGGGGTGGGGGTGGTTGACCATTGACCATTCCAGCCTGCATTACTGTTGAGATGGACATGCCCAACAGCAGCCCATTGATCTGCACTCTTCCTCTCTGTGTCCCTCTTCTGGACAAACTGGGGAGTTTATTCATGCCCCTGGCCTGTATTTCTCCATCGCTCAGAGTGCCCTGAAACCAATAAGGGTCCAAAGTGAAAAGCAACATCTCAGATCAACAACCTGGTTTTATGTACAGTATATAAAAGTACTTATTGTAAATATCTGGGCTGGGAGGTTTCAGGGCTGTCTCCTGGGACAAAATCCTTTAACAGCTTGACTGAAGGTACATCAGAATTTCCATTCCAGGGGTCTATAATCTACAAGTCCAGCTCTGTAACCATCACAGCTCCTGCTGCTCCTCAGTTTACACTCGGATGGAGTTTGTACTCTTTGCTTGCAGTCCATCATCCAGGCAGTGCTCATATGTTTAGTATAAATATATATATGACAATTCTACAGTGAAACAGTGTGTATAACATGGCTTCTTCTTTTTATCTTCCTTCCTTTAATAGGGATCTGAGCATGAACAACATCAGCGAGCTCCAGCCAATGGCTTTCCAAAATCTTCACTTACTGCTGGAACTGTAAGTACTGCAAAAGTCGCCAGCAGTATGTTTTTGACATAAAGTCTCTATACCTCTCACTGAAAATCACACTGTCCGTTATATGATCTGATCAATTGCTGCCATTTGTTGGCTATTACATGCAAATGCTAAAACACCACAGGGGATGAGGCAGATAAACCAGAGCAGATTACAAATAACGGCAGAGACGGCACTGATCTGATAAAATGCTACATCGGATATGGGGAGGTGGTGCTGGGGGGTGGCAGGGGATTAAGAAACTGATATGGATTTGCATCAGAGGTAGCTGAAAAGTTGCAAAAAAAAAAAAGCTTGCAGCCTTAGCGCGACATACCGTAACCAGAAGCGAGGATCGCGTGATGGCTAGCAGTTCGGCAGAGCTGTCATGTCGGCTGTGTGGAAATACATTAACCCCTAATTTTGAGGAGGGCCGTGGGTAGTTTTGTCTCAGACTGCATTAAATCACTTTAAGTCACAATCATTAAGAATAGTAATCAGCATCAATTTATGCTATATCTATACTTTAAAGGCCATTGAGGGTCAGCACATGCTTTGGATTCGGTTTCCCTTTGGCATATTATTTTGCCCTGTCTTGTATCATACTGGATTATTTTACTCTTGTAGTCAGAGCAGTTAGGTAAAGCTGATGGGTGTATGTGGGTTCCAGGGATACCCAGAAAGAGCCTGTCGCTGAGCGGGGCTGAGGGGCAGAGGAATTGACGTGGGCACCCATTGGGTGTACAGTGCGCATTAACGCACACCGCACGGGCTCTTTGTGGCACATCTCATTCGATAATACGGCCCTTATATCAGCCAGCACAAGATGGCCGTTTGACCGAGGCCTCCTCCTACAGCACATGGATCTCCATCAGAAAGTTATGTTACCAAGCAATGCCTCATGGACTGAGTTGGCCTGGGCCATGCTGAGGCATGGATCGGTGGCCCCGATTTAGGACAAACACCACCCTCTCTGACATCATCTGTGGGGTTGTCTCGCACGCAACCATCCGGTTTCCAGGGCCTCCAAAGACACTCATGAAATTATTCATCGGATGCTTTGCACATAATTAGCAGGGCTGATCAGAAAACTATACAAACATGGCAGAAGGCTCAGAGCACAGATGACCAACACTAAAGACCACCGGTCCAGGGCCGGGGGGGGGGGGGGGGGGGGGGGGGGGGGGGGGGGGGGGGGG
>JAODKC010000130.1:25616004-25628477 GCA_026777985.1 Mormyrops attenuatus
ACCCCCACACACGCTTGGAACTGTCCCCCTTGTCAACAACCACTGATCCCCAAACACAGAGCAGGGGAAGCCCCCACAGTCAACAAAACTTACCCTTAGTCCACCCCCCTGCCCCGAGCACCTGCCCCTTGAAAAGTCTATGCGTGGCACTAACCTAAATCATGAGAGAGTCTCTTTTGTATTACCCATAGACATGAGACATATCCAGATGTTTCAATCAAAACTGTCTGTTTAGGATGAAGGCATCAGCTAAGTAACTGATAATGATTGTAATATTCCATAAATGCTAAATGTCCAATTTTAAAAAAATCACAATGTACATAACACTGAAGAGACAGCGGAATAAAAATTCTGTTTCCAGATCAGGGAGGTATCATGAGCCAGGAATAAATGAGTAGCACAATACCGTAATGTTTGGCATGGCCAGGGTCAGCAGAAACACACCACGTTCATCAGTGTTAATTGGCATCCATCAGCTTCAGAAAACTCAGCATTGTGCCTGATTTATCTAAGGCTCCGTTTAGATTGTTGAAAGTTTTATTACAGTTTTACTAAAAGAGAGGATCAGTTTTGTAATTATAATACACAGGGTGACAATAAAACGGGAATTTAATGTTATTACAAGGGCCTCAAATGGAATTTTCCAGTACAGAGAATTGAGTTGTGCCAAAAGTCAGATATTGTATTCTTAATGGAATATTTCAGGCAGCTGTGGCTTCCATACACACAACTGTCGCATACAGAAAATACAGCTACTAATTTATTGCAGTAAATAACTGTCAGACTCATATTGAGACATAAGTATTTACTGAACTGTGTTCCCATCAGTCTGGGTGTATGTTCCAAACACTGTTCCAGACTAAATTATCCAAAGATATCCATCCATCATCTAACTGCTTATATTAGTCAGGAATGCAGGGGGTCTGGAGCCTATCCCACAGGGCACAAAGCCGAGGTACAGCATATAAAGGAGGCCAGTCTATTGCAGGACACACTGTGGGCAATTTAGAGATTCTAAATAATATAACTGTATGTGTTTGGACTGCAGGGGAAAAACCAGGAAAACACACAGGGCTTATTTGTGGCCTGTGCTATTTGGTGTTTCTGTTCTGATTGCATTTACTAACCATTTTGTCACTTGTACCGTGCCAAGTCCAATGGCAAAGAATTTCATTAGGAACACGTGGGATATAGACCAGATCACCTGACCTCAGCTGCTCTTTCTACATGTTAATGTGGATTTCGGGTATACGATGGGTTGCTTAGCTGGGTAGTTCCATACTCCCCACTTAGGCTCTTCTGGGTGAGGTCTAATAAGGGGTTCCCTATACTGTAGAAGAAATTTGTGGTACAAAGCACTGGTAGTATCCTGTCAACTCATGGAAAGACTATACTTGGGTCATAGAAGTAGGTCTTGGGAAATAGTGAACAGCCTCTCTTTTCTTGTGGCTTGAGCAGGCTTTGTCCAATGAGGAACTCCAGGTGGTAGGCCCCCATTGGGCCAAAACAGCAGTCGGCAGGATTGGTAGTCCTGGACCATCCTCCCTGCTATCAGCATGCATGACTACACTGTCAAAGTAGGCAGCTGCATATACCTAATGCGACCGAAGAACGATGTCCCACATCCACTGGAAGGTAGTGAGACCCCATGTACCCCAAATGGTAAAACTGAAGAAACATACTGTTTTCCTTGGCTGGGTTACTGGGTTAGCAGCACTTGCAACTGTGGTCCAGGATACTGCTATATCAGGACTTAGCACCTGCATCAGCCAGTTGTAGTACAAGTTTGGTTCTTGTGTTCCTGGACTATGGGCCATTTAAGCTTAAGTTTAAGTTTTAAGACGTTTACTGTCATATACACAGTAAAAAACATGTACATGTTAGAACCATGTAATGAAATTCTTGCTTTGCTTGCTCACCCTTCGACAAAGATGTTCCCCCCCATGTCCCACATGTGATCCACCACAGTCTTATGCGCCAATGGTTCCTGTTTCCAGGCTGCCCAAGTGAACTCAAGCAGGCCTCTACTTGCCTACTGAACAGGAGCTTGAATGGGGAGAATTCCCTTAATGCCAGGGGTACCTCCCTTATTCTGAAGGACACATAATGCAATATCATGTCCCAGTCCTCAACCATCCGTGACCAAGAGTCTGGGTATTTCTCAGTATTTGTACTTGACTATTCTTGTGTTGTCCTGTATCTGTTTGATGTCATTTAGTATTGCTGAAGATCAGCTCCAATACCAAGAACATATGTACAGAGGACAGTAAAAATTCCTGGATGTTGGTCTTGCTCCGCCCCAACTATCAAGCATGTATCATTTGCACCCTCACCGAACAAGACTAACCCCATGATTCACTGCACATGATTCATGCTTGGGAGACAAGGAAGGAAGACGCTCTTGCCTAGACCACAAGTACGATCTTTGCATTCTCAGTATTGAGAAACACCTTCTGTTCTCTTCTCCTCTCACTGTCTCGCTCGATCTGGAATGTGTGATAGGACAACCAAACCTGTAATCCAGATCTCCAAACCATGAGTGTGAATAAATATAACGAATTCAAAATGTGACCAAAATTACTGATGGTGCATACAGTGTCCTGGGACTCTGGGCATGCATGGGTTAAAAGGAGGGTTGACATCCACATTTCCACGACTGTGTCCCTCACAGGCGTCTGGACGGCAACCAGATCAAGGAGGTCCCTGAGCAGACTTTCTCGCGTCTGCTGTCACTGAGGCATCTGTGGCTGGATGACAACGCGCTGATGGCAGTCCCCACACACGCCCTCGCCCACCTGCCTTCCTTGCAGGCCTTGACGCTGGCTCTGAACCGCATTCCTCACATTCCTGACGCTGCCTTCCATAACCTCTCCAACCTGGTGGTGCTGTGAGTATCCTGGACCATCCCATCCTGCCTCTGAAAATCAATGGAACAATTCCTTCCACCAGACCGTCAGAATGCTGAGCAATGCTCAATAAACCCATTCACTGTCTATTACTGTATCACTGTACATAATATTTATTTGTCTCTAAAGTTGCACACTATTTATTGTTACTATGTTATTGGCTATTTTTAATACACTTCCAATCGTACTGTCCTTTGTTGCTGTTGTGAAACTTGCACACAAGTGTTTCGCTCAGCTACACTCTCGCAAATGTCAGGTCCTGTGATAAATAATGTGATTTGGTTCGATTTGATGACTTCTTAGAGGAGCGAGGAGGTAGCATTTACAGGAGGCACGGCAGCGCTCTGTACTGAATCATCAACTCATTGCTTAATCCATCCTTTTACAAAGTCAAGAATGGAACGGCATATGAAGGGATCACCTCAATTTCACTAATCTCCAGAAAGCTCATGTGTTTCATTTCAATTAAGCTGAAGCACTTTTGACAATCTTTAGACACTCATTTATTAATCATAATGGTCAAGGCAGTAAAGTGTATTTCCTGTCTTCACAATACCTGAGATGGACTTTCTGTCTACACCCAGATATCTCCACGACAACAGAATCCAGACTCTTGGACCCAGTTGCTTCGACGGCTTGCATGGCCTGGAAATTTTGTAAGTAATCAGGCTCTGGGAAAATGCATACAGAGATAAATGAAAACAATCTACCCAAATACCGTACACCAACTTGTTCCATATTAAACAAATATGTATTTCTGTGTACGCTGCCATTTGGGCCATGAATTTAGAAAGTAATGAAGGTCTAGTGAGAGGGAATTGTCAGAAATTGTTTTTTAAATGTGTTGAAAGTAAAACAGAAGCGTAATCAGTAGCGGTAGCACATTATAATATGTTCCTGCATTGCGATCCAATCAGGTGATTTTAATGATTGCTTTGCCAGGCTTTTAATCATTGGGTTCTTGAGCTGTCTCACGCTTCATTGATAGCCGTTCCCTGGATGTGACGCATGAACGCCTGCGTGACACGTGTGCCTTTTTGTGGAAGGATTCCTGTAAAACAAACTGGGACCAGAACAGGCAAATGCTGGCCAGACTGAGCTGAGACTGGACCCAGCCCTGCTGCGGTTTGGTGACAGCAGTGCCCATACACCAGCTCTGGGTGGTGATGCCAATAAGTGCACTGAACATTCTGTTATTCTGATGTTTTGTATGAAAAAGGGGTTACAAACTTGACTGGAGCCTGAAATAAAGATAACCTCTTGGCGTATTTAGCGTTAATTTTGGTGCCAATTTACCAGACAGGTTAGCATAGACACCAGCAACATCCACACCTCGCCAGCAAACAGGGAACGTTCCCAGAACTTTAACCAAGGTTATATGAAGGTCTTTTCAAAGTTGGCTGAGAATGTTCATACAATAAAATTAATGGAATGTTATTTCCACGTTTTAACAAAGGTTCTGTCAAGCACAATAACATTGTCAGAACAATAACATCCTTTTAACTCAATTTATGATTTATAATACAATATTATTTTATAAAAATGCTACATGAATATACTGTGAACACACCATCCAGCCTAAGACTCATTACCTTCGAGGTGTAAAGTGACTGGAACCCACTGCTCTACAAGGCCTTTTTTTGATATTTTGATATTATTAGTCTTATGTGTAGTAGTAGTGGGATAATGTTCTGGGAACATCAGGAAAACAGGACACTTTGAAAGTTTCCCTACCTTAATTGTAACGTTCTGCAAACATTCCTAGAATGATAAATTGTTATGCGGGGTCTTTACAGTAAGGCAGTGTTCCCCAATCCAGACCTCAGGGACCCACAGACAGTCCACGTTTTGCTCTCTCCCAGCTCTCTACCTGGGAGCTGGAAGGGAGCAAAAATGTGGAATCTCTGGCAAGGAGCTTGGCGGGAGCAAAAACATGGACTGCGGCGAGTCCCCATGGACCAGATTGGGAAATACTGCACTACGGGATACAGTCTTGACAATGAGCCACACTCAGCTTCATGCTTCCTTCAGGGATTTGCTGTTATGGTAACTGGAAATCAAACTGGAAATGCATACTCTGACCCGCCAAGGAAGAACCCCGCAGTGAAAGTGTTTCTATTCACACAGCTGTTATGCTTTTGTCTTCATTCAAGTTTCTCTCATTTAATCACGCCATGGACAAAAGGCCTCATTCACTGAAAACACCTCCTTGATAATTGCTTCCGTTAATGCGAGGGTGTAATCAACAGCAGTTCCTCATGAAAGGAATGGTACAATTGGACCGTTTGAGCGACGCAAAGAAATCTTTTGAAAACATAGAATAATGCGTCCATAAACATAATCCATTGGCACCTGTAAAAGAGTTTCCCTAACCACAACAAATACTCTGTTAGGTGGAACCTTATTTCCTTGCTTTAGTAAGTTGCTAATAAGGCCATTAAATGCATTTTGCACTATAAAAGACACATGAATCAGAGGGTAAGTGACGCAAGACCAAGTAGCTAAATTACATTACCGCTGGGTGAAGCAATAAACGATTAATCAGTTAAAAGATATATATTTTAAGTAGATTTTTTTTAAATTACAACTATTCAGATATAACACGAGAGCGCACCTAAAATAAATTTTGTCATGAGTGACATCATTTAAGATATGGTGAGACATTTAAAATATGGATGCCTAATTGTAACCATTAAAAAATATTTGTAAAACTGACCTGATTCCATTTTTTCTTACAGAGACCTGAAGCATAACCAGCTACAGGAGACTCCCCCAGCGATCAAGACGCTGGCCAACCTTCGAGAATTGTGAGTTTCACACTCCCGCCATTCAAGATGGCTCTTCCTGTCAAGTCATCAGAATTAGACAGCTCTGAACTGCATCACCCACAGGGGATTCAACAAAAACCAAATTCAGGTCATCCCAGAAGAGGCGTTTGCTGGAAACCCACTGCTCCGGATGATGTGAGTCTTCATCCTGGTGGAACGAGAAACTTGACCTTGTTGTTTGACGTGACAAACCCATTAATCACTCAATAATCGAGACAAGTGAAATTTTGACATAAAATGCTAACTTTACATGGTACGAGAAGTTAATACAGTCATATTGGTTATCTACCAAACAGCATTACTGGCAATGAAACAAGTGATCTGATAAGCTGTAAGACAATTTTTGTCTTCATTTGGTAATAGAAATTTCTTTGAGAATCCCATCCGCTATGTAAGCAGAATGGCCTTCCAGCATCTCCCTAACCTTCACACACTGTGAGTATCTCGTCCTTATATTTAAATTTTGTTATCCTCAATGTACCTTTTCATAAATATGCTGACCTGTCATTGCATATCTTTTTCTGAACTTAAGTTCGTTCATAATCAAAGTTGAACGGAACTTTTTAAAACCTGAAATCAGATAACGCAGTTTTATCTATCCCTAAGCCCTTCACTCGCTTTCCGTATTTATGAGAACCAAAAGGAGATTTAATTCATTAGACTATATGGTCATTAATTCATTAATGAAGATTAAGTACTTTGCCTGAGGCATTCTTTCCACAGAGCAAAGTTCAGTTTGTCGACATTTCGAATTCTGCTTGAAGCACAGCAGATATTCTCTGAGTAAAGTACAGTCTTCAGTTCCTTAACTGCTACACGACCTGATCCCCATCATAATCCCTTGCCATCCAAGGCTCTAATACTTCATAAACCTCTTTATTTATGGGTCCCGAATGGGTCTTTATAATGTGTTAAGGAGGCATAAGAGAGCAGGACAACCCCTCCGTGCTTCTGCACAGCAGGCTGTCATTGGCTGCCACCCACAATCATGCGGCCACTATGTGCATTGCATCGTGCCCTGTCCCTACAGGTTCACAATGAGGCGCTAGTGAGCCGGTCCTGTGCATTTCAGGTCCCTGAGTGGAGTGGCACAGATATCGCACTTCCTTGACTTGAAGGGAACAGCCGGCCTAGAAGCTCTGTAAGTTTGCTTTGTGGATCTTCTAGTACCTTTCACTTTTTTCAGTCTTTAGTCTATAATAAATCTCCACCCACGCAATTGAATGTGTTTGACTGTTCTGACATTTCAAAAAAGGGAAAAGCCATACGAAGTGCCATATTAAGCATGACTTTAAACTCTTGCACAATAAGAAGTTCTAGATTAAAGAGAGAGACACAGGAATGCACCTCGTGCTAATATGAGAGGCCAGTGGGAGACTTTGTGGTAAATATCAGAGCACAGACCCTAAAGCTCAGCATAGTTCTGAAGCTTCTAGTGTGATCAGAAGAGAGCTGCCTGTTTGACAAGCATTTTGACATATGTGCCCTATATTGTATCCTGTCTGACACACCGGTTAGTGCTCTCTTTTATGATGTTATTATTATTACGACCAACAACTAGAGGAAAAGGGTTCAAGAAAGATTTCACAAAAAGTTTTGTTCTTACACACAACGTTTTGGCAAGCCTTTATGATTAATGTATGACAAGCTCACTGTGTGACTGATCCTTAATTGCATGTTTCATCAGTCGGGCAGTCATCTTGTACACAATTGTCCTTCAACCCTCACAGACCTTTAAACATAGAAAGTCAGTGATTGTGATGCTCAAAGCCAGGATGCTTCTGGAGCTTTGTACTTGTCACAATTCCCCCTTTGTCTTTTCCAGGTACTTGATTAGGGCTAATCTTGCCTACCTGCCCCAGAGCTTCTGCCAACAGCTGACCGGGCTAAAATTGCTGTGAGAATCACTAATGGCCAGACCTGGTTAGAGGGCTTGAGTCACTGACCCTCACTGCAGCATTTTCACCTCTGCACCATAACATTGTTCCCAAACCAGTGGCCAGTGCAATCATTGATTACTGCATTCGCATAAATAGAAATCATAAGTGCAAATTTAAGAGATGCTCTTTATTTATTTTTACAGTGAGCTCTCTCATAACCAAATACCCGCCCTCCCCAATTTTTGCCAGTGTCAGCAGCTCCAGGAAATGTAGGTTTGTGCAGTGCGTCTTTGCCCTTTTACTTTGTTTGAATTATTTCCATCACAGATATACTGTAAATCTGTATCATACAAAGGGGGGTGCTTTATGATCTATCCAGTCTGCTATCTACCTTGTCACTTTAATAACGGTTGTTTTTGGATAGTTGTGAGTGCATCCCTGAGAGACTCTGCATCGTATGACTCAGAAGAACATTTGGTTTCATTTGAACATTTTGCAGAAAGCTGCAGCACAACCTCATCCAGGAAATTGGAGTGAGGACTTTCCATCAGCTCAGCTCCCTCCGTTCATTGTGAGTAAAAGATCAGTAGGAATATGTAGGTCCTGTGTATAGGTCAAGTAGAGCTTGTATTGATGCTTCATCGACTTCAAAAAAGCTTTATACCACTGAAGTCGGGGTACACATGAAAACAGCTTGGGTACATTGGGAGTACAAGAGCATCTGAAACAAATTAAATTGCATTGTTAAATTACATTGTTTATGTAGAACTCTGGTAGAGTAAAAGTAGACCCTATGAAATATTACAAGCAGGACTTCAGAAGGAAAGAGGGGCAAAAATGTGAATCATTCGATATTTGATAGCTAATGCATTGGTTTGTCTGAAAGAGGACAATCAGTCCAGGAGGGCGATGACCAGAGTTTTTTTTGTACATCAGGTTTTAATGTCCTGACTACAATCATTATTTAAATATTAAGTCACCTGAATTAATGAACCAGGTCTGCAACTACTTGTGAGACCCCACACACCAACAGGCCTACAGCCGTGGAGGATTTGATTTGGCAACAATATTTGTGCAAGTAGTATAGTGCCGGAAGCCTATTTACACTCCCTTAATGTCAATAATATTGCACTTCTGGTCCTTGAATAGTCCTATTAGGTTCTTGATTTGTTAGAAGTTGTCGTGCAGCTCCTGCTTCAATACCGCTTACACTCATACCTGGGTGTTCGTCGGCAGGTCAGCCTAGCTGCACTGATGCCTAGTTGACTCCTTGACAGCATGTACAGTATGTTCATAATGTGCTGTTTGGCACTTGAATGTCATTTTGCATGACTGCCACTTACATGTCTGCTAAATATGTAAATGTACAGAAATATATACAGAAATATGTAAATGTACATTTCTTTGAGTTTTCTTTTGGCAAGAAAAGAGTAGAGAGAGACTTTATGTGAATATGTGATATGGGTACCAACAAAATCATTTGTTAAATTTCAGCAGTGTAACCCAAATGTGTTTAAGTGCTATGTTCCCTGTCCTCTCCAGGGATTTGAGCTACAACCGTATCTCGAACATTCACCAAGGTGCCTTTGCTTCTCTCCAGTCCCTAAGAAAGCTGTGAGTCCCCATTGATCAAACACTCTAGAAAGTAGGTGCGAATGTGACTTTGCGACTCCAGGGTTGCGGGATCAGATTTATCCCCAGCTGTTTGTATGCACAGTACACATGTTCTAGTTTGGTCATGAATCTTTCATTGGGATACCCCATTACCCTATTAGTTTTAATGAATTGGTTGCTTAGAATTTTCTGTTAATGACTACGGGCAGAAAAATGGAATGTTGTCTGGTCCAGTATGTACCCAGCTTGGCACTCAGCTCCTGCTGGTCTAAGCTCTGTGTTACAAAAAATCACAAATGGTTGCACCGTTGGTCTGCCGCAGAAACCCTGAAGCAAATATGAGAGACACCAGCCAGCTCACTTTCTGCCAACCCCCTGTCAATGTACCCTACTAGGGACTTAACGAATAACCTGCTAGCCTCCTTGCCCACGATGTCGCTGCACAGCCTCAGTCACCTGAAACTCGGTGGAAACCGGGCTCTGTCTGAAATCTTCAGAAAAGAGGATTTTCCTGAAATGCGGTGAGGTTGCCTGATTGCCAGATAGACTGATCTGAAATATTGACAAAACACCTTTGTGTTTCCCTTGAAGTATGAACTTTTTAATGAACCTTTAAGTTATTTCAATTTAACATTTCCAGTTACGCATCTTATTTAAGACAAGAATGCATAGTTTTTTTTATAGAGTATAAAGTTCAATTCATACAAACAAACATCCATATTCATACCATTTATCCTGATCATGGAAAATAAAAAACTTTATTTTTATGTATAACAACTAGTGTTAATCCAGATATATATGCAAATAAATATTACTAGAGACGGGTAAATGCTCATTGTTGTAACTATATGCTGTTCTTTTATTTTATGTTACATAATCAAGCAGTCAAGCTAGAAATAAGCACGTCAAGATGCACTGGTGAACGCAGAGCTGCAAATGATAATACATGTAAAAATTTCCACCAAACCCAACACTGTCACATGAGGGCTATTTGAGAATGGTATTATGGAAGCATATTGCTGGCACAAATAAATATCAGGTATAGTTGTTTACCCCTCAAAGTGTAAATCTGTAACAGTTGTCTGAATTGTAAACTTTTATTTCACAATAACATTTATACAATATTCATACCAAATGAAGTGATCATCGAAAGATGAAATCTCTTATTTATGGCTCCGTCTTAGTTAGTTAACACTCCTTTTCATCCTGCAAGACATTCGTATATCATTACTAAAGTGTAACTGTTCCATAATAACTAGATAGAAACACATTTCATGAAAATCTCTTAATAATTAATAATAAAATGGTGGACCGGAGAGGTGGCTCAGTGGGTAGACTGTCCCTTCGTTCTTCCTGGATTTGTGGTTTGATTTTCACACCCTTCACCAGTGTTTCCCAATCTGGTCCTCGGGGACCCCCAGCCAGTCCACGTTTCTGCTCCCTCCAAGCTCTCTGCCAGCCAGTTCATATTTTTGCTCCCTCCCAGCTCCTGGTCTGTGGGAAACAGTACCCTAGACTGTGCCTTCAGGCTTCCCATGGGTAGTCTTGGTGTGTTTCAGTGAGTGGCCTGCAAAGCCCCAAATTCCTATCAAGCATATTTCCTGATATAGAGGCCCCAGGAAAATAGACAAATTTAATAGGTAATTCATTTAATTAAATTAATCGTTATTAATTGGCACCATTTATTTTTTCCTGCACAATGTTTATTACACATATCAATGCATCTTATAACTTGTAATCCTGGTCAGGTTCACCGGGGGGGGGATTCCATTATTGGGCATATATACACAACAACTGGGAGGAACCACAAAAAACCAGTACGTGTCAGGGGAACAAACCCTACATTTGAACCTCCAAGCCTAGAGGTACATGGTGGCAGTGCTATCGACTGAGCCAGTACTACATATTTTATTAAATCATTTGTGAACCAAGTACTAAATTATGCTGTGACTGATATTTCTTGGCAGGATCATTGAGATGCCGTATGCATATCAGTGTTGCGTCTTTGGGGCCTGTAGCAACCAAGAGACTAACCTATGGGAACACAAGATGTCAAGATCCATGGATCAAGACCCACATGGGAAGGCTGTCCTTGGTAAGGATGGTATGGGGTATCTTTGCTTTCACAGATGAGCTAGTCAGTGATGCCACCCACCCCCCCCCCCAAAAAAAAACAACAATAGCTAATCAAACTCAGAAGGGAAGAAAAACATCATTTTATCTCTGATTCTGTTCTCATAAACATTACACGTTAACAATACTTTTATCTTGAAGCAGACTACTTTTCAGTTTAATGGCCAGTACATAACAAGTGAACTGGAGAATAAAATCAGGACTAAAGCCTATGAGAAGGCAGAGTGCTATGATGATACTTCATGCTGCCTTCTTACCCTGTGATTCAAAATATCGTCCTGATAATACTAATCAGAAATGATCAGAAAACATATTCAGAATGTGCATTACATTGTTTTGTGCGCTTAGTGACAAAGGAATGAGCCACAACCTTTCAGGATTAGACACAGTGTTTACCATTCCTGCTACTTTTCTGTACTCTACCCCTGGCTTCTTTGAAAAAGCCATTCGTAGCTTAAAATCTCTTATTTCAGATGACATGGAACTGAAGAAATTCCTGCTACAGACTCTGGATCCTAAAATACAAACAAGCGTTCAGTGTACACCAATTCCTGGTAAATGATGTTGTCATTCTAGTGAAACCAGCCCTCCCCCTTAGCATTAGCATTAGCATACTTATCAAAACACAAGCCTCGTTCATATACCTCTCCCTTCTTTTCCTTTCTCCAGGACCTTTCAAACCATGCAAATACTTTTTTGACAGCTGGGTTTTCCGCATAAGTGTCTGGGCAGTTGCTGCGGTCTCACTGGCATGCAACACCGTACTAGTCTCTGCGGTCTTCATCTCACCCAGTGACTTCTCCGCAGTCAAGTTCCTTATCGGCTCCCTCGGTGGGGCCAACTTCCTGGTGGGGCTATGCACGGCCACCCTGGCTCTGGTGGACGCTGTGACTTTCGCCGAGTTCTCCCAGTATGGCGCTCTTTGGGAATCCAGCACTAGCTGCCAAGCCGTAGGCTTCCTCTCAACATTTGCAACTCAGGCTTCCATCTTCCTTATAGGTCTTGCGGTCATACAGTGCAGCATTCATGTGTCCTACATCCAGGATTATGGGACGGTTCCCAGCTCAGCCTGTGTAAAGGTGCCAATCTTATGTTGTGGAGCACTGTCATTA
>JAODKC010000130.1:25637998-25687835 GCA_026777985.1 Mormyrops attenuatus
TGCCTAAATGGTGTAGTTGCAACATTCAGTTGGATAAATAAATAAGAAAAAGCAAACTCATGTCACTATTTCTGGTCGTCTCCCATTGAATATGTAGGAGCTCTCATGTAAGAATGAGCCATTCACACTTGGCCACATCCTCCCCCCCCTTTTATGGTGCTGATAGGGATGTATCTAGATTGCGTTTCACTGTTGCGTTGTTCATCTAATTCCCATGCAAATGCGGTTTGTATACGCAGTAATGCGGCTATTTAGAATGTGAATTGTGATCTTCATGTGAGTGCGGTACTACACGCCCCCGATGCAGGTAAAACAAAGTAAGGTGACATGGTTTACTCTTTTGCCGATTTAACCTAACTTTAAAAACTTTAATACTTCCAACAATGGTCGTTTTGAAAAGAAGACAGATTACGGATTTAGTCGTGTTTTTTTCATGATTCTACATACTGATTTCAGTGAGATATAAACTGAAATAGATGCAAAAAGGACGCTGCATTGCCGATGTTGCCCCCAGAGAGTTAAACCAAGATCCCGTTGTACCGCCCTTTTCCTCCTGACTTTATTCTTAATTTCCGTAGTAAACCACTTTGGTTGCAGTTTCTTAGATTTAGTTTTGCTGGAAACAGGTATGAAGTCCTCATGCACTTGCAACAATGTGCTTTTAAAAAATCCCTGTGCCTCTTCAACAGTTTTGCTATTTAACACCATCCAGTTTACAGTTTCTAGTTTCAGTCTCATACCATTAAAGTTACCCTTCCTAACATTTTATACTCTTGTTTTGGACTTTGCTCTTTGGACACTAAAATTAACCTCAAATTTAACCATGTTATGATCGCTATCGTCCAGTGGTTCTAAAATCTCTAATTTTCCAATCCTATCCTGATTATTAGAGAAAACAAGATCAAGAAGGACTTCTCCCCTGGTAGGGGTATTAACAAACTGAGTAAAAAAACAATCCTGTACTAATTCCATCATCTCAAGTTCATTTACAGAAGAGCCTGTTGTTGTGCCTGGCTTTGTTTGACATTGCAAAATGCACCTAATTATGTCAGATGTCGTCAAACACATCACCTAAGTAGTATTTTTAATTTATTTTTTTATTTTTAAATCTAGTATTTGTAGTTGCAAACTCCGGGATGTGCGCACCTAAATTCTTCTGTCCATCCTGTCTGTAGGCCTGTCGAAGTTAGCCTCCGTGCCAGCGGGTGGCGCTGTAGCCGCTGCTGCAGCCCCTGGAGCAGCTGCTCCTGCTGCTGCTGGAGCTGCTCCTGCTGGTAAGCCATATGTTATTGTACATCTGTAATATATACGCACACTTAAACTGATGCTGGTGAAGCTTAGGGGTGGGCAATCCCTTAGTATGTACATGAAAGCCTAGCAAAGATTTCCACTTGTAGAGAAAGGTAAATGTATGCTTTCTCTTGCAGCAGAAGAGAAGAAGGAAGAAAAGAAAGATGAATCTGAAGAGTCCGATGAAGACATGGGCTTTGGCCTTTTCGATTAACCTTTCTGTATTTCAGAAAAAGCAATAAAAATTAAGTAAAAGAGTCCTTGGTCATTTTTTTGTAACTGCAATTTAAGGCCATGGTTTTGCTGTTTTCTTATGCATGCTTTTCCTATTAAGATGTATGCTTTTACATCCAGTTGAGCAATAGAATAGAATAGTAATTGTTCTGGAGTTGCCAGACTGCTCGTGTGTGTGCGTGCATGCTCGTGTGTGTGCGTGCATGCTCGTGTGTGTGCGTGCATGCTCGTGTGTGTGCGTGCATGCTCGTGTGTGTGTGGACCTTGCGATGGGCTGGCACCCTGGTCTGCATTATTCTCTACCTTGTGCCCATGGCTACTGTGATAGGCTTTGGAGTCCCGTGACCCTGCATAGGACAGGTGGGTATACTGTAGATGATAGATCAATGGATGAAGATAAACATGTAAAACAGTAGCTACATACATGAAGCACTTTGAGCTGCATTCCTTGTATGAGAAGTGCTATATAAAGAAAGATAATTAAAAACAATAATAAAAGGAATTCTGTTCAGGCAAAATGTTTTGACTGACTATTGGATAAGCTCTTTAGCAGAGAGTGGGGAACTTTTACAAAGGTGGGGTGAAGCATAGGTTGGGTCTTACTGTCATCAAAGTGCCCTATGCTACAGTCCTTGCTGTTGGCTTCACATTGAGAATATTGTGGTCATGCAATGGGACATTAATAAAATCTGCACAACTAATGGAAAGGATGCAGTTCATCTTGTGGAAGTTGGTTATTTTCATTATTGTAATTGTTTATTAATTTCTATCAGAAGTTTACTCTACATACCACAGAGTAGCACAGTACATAGCCAATCCCTATCAGTCATCCAGCTATCGAGAAATTGTATGATTCTCACACCCTGCCTTAGAATGCTTTGGTGATACATCTAGTTTTTTTTTTTCTTTTCAGTCAAACTTGCCAATGCTACGGGTTTGTAATAAGTATCTGCTCGTATTATTTTCCAATTAGAATATCAAAATTAACACAAGCAATAACGCAAGTAAATTATAATACATTATGACTTGAAAATGAATGCCAACGCATTAACTTTGATGGCCTACATTTAACCTTTAATTTTTTTTTACTTGTTGGCCAGCTGTGGTTCAATTTTTGTTGTACTTGCCCTTGATCTAAATGACTTGCCTCAGATGATTGGGCGAGTGTAATTTCCAGCCCTGGCTGTTAGTATGCTATACTACATGCTGTGAAGTGACAATTCTGTAAATCTATCTTAATTTCACAAGTGAATATACAACTCAGAAATCTAATTTGCCAAATTTAACATGAACAACATTATTTGCTTGTTATCCAGGTGATTCAATGTGTGTGAAATTGTGAGTCTCTGGCCCGTGTCATAAAACAAATGTGCTTTTATGAAAAAACAATGTAAATGGTATTTAAGGTTATAGGGATGTTGCACTGGGCTGTGACTGTATTGTTGGTGAAAGTTCAAAGAGCCTCCGAGGCTTGAAGAGTAAATTAATAAGCATTCTTGATGTGTACAGTATTATATTATTGGTCCTCTGCACTGTTTAATGGAAAGTGGCTCTTACAGATAGACAATGAAGTCACCATACCAAAGCTTAGTACCCACAACAGATAAAGAGCATTTTATGGGATATGAACAGACAGGCTGCATTGTTGCTGGGGCACTGTGTGCTGGATTAAAAGAAGGTGAGAAAAAACACATCTTTCTTATTTGTTGTAAGGTTTTTTTATGTAGTGTGCAGCTCAGCGGTATTGCACTTAGTAGATGAGTACTGTCCTGTCTAGGAAAACGTGTGCTGGATCCTGGGGGTCGTGGAACAGCCCGTGTGCCTCAGCCTGTCTGCCTAGACACAGAGAGGTACTTCAGCATTCCCTCCATGTGCCACACCGCCACACCGCCACCCGCCTGTCAGGCTGTGCTGTGGCCAGGCCCCAGATGGGTGGCGCTGTGGAAAACCATTGGTATTTTTAATCTAGCAAGTTTGATTAAACTTTTGTCACCCTTCAAACATCTAAAAGTAAAGAAGAATTAGGAAAATATATCTGTTGTTCCTGTATTGGGGTGGCATGAGAATCTGTTACCTCATACCTATAGGGCTGATGGTCTGAAATCTCCCATGCTGTTTGTGTTTCTGTGTGTGTTTTTGTAATATCTGCACAACGTGATAACAACCTGTAACTTTATACCTTGTGGGGACATGTTTTGTTCCCCACAAGGATAACCTCAATTTTATAAAAATCTGTGAGTGCAATCAAAAAGATAAAGTCTTGTACTCTGCCTGGTTACTTATGGTTAAGGTCGTCATGTTGGGATTAGGGTTATGCCCATCGAAATGAATTGAGAGTTATAAAAATACGAATACAGGGGCTGTGTGTGTGTGTGTGTGGAGTTTGTTCTCCTTCTCCCTGTATCATCTGAGTTTCCTCAGTGCAACGATGTGCATTATGCTAATTTTCATTTTTTAATATATATTTTATTTGGAATCTTCAACAGTTAAGGACAAACAATAAGCAATAATCAAAAAGACAGAGGAAAAAAAAAGAAAAAAAAGGGGGGGTGAGATGTTGACTCACAAGGTACATCATAAACAGCATTGATCATTATATACAAATGGCACAAAGGACACTACAAAACAAAGCACCAACCGTTAAGCCTTTTCAATAAATTCCACAAAAAAAGTTACCCAAAATCTTTCATGAAGGTCTATGTCACGTGAATGCAATTTTTCCATTTGAATGATAAAAAGCATCTCATTTGGCCAGTGATTAAAACATGGACCATACCAGTCATTAGAGCTTGGTGTTGAAAACAACAAAGAGTTTTTACCATTTCTGAAAAGCCAAAAATCGCTAAAACTCCATCCAGTTGAAGATCTTTATTGAAAACCTTCGAAAGTCAATCGAATATTTTAGACCAAAAATCAGATAGAGCAGGGCAGAGCCAAAATATGTGTGACAACGTGTGTGTGACAAATTGCCAGTGTGCTAATTGCTAATTGTCCATATGGTGTGCGTGTATGCACAGGGAATTTTACCGGGGGTGCAGGGGGTCAGATGAAAATGCTATATGAACAGTTTTAACTAGTTAAGATGCCAATTGTTGATATCAGAAATAAAATTTTAGCTAGTTGAAAATCCAATTTCTTATATCAGGAATTGAATTGTAACGGTTTTAATTATAATTAGTTAGTTCCTGAAATTAGGAATTGGCATTTTAAAATTCCCATTAAAACTAATGAGAGAAAGGTGTTGTGTGTAACTAAAATGAGATGAATTTCTGAGATCAAGCTAGATCTGGCATTATGATAGGTTACAACTGAATTTCTGATATCGCCATAGGCCTCAAACGAGCTTCCTGGGCGTGGCATCTGTCTGTAGCAGAGCATGAAGAGTGAATTTATTGGGAGTTTCTTTTCTTTTCTTTCTTCCTTTCCCCTCTCTCCCCATGGTGATTAATGTGTGTTATTGTTATGATTGTTGTTCCTGTGTCCTCCCCCCCCTTCTTTTTTTTCTGTTTTTGTTGTATGTATTTATTTATTTATTTATTTATTTATTTTATCACGATACTAGGACGGGTGAGTTCGGATTGGCCACACTCTTTACAATGTACCTTTAATTTAATGTAAAATACAGTTGTCCTCCGAAGAAGGTGGGCAGAAAAAAAAAAAAGAATTTATTGGAAGGACAAGCAGAGTAAGATTTACAGTCTAGTGCGACTTTCTACTGCGCGTGACAAATAACGTCTTGAATACTAAATAAAGCCGGCTAGTCATCAGTGTCACCGCTTCCTGCCTGCAGAGGGAGCTCTATGTCAGGCTATTTCTCAATGGAACGAGACAAACCAACCAGTGCAGTGGCGCGTACCGACAGTAAAAATTGTCGATCGTGTGGGTTATAACAGTCGATCCGTGGCCACACCCCTGGGAGAGTCCTGGTTTATTCATTTTAGGATGAACGCCATTTTTTAAAAAAATGAACAAAAAATTAAAAAATGGTATCCGTGGTGGGTGGCGGAGCACGACGGCTTATTTAGGGAGGTGTGGCCCCTGAATGCCTCGCCATAACGCCGACACTGAAATCAACAGAGTATAATCGAGATGGCTTTGATTGTTACCTCCGTTTTCCGGAAAGACACTTATGCAACTTACTTTGATACGTTCTTGTTTGGTTACGATTTACATTAAATGCGCGTTCAGATTCCATCTATATTACATTCACTGTACACTAATAGAGGGTTACCAACTCTCACACATCTGACGTGACTCTAACGTTTTCAGACTCTCACACAAGAAATCTTACAGCAAATATTTGTCATTCCATTATAAACCTAAAATAAGCTATACAAAATCCTTACAGACTATTTACAAGGTAATACAAGTCTTACATACGTGTAAATGCATTTGTAGACTTGTCTCGAATTAAAAATCTCACGCCAGCCAGCTGACCAAAGCTGGCAACTCTGCTAAGAAAGTGCACCTTCACAAAGCATTTGTAATGGATTCATAAAACACTAAGTACACCTTCATAATGCATTTATAATGCATTCATGGAACATGAATAAGCTGCATGTAAACCTTAGTATGTCTAAACCCATCGCATACATAACACTTTTTCAATGAACAAGACATGAACAAGACATGACAGCTTTGATATACATTAAGAACATACATTACAGTCGTATAATTGATTACCCCCATTCTCACTCTTTGTCCCAAAATTACAAGGTGTGAATGGGACATTATCTAATGACAATTTTTGCAACGTTTGCCCGATTTAGCTTATTTTGTGGATAAAGAACAATAAAGGATTTTGATTACTGGACCATTACAGACTTACAAACGGCATTGTTGGCGAACTTTGAGATGTCGGTGGCTTGCTATACACGTAAATAAACTGGAAGGCATATGTCTCCTGGCAGCTTTTATGAAACATTACAAAATTATTATTTGTATGTCGTTTCATTCAGAAAATGTTTTAAATTGAAGAAAAAGTTTTGAATAATTTAAAATAAAAAAATTGTTTTAAAATGATGTAAAAAGTTTGTTTAGAAAGTGTTCTTTGGTGCTCAATGAAGACGCATTCAATAAAATTTGCACAGTCGCGGTTATGTTATAGTATTTCCTGAAAGTCCCAGGTGCACAAGGGTTAGCATCATCTGACCGGATCCCTGGGAAACACTTGCTGAAGACATCAGGGATTCTCCTTTCCCTTCTACCTGACCTGTGTGATAAGTGCTCCGCCCGACTCCTCCTTCCTGCCAGCACCCACACAGTCCTCATGGTAGTCGAGTGTAGCTCAGCTGCTGAGGTGGAAGAGGAGAAGTTGGATAAGGGGATGGCATCTCCTCACGCACCTCCTTCTTGAACCTAGAAAAGGTGGGCTGGAGGTACACCATCATCTGCTGAGTGAAGCCGAGACGGGTTGGAGGTACACCGTCATCTGCTGAGTGAAGCTGCTTTTTCCTGTCTGGTTAAGTTCCCAGTTAATTTCATTTCATAAGTAAGTTAATATTACAAAATACAGTACACAGGAAGAGTTTGTAAACCATTTATAGTGAGCAGGGGTATGAGTTACACATAGTTTGTGTTATCATAAGACTAATACTGACATTAAAAGTCAACCTTAAGACACAATATACTTGTCTCCACTGCTTACACTAAAATACAATCAAAGTGACACATAATTAAAATAAGCAAATAAATAAATAAGCAAATAAATAAGGAAATAAATATGCAAATAAGTAACAAGAAAACATACTCATTAAAAATTGAGATCCTGTGTACGCCAGCATACACAGAGCACTATTAAAACAGTTCAAGTTGTTTTTTATAGTATAGTTGGTCAGATTATTCGATCTGACACTGAACCTAGAAAGCTGTTTAGCGAAACATGTTCATTCTTCAGACCACACTTCCTATCCAACCATTTTAAAATATGCATTTTACTAAAGTCCAATTTTTCATTATCCATTTAACAGTTATGTTATGCAAATCTCGATAAATCACATTTAATTTCATTTAAAGTGTTTGGCTGTAATAAAATGGTAATACATTAAAAAGTTTTCACTGGTTACCCAGTTTTTTTTTTCTTTACTTTCACCATGTGAGTTCCACAAATGTGCAAATATAGCAGCATTCAGGTGCTCCTCAGTGTGTGACGTGACCAAGAAGGAGCATGAAAACATCTTTTGTTCTTCCTTTCATTTATGGATGACTAGGAATGCAGATCCGCAACATTCAAGTCATGGAGAACACTGAGCGTAGCAGAATGGTCTATAGGTAGACTAGTGACTTTGTCAGAATCAACGTCATTTGTAACAATGTGTCTTTGCTGCCTGACATGATCCACCCTTTCCGCTTCATTGACAATTCTCGTCTTTATAGCAGTTTGTGATCTTTGTGTCATGTTGAGGTTAAGCTGTAAATCCAGCATTTTCAGTGGTGAAGATGTGGAATCAGTCCCTCATTGCATCAACATAGATTTTTGTGTCTAGTCCAGGTCTGGAACATCTGCATCTTGTTCTTGAGATTCCTGCAATTATGCAAAAACACAAGAATCAAGTAAACCATCAAGTCACCCTTTCAACAGCTTAGTTCTTTATTATCCTGTTATATTAGCCTAATATTACTGATCATTAGGCTTACATACTACTTCCATGTTTCTATTACATCATTTGCAAATGAGCATCAATAATATCTATAATGATGAGGTATTGAAACATTCTAGTTTATACATAAAAAATATAAAAATATATTTGAAATTGTATCAGTATCGGAATATTATCTATGAGAAAAGTGTCACATTTCACTTTCTGTCCACTCAATAAAAAATTCAAGGTGTGGTTATCTGTCTTTGATGTCACAGGCACACACAGGTAACCTGTGCTAATCAAGGACTCGCAAGATGCGTGAGATGTAATGAACTGTTGCACAAAAAGGAAGAAAAATGGCGGCCTTGCATGAAATCACTCTGGGCTTCACAACAAACCAGAGAGCTTTAAGGCACCGATACTTTAAGGCATCTGTTCTCCTGCTGAACCTTAAGCACGTTTTGAACTGATAATTCACAGTCGTGGTATGCAGGCAAAATTTGACAACCACGTGGTACGAAAATGTAGCTGACAGTAATATTTGCATTAAAAAACTGGATAGAGTGAGGGGTGGCACATCCAGCAAAACCACCATATTGCTATAAAATGGAATTATGTATTTATAAAAGTCGTTTATAAAACAGACTGAGATACTTTTCTCTGATTACGTCTGGCTCATAACCAGAAAAAATGCTTTTGCTTAATAAAAAAACTCTACTGTTAATATTCTAAAAAAGACATGCTATTCTGTAATCGTCTTAAACGAAATATCCAGGTATATCATTTCAGTTAAGACCACAGTAGGCAGGTAGGGAACCCCCCCCCAGCCCCCACCCCTCTGGGCTTACTGTGCTTGTGTCATTCTTCTGCATGTCCATCTGAGTGAAGCGATCATGGAGGTACTGGATCCCAAAGTCCACAATCCGGCACAGAGCATTGTTATAAAGGTGAGCTAACTTGGCGGTGAAGTCCAGGGTGAAGGCGAAGCGGACCAGGGCGGGGTCACCAGTGCCGGCAGGCAACGGCCCCGGGGTCTCCACATCCACGTAACAATCAGCCAGCTGCTGGAAGGAGCCGTAAGAGAGCATCTGGAAGAAGGAGTTCACATTGCTGTTCATCGCCAGCTGAGGAGAGAATGAAAGATGCATGTTAAGTGTAAATCTTTGCATCACATGGGGGATCCTCTTAGGTAAACCCAAAAAGGCCAGTTCCTTTTCTGCTGCTACCACCAACATTGTATACTGAAGCACCACCCATATCAGCACAGAATGCTCAGATACAATCAAGGGCGTAGGTTTGGTTTCAACATTAGTGGAGATCAAATCAGCCCTAACCCATGCCTCCTTGAACACATGTGCTACTCCCTACAGTATTTACAGGGACACATCCCTACCCAAATCTACGCACTTGGAAAGAATAGTTAATTTCAACTGTCAAAAGAAGCCTGCTGTGACAAGAATGAATGTGTACTAGTTCACCAGCCTGGCCGGAGACTGTAACAATATTCACATTGTCTTACACACATTGACTCCTTGTTCATCTATGAATTTCTGTATTGTTCATGGCTCAATTGGCTGCCGGGAGCTGAGAGGGAGCAAAAAACATGGACTGTCTAGGGGGTCTCCGAGGTCCGGATTGGGAAACACTGCCCTAGGTGAAATGCCAGTCCATTGCATACACACACATACAGCCACACACATTGAAACTCTTTGGGCAATATTTTGATACCAGTTCACCATACTGTATTTCATGTGAAGAATGTGAAGAATGTGCAAAGTCTATCTGGACTGATTCACTAATACATTTCACTTCTGGTTTAGAATTTCTCTTAAGGAATTGTGTATGTGGAGTCTTTTTTTACTGTTTGTTCTCTCTTCCATTTGTCTGCTTTTTTGCCTTTTGGCACTTTTATGCTTTTTTTACATTATAACTGTAGGAAACCGGAGGCACAGATTTTATACATTATGACTGAACAACACTGACCTTTTCATCGATGTCCTTTCCTTGTTCTTTTAAAAGTTCAACAATTCTCTGTATGATTTCTTCTTCTGAAAAGGGAAGCAGTCAAAATGCTGAATTGTGTCTAGCGCAAAGTTGATCATTTCACTCTCTGCCGATTAACCTTTTTTATGTTTATAAACTTTCAGACGTCGGCTCTACACATAACCAGATACCTGCAAGCTGGTCGCAGGCTATGAAAAAGAGGGCAGTATGCTAAAAATAAAAGAGACACTAGCTTATTTCAAATTCCTAAGAATTAAGTTAACTATTTCAGCAGAAAAGCACATCAGAATTTCCAAAGAAAGTGCAGATTATAGGAACGCAAAATTGTTCACCAAACCTTGCCCTGAAAACCAATTTAACAATTTATCTGGCTATTCGTGTAAAACTACAGTAGGCCTGGACTGGCCATCTGGGACACTGGAAGAGTCACATCTGCACATTTTTGGACTGTTTGGGGGTACCAGAGAGTGCCCATAGGAAAGCCCACGATGACACAGGGAGAACATGCAAATTCCACATGCATGGAACCCTGGCAGACATTTGAATCCAGGTTCCACAAGTATGAGGTGACAGTGCTACCCACTGCAGCATCATGCCACCCCTCTTTTGCACAGTTCTATACCCAAATTGATAGATGGGTGAAACTGAACATCTTGCTATGATCTCATTTTTTTCAGAGCTGCACAGTGTGACACTCATGCTATCAGACTCTAATGCTCATGCAAGAAATCTTACGGCAAATATATATTATTCCATTACAAACCTAAAATTAGCCACATCAAAAATGTTGAGGCAGTCTGCAACCCCTAAAGTGTGTTTATAATGTTATAAAACTTTTACACACATGCAGATGTGTGCGCTGACTTGTCTCGAATTGAAAATCTCACTCCAGCCAGCTGACCAAAACTGGCAACTCTGCTATACACATGTACCTACTTCACTCCATTGTACATGAACCACAAAGACATCATTTTTCTCTGTTCGCCTAGTTTCAGACTGCAACTGAAAAGCTGGTTTTTGGTGTCAACTTTCTAAGCGTATTATCTAATTGTTTTTTTTGCAGAAATGAAGTAATCCACAACAAAAAGCTCCTTACCTGTAGCTGCTTTAGTGCTCTTCTCAAAGACTTGTGCAACAGTCGCGTAACGTTCATTCCTCGGACTCTCTTTGACCTCCCTCACGATATTCGCTAACTCCTCTGATACCGTCTCGTAGTATGTATTAGGGGGTTCCACACTTAAAACTGCAGGAAAACATCAGAATTTTATGTGAAGATTCTTATTTCTATTGTGATGGCTATTGTAAAATTCCTTATTTGAGAATGTATCAAACCTCTTTATCTAGCTACCACCCCAGCTAGGATGTCTGCCATCACAGTAGGCACTACAGACTTAATTGTGACAACAAAAAATCACCACTCACTGTTGAGCTTGCGGTCAGCGTCGTACCCCACCAGAGGGAAGGGCCGATTTACAGGGGTAAACTTGGCCTCCTGGCTACCACTGCTCTTGAGGGAGCTTTTCCTCGTGCTCCTTTTCCTCCCTAATTTCTCCTGCTCAGACTCCATTTCCTGCTTCTTCCCGCTGGCATTCCTGGAGAATAGGCCAGCAAAGCATTGCAAGATTTTCTTCCTCTTGCTGATCTTCTTGGGCTTCTGCTCCGGCTGGGCGACGGGTTCCAGCGGCTCATCTTCCTCGGCGGGCCCCACCTCCGCCGTGCCATGAGTTGGCCAAACTGTACAGAAACTATCGTGCCCCCCAGTTCTGGTCTGCCTTTCGAGTAGTGAGGGCCATTTGCTGGGCTTGGCCCTGGGTGTCTCGACCCCAGGCGTCTCCGGAGTGATGCTCAGGCTGCGCTTCACGTATGTCTCCAGAAGCCGCGTGGGGTGCTGTGAAGGAAAGGACAGCACCTGAGGACAGGGGCCTCCATCAATCTCCATTAGTTGCAGGATGGGATGGCAGCTGAAGAAAGTAGCGAGATCGTTCTCAGGACCCAGCTAGCAGGTATAGCTGTCCCTCACTCTCTCTGTAATGAATAGTTTAAAATAACAGTTACAAATGTGCTTAGTCCTGTGCCTTTAAATCTATATATAAATAAAATATATACAGTACTGTGCAAAAGTCCTAGGCAGTCAAAGGAATTGTGTAAAACAGTAAGTGTCTTACAGTCATGATCTACTCTCCTGAGCAAAAAAAATGGGTCAAACCCAAATTGCACGACATTAAGCATTGCCCATTTCTTGCCCAGGGATGTATTTTATTCAAAATGTATAAATAATTCATAATGAATAATAATTGAACACTGATGAATTAAATTATAGCCTAGTTAAAGAATTTAAAAGTTAATTTAAGTTAATTAAGTCATGAGAGTACAGATAGAAATGATTGTTTTGATTAATTAAAATAATAATTGATAATTTAAATATTTACATTTTTTAATTTAAAAAATCCATTTCAATTAAGAGATCATTTTAATAAAGCGATCATTATCAGAATCAGTTCTATTGTCATCGTTTAAGATGACGAGACTCACATTTACAAGCGGGTCCTTCTTCGTGACGCGGCTCCTGAGCTGAAGTAGCAACGCAGATTCCTGACCTACTGGTTCTTCTTACCGCCACAAGTCTTTTATAGTGCTACTGAGGTTTTTCCCATTTGATGTAACATACATCCAGGCAGGAAACAGGAAGAGGGTGTGGTATTTACGCACCTGATGGCGCCCTACTGTTATTAAACTAATAACAACATTCATACTGATGCTATAATTCATTATATCATAATGATCAAATTTCAGTTCACCCCATTTTTATCATTTATATATGATATACAAAATACTTTTATGTGTATGGACCTCCTTGCATGTACAAAGTTGTTTGGCCAATAAGGTGTCGTCTTCTCTGTTAGGTGTTGTCTATTTTATTAGACTTCATGCCTACAGTGTGCTATGGCTGGTGAAACTCTTAGGTGTGGCCAAATATATTGAAATTAGTTTAACGTCATTCACATCTGCTATTACTGAATATAATGTTTACTGCCTTAAAATTATGATACTGTAGTTCTGGTTTAGCCAGTTGCCACAGTGCTTCGGGACAGGGCAAGTCGTAAGGCATGCAGTAAGTTTACAGTGGCTGACACTGATTGAATGATGATTGAAAGAGAATTTTCAAGATAATGCGATGCTTGCATAATGTCTTTTGCTTTTTACATGAAACAAAGATGTCAGTCTATATATTTTTTATGGGCAGAGTAAATAATAAGTAAATTATGGTAAGTGGGCAGCTGGCCTGGGCAGCACAGTGGTGCACTGGTCAGCACTGTTGCCTCATGCTTTTGGGACCTGGATTCAAGTCTCCATCTGGGTTCCATGTGTGTGGAGCTTACATGTTTTTCCCGTGTCATCGTGGGGTTTCCCCTATGTACTGTGGTTTCCCCCTACAGGCCAAAAACATGCTGAAACTAACTGGAGTTATTAAACTGCCCGTGTGTGTGAATGTGCCCTGTGAAGTGCTGGCTCCCTGCATTGTGCCTATAGGCTCTGGCCCCCCTGTAACCCTGAACAGGTTAAGTGGTTTCAGAAAATGGATGGATTTGACTGGACATGAACAAGGCGTTACCTTATGAAATGAAACAACACATTTAAAATTTTATAATACCGGTTGGGTATGTGCTCTGTGAAGGTCTGGCTGTGGATAACAGATTATAATTTTTTTCAGCTGCAGTGATGTCAGTCACAAGAGCACATAAAGCAATTTCCCGTGACCTACGTATGTAAAGCCATTGTTGCTTGAGTAGTTCCTCAAATTGCACCGACACATGAATCATAGTTCATAATCATTTTGTTGTTTTCATATTGCTCCTTTATTTTGTCTTGTGACAGTTTTTGTTTTTCCTCTTTAGATGCCCCCCGCATCTCATACTGCCAACCATCCCTCCTCCCCCTCCCAAAAATAATCTGGAGCTACATTTTTTACTGATAAATTTCACATATAATTTGCTAGAAAAGACATTTATTGAGTTTCACTACATACTGTAGCCTGAAACTGAAAACCCCAAAGAAGACCATCCATCCAGAATGCCAGGTCTTGTGTCCACTGGCCTCTGAGAACTTAAGATAGCTCACTGCGGAAAACAGGTAACCAGTAGGGTTGGGAGCCGCTGACTGGATGGAGGGCACAAAAGCAGCCTCTGAGACAGAGGACTAGAAAACCAGGACCCAGAAACCATAAGTACAGCTGAAACTCAGGAACTAAGACACTCATAAAAAACCCAAGAACAAGACAAGAGCTGTCCAGCACACCAGCTGTTGAACTCTCGCTAATGAGGACCATGAGTCAAGGAACAAGACACCGGCCAACCAGGAAGAGAAACTCAAGACAAAACGGTGGTCATCAAGAAGTAGAGACCCAGAAATAGGATGCTAGGACTGAAAAGCCCCAAGCCAGTGACTATGCTGACAACCCTGACAGAAAGTTAGGAAACCACCAACAGACGGGACCCTCAGCAAATGACAACACTAATCCTGACTCTCTGATAATGTCTGTGATGTCTGATGATGACTGGGGGATGCACAATCAGTATTGCTCTAATTTGGAACAAGATCACAGACCAGGCTCTATTACCTGATTACTGATCAGGAACAGGTGTGACACACAATTTACCAAAATCATATCCACAAAGCCTAAAATCAAAAATCACAGTCCCAAAACCTTAAAGGAAAAACTCACTGAAAAAAAATCATTACAGTAGTGGGGTAAGCTGTATTTGCATTATGACAAAACCATGTTTTGAATACATGGCAGTGAGTATAGCCAAATTCAAATTGTCACGGGAAGTGCTGTTAAAAATAACAATGCTGCAGTAGGCCTATGGAGAACAACAAACTGTAAAATGCGGTATATGAATCCAGAAAAAACATGCAGATATCTCAGGTATTATTATGCCGATCATGTGCTTTTGACCATAACAGCGGATGTGTTCCTTGTTGGAAGTGACGGATCCATCCCCGACAAGCCTCAGGAGTGATGTCATCCTAGGCTGCTTTCAGTGCTTCAGCATGACTCACCTGGTCTTAAGGGTTCCAATCCTCCGCCATGTTTGCCAGCTTATGCTGTCAGTCTGCTGTAAATGATTTGAAATGCGACAGCATGTCTGGTATTTAATCAGCCAGAATGTTACACCCTCCTTGTCTCTCTTCACTGGCCCCCTATAGAAAATCGCATCAAGTTCATGTTTTCAGTGCTGGCCTTCAAGTCCATTAATGGACAGGCACCCACCTCCTCCTTCAAGCGGCTCCTTAAGACCTCCATCCCATTGGGCTTTTTTATCGGCAAGCCAATGCCACTTGGAAATTCCTTCAGCATGTGAGAAGTATCACTGGTTCTCTTGTGTGGTCTGGTCATCAAACTGCCTCTCTACCTTCAAGAAAGGCCCATCTGTTCCAGGAATTCCTCCACTAACCTGTCGTCTCTCTGTGTTCTCTAAATGTTCTTAACTTTGCACTTATCATCATTGAGTTGTCTTAGGTCTTAGGTGCTGGAAGATGCTGTAGTGCATTTGTACTTCCATTCAATGGAAGCTCAGCCTAGCTACACTTGTGCCTAGTCAACTTTTCGATGGCACATATGTTTGTAATGTGCTATTTGCATGATTTTTATGTCATTTTGGACCAAAGCACCTGCTAAATAAATTAGATTGTGAAATAGAAATCATGCAGCCCATTGAGGAATTACAGAAGGAACTCAGTGCTGCATAATGTGACATGGTGATGGAGCCCCATTGGCCAGAGATATTCACCATCGCTCTTTGCCCAGTAATGTTCCTGTTTGTAAAAAGCCTTTTGGTCAAATTGAATCTAGTGTCATGAACATAGTCATATTCATCTGGTTCAGAATTCAAATCAAGCTCAAGTATTTTCAAGAAGATAAATGATTGTGTTAATTTAGGACAATGCGTAGTTAAAAACATAGTGAAATTTAGTGCTGTAGTTCTCGAGACCGGTCTTGGTCTCGAGACCAATTTTTTGTGGTCTCGGTCTTGTCCTGGTCTCGACTCTATTTGGTCTCGGTCTTGTCTTGGTCTTGACTCTATTTGGTCTCGGTCTTGTCTTGGTCTCGAACATAGCGGTCTCGATGGGATGGGGAAAAAAACAGAAAACAGCACATCCTCACAGAACAGTATTATTATGTATTATGCGCCTCAATTCAAATGCAACCAGTCAGATGCATCTATTTTAAAAATGTTACATTGTATACATTTTCTCAATGGACACTGCCAGCGCTTCACAGTCCACACACATCATACACATCGCATCATAGCGAAGTCGGCAAAGAAATGTCCGAAAATGTCCGCGAAGTCATCAGTAATTAACTTTGGCTTTACAGAGCAATTACGAGTAATGACACTTTATAGCAATGCCTTTTTTCTGTACAGTTGATCTGAGTAATGTGATGTTGATTCTAGCCTTAGTCGGTCTTGGTCTTGGTCTCGACCAGCCTTGGTCTTGGTCTCGCCTTAGTGTATCTTGGTCTTCGTCTTGGTCTCGGTCTTGGTCTTGATACCAAGTCTCGGCAGTGTCTTGGTCTTGATACCCTCCGGTCTCGGCAATGTCTTGGTCTCGGTTTAGGCGGTCTTGACTACAACACTAGTGAAATTACAGAATGCTGTAAAATGAAACTCACCTGTACTTATGAAGGTCATGTTCCATGTCCCTCTTATAACTTGATTGCTTCATACATCATTGCATCAAAGCTGGATGTAGCGATACTTCATATGTTATGGAACATGAATTGTACCACGAGACTTAGCTGTTTTCATTGTGAAATACCCTTATTATAGGTATACCAACTCATATTCTCACATAGCCATGGTATAGCTCATGACACTGTTTACCAAAATCACTCATCTCATTTGATATCAATCAGCTCCTTCCTTGTCCTCTGGATTTGCAGTGTGTGTGGGATCAATTGATTTCTTGGTGAATTAATTCAATCAAGGTGTATAACTAGTTCAGAATCATTGGAACATGATTTTTTTCTGTGTGATAAACAATCTATTATCATTTAACAAGCTTTGGGGTGACTTTTCCTCTGCTGCCTAATACTGCGGGGCAGTGTGTGGCTTAGCCCTATCCTACAATCGCTCCAGGTATCGTATGACTCCGCCTTCTCAGTTGTTGGTTGCTTTGGGTAAAAATGACTGCTAAATTAAATAAATGTAATATGTGCAACCAAATATGTCCTCATTATTTTGAATAAGTAGAAATACATGATCAGTGTTCAGAAACAGATTGCTTGTAGTGTCTCTGTATGTTTTGTATGTTCTGCTCATTGTATGGGCTGTTTTCTCCTGCAGACCAAAGACACTTGTTGAATGGCATCGCTAAATTGCCCACAGTGTATTATTGTGTATGTGAGAGTCAGTGTTCTCTACAATGGACTGTATGTAGCCCTGTCTCCTGCCCATTGGTGCCTGGGATAGGTTCTAGCCCGCCCGCCCCCAAGACCCCGCTCAGGTTTGAAGATCGATGGGGTGTGGATGCAGAATATTAGTTATGCATGATGATGATGCACAAGGTACAATTTAGGATGGGAAATAATGGCTCGATCTACACAAAGGGCTTCCAAGCGATTTTTGAGAATAAAATGAAAACATGTTGACGCAGCTGTCTTCCCCAGAAAATTAATTTAAAATCCTACCGCAGTCTTCAGAAGCTTACTGTATGTAATCTGAACTTTAATCTGCCAGGATCAGCAGTCTTGGGCGAACAGCAGGTGGCACTCCTGAGCACCTATCGCCCTGAATGTACTGCATTCTGTTAAATGTTCCAGGGTCACTAGTACATTTAGAAAAGTGAGACCCGGGTCAGTGCCCAGTGTTGTTTATTTGTCATTTTTATTTCACCATTTTAATAATATAAATGGATTTTTTATATGTCTTGTACATTTTGCCAGTGTGCAGACCAATGTGTTTACCCTTTAATTCCCTATTGGCTGCACACACAAATAAATGCCACTCATTTCCAGAATAATTCAAGTTCATCGGTTAATTAAATTCATTGCAGTTTAAAGATCAAAAACCTACCTGATGTCGAATCATGCACAATGCTGTGAAATTCGAGCAGATGCATATCGGAATTATAATTTGCATATGACTTTGCAGAGATGTCAGATGACATCAGCACAATTGCAGTGGAACTTCACAGCAGTCATGTGACACTGACCGGTGAGACGGCTCATGTACGTCTCTTGTTTATGCTCTCTGCTGCTGAAACTCTTTATTCTTAATATTTTATACCTTCTCATCTTTATATAATTGTATTTTATTTAATTTATTTAATTATTTATTAATATTTCAGTTAAAATAGCTTTTAGTTTGTTATATTCTTATTTTTACTTCATTTTATTTTATATTTTTATTGTCTTTGTGGAGCACTTTCAGCTGCATTCATTTGAATAAAAGTTGCAACATGTTATTATTATTATTATTATTATTAATAATAATAATAATCATATCCTTCCATATATTTTCTGCAACCGCTTGTCCTATTCAGGGTCACAGGGGGTCTGGAGCCTATCCTGGAGGCTAAGGCCACAAGACAGGGAACAACCCAGGATGGGACACCAACTCATCGCAATAATAATAATAATAATAATGATAATAATAATAATAGGCATCATCATGATTATTATTATTATCCATAAGTGATCACAAAAGTGAAAGAGAGAACTGAAGCTTCATCAGTTCCTCCTTCTCTCTGTTTCCCCTGTTTTTGCCCAGTACCTTATCATTTCTTATTCAATTTCTCGGCATCCATAAAGTCAGGAGTTCTTAAACATTCCCTTCAATGTTTAGCTCTGGCAGTGTGAGACCTTCCGCAGCCATCCAAGCCCACGTGTGTGACCCACTTTTCGGTGTTCCACCACGAATCTGCTTACTGAGCCGACACACCGTTATTTGTCAGTCAGACAGAGGTCATACGAGGAATTATTCTCTGCATTCTCTGTTTCATTTGTCACATACACAAGCGTACACTCTACCCTTGTGTAATGAACTGCTTTTTACACTTGCTCCCTGGATTGTTTTAAACATTAATGACCTAATACATAAATACCTAAGACCTAATAAATAAAAAATGAAATAAAAATGACAATATCAATAAAAATACAACTCAGACAACCTACAAAATTAAACAAGGACAGAATGTAAAGCAATAATATGAATATTTGCATATACATAAGGCAGCACATATCAGACTGATGCCCAAAACAGTGTGGTGACAAAATAACATGTCATGATGAGCCCTTGGGAGTCATCAGTTTGCATACAGATAGCCTGAGGGAAGAAGGAGGGTCCTCAGGCTATGGGGGCGGCTCCCAGACAGTGGCAGAGAGGACAGGACGTTACTGGGGTGTGTTGGATCGTCTATTGTTTTCTTTGCTTTGCTCTTGCAGCACTTTCTGTAGGTGACCTTCGGGGTTGGGAGTACACACTCTACGCAGGACTGTGCTGACCT
Source organism: Mormyrops attenuatus (assembly GCA_026777985.1). NCBI lineage: Eukaryota > Metazoa > Chordata > Actinopteri > Osteoglossiformes > Mormyridae > Mormyrops > Mormyrops attenuatus. The sequence continues at coordinate 25,657,618 of JAODKC010000130.1, forward strand.
GCTTGGCTCAGCTGCCAAACCAGGTGATGATGTTCCCAGTCAGGATACTTTTGATGGTGCCACATTGATGCAGGAGGGGGGATCGCCTCGCCTGTTTCCTCACAAAATCCACAAGAAACTCTTTTGTCTTGCTGATATTAAAGAGGAGATTTCCTGGCTCCTCACTTCCTTTGTCATCAGCTAACTTGACAATTGTGTTGGAGTTGAATGTGGGGTGTACAGCAGGGGGCCCAGAACACAACTGTGGGCAGGTCCTGTGTCAGGCTCGATCAGTCCTTGGACTTTATGACTCTGAATTTATGTTCATAAATGGTCAGATTCTCTACCTTCTTTGAAAGAAGAATCATAGCCATTGTAAATCAATAAATCTTAATTGGTCGATGTAAAGGCTGACATGCAGTCAGTGTGACATATTTATAGGTGGACTGTCGTCATAATTTGATGCTGATGAATGATGTCCATTGTCACAGACCTAACATTGCAACCCAATGTTGTAACTGCATTAAGTACACTGTTGACTGGTTTGAATAGCAGAGTAATTGTTTACTGTAAGGAAATCATTTTTTAAAGCAGACGACATGTGGCTGAGTAACATCCCATGGTAATGCAGTACATTAGTCAGTATAAGAACTCCTGGCCAGCATTCAAAAAGCGCCTCTTCCTACCTGTTCTACAGAGTCAGGACACGCCCAAAACGTACATACAAGTACAACTTGTTGGCGTAAATTACACGAACGAGATAATCAGGAAGCTGCTATCAGTCATAATACAAAGTAGTTGTCTGGCTGAAGGAACAATTCCGGTTAAGTGACCTACTCAAAGATTCCACCGGAAAGGTCTTTTGGACGTTGTGTCTCATACTCGGCATTCCAAGAAGTAACAGTACTTTAGACAGGGGATTAACAGAGGGAACATGAAGCTGACGTGTGTCCAGGCAGCCAAGCTTACAACCTAGGAAGCACGCTTTGACATGCTGTTGGATGTGGCATGGTGGCCTCATTGTGCAGTTTTGTGACAATTGTGTTGAGGCAGCTGAGGACGAAGAGAAAAAAAAACTATATACAGTAATAGTGTTTCTTTGTTTTACATAGTACTGCATGCTAGTGGAAATAGTGGTAATAGAGGCCTAATAGTAATTGAGGTGCTTTCTGAATACTGAATGCGATTTTGAGAGTAAACTGACCAATATACTGCATGTCCATGTGATGTTTCTTAGCCCCATGTCTTTTGCTTTAAATGAGGAGTATTCTATACTACGGAAGTGAATTTTATTGCTGAAACTGAAGAGACTTTACGTACACAGACTAACAGAGTATTCTTATAGGCTTCACAGAAAACTTGCTTAATTTAGTTAAGAATTATCAAAAAACAGAAAGAAAAAAACTAGATCTTGTGACCAGAGACAATGTTCAGTCAAGTTAGATAAAGTGTAGTCCATGTTTTTCAGTATCTTATATGAATGAAGAGTTCTAAAGTTTGTGCAAAACTCCAGACCCGGCCATTTACTCTGAAGAGGGTCTGTAGCAGGACAATTACACTCTCTCTCTCTCTCAATCTCTCTCTCTCTCTCCTCTCTCTCTCTCTCCTCTCTCTCTCTCTCTCTCTCTCTCACACACACACACACACACACACACACACACAGGTTTGTAATTATATCTTTGAGGGGACTCTCCATTCATTTCTATGGGGAAAACTCTAATCCCAGCATGACGACCTTAACCCCTGCCCAGCCCTATCATTAACTATACTGTAAGTAACCAAACAAAATATTTGACATTTCATTGCATTCACAGATCTTTGTGGGGACCTGAAGACGGTCCCCACAACATCAAAATAACATCACGTCATGGGGGACGTTTGATCCCTATGTAATATAAACCTAATTCACACACACACACACACACACACACACACACACACACACACACACACACACACACACACACACACGCGCGCACACACACACACACACTTTATGCAATTTGATTCTTTATACAAACAATTTTTATGAATCTCCATATTTCATTGCCAAATTTTGGGATCATGTATAGATAATACAAATATTCGTACAATATTACTACAATAACAAAATTAAAACATTACCAGTAATGCATTATAAAAGAATAAAAATAATATTAAAATGACAAACCACCACAATCCACTAGGGGGCAGACCAAACAAATAACCCAACTGTGTGCAGCAGAAACATGGGCTGGACCCTTAAACAGAGAAGGAAACATGGCACAATACACAGACACACAATTAAGCCACAGGTCCCTAAATTATGGTTAAACATGTTTTTTCGTGTTCTTTTATTTTCTACAACAGTATATATAACAGCGATTTATTTTCGGTATGTTACTGCTCACAAAAGCAGGAAACCTACTGGAAAAAGATCCCCTAGCTGACATAAGACCTTAACCCTCAAATCCAAAGACCTGTTTAGTATGGTGTTGGTTTATACAAGTCCCCACAATGTCCCTGTAGACATGCGACTGGCTCAACCATCTGAGCAGAAACCTTCCCCTGCATATAATTCCGATTGACTTGCCCATATTTCACAGGCTGTAAGTGGGACAAATGTGATGTAACAAGAGACAAGTTTTCTTGGGTAGTAAAGTCATCAGTCTTGTATATCATGTTTTGCCTTAGTTCAAGGATCTGTTGGTGTGATTAATTATACCCCTTAATTGGGAAAATGGGTCAGGAACTGTGCTGAAATGACACCTTTACAGGGTGAAGAACATGTTGGCAAATAATATTGACAAAGAACAAATCATATGCTCTGATTTAATATGATTATTCTTAATGTTGTTTCACCTTCCCTTTGCTATTTCCAGTGCACAGAATGCATTGCATGTGTGATCCTTTCTAGTGCGATCAGATGTAAACTAATCTGGTTTAGAATTATCTGAAAACCACGCTGTCACCCTGTTTACTTAATTTAGAGGATGAAAAGGTGAATTTGGTTATTGGTTATTGAAGAGATGGTTGTAACAAAATCCCGCTCTTGAGAAAACCTCAGAAGTCCTCTATGATGTCATCAGCAGCAGGTGTACAAATGATGTGGCAATTCTTCTATGAATTTGAAGTCATGTTATCTATTCCCAATGTATAGCTTTCCATAACTGAATTCCAGAGAGAATTCCTAGAGTTATGACTCAATTATGGACTCTTCTGAAAGAACTGCAGAATTTTGGCTTGTCAGTTTGGACCCTAATTTTGATATCGATATTGAATGCAAAGAACATCTCTGTGTCCCCAAAGCCCACAGAGGAGAGTAGCCGCAGGAGCCCAGTCAGGGCAGAACAATGCGGGTGAGCTTTGTGAACAATAGGAGTGTGCCTAGGAATTATCTGGCCCAGCAGGAGGCTACAGAAAACCTGTTTTATGAAATTGCTCTGAGCAGAACAAAAGATTGCACTCGGTGTTGGCTCAGTGTTATTCCCTGTTAATGACTTTCTGATAGATGTGACATAAGGTGGCCTTAGTTGTGCATGTCATCCATCAAAATTATCCAGAGAGACTCTTGGCCTAATCACATGAATCTTCAGCATTAGCATAGATGAATGTTTGCATTGTGCACAAAAGAAAAACACTTGAAAATTGCATTTAGCAGCCCACTTAAATGTCCTATAAGCGTCTAATCGTTTAGCATGTAGTATGGATGTATATAATAGAATTACTTTCTTCTTTGATCATGAATGGCCAGGTGTCTTCTTTTCAGTTGATAATTAATTTAATAATTGATACGTTTATTGATCCCTGTGGGGAAATTGTCATTTTTTTACGCCTCCCTCAACGTGCTCTTTATAGAGTAAGCTGTCTATGAAGGGCAGCCACCTGTTGGGGCGCCCAGGGAGCTGGGGGTTAAGGGGCTTGCTCAAGGACCTGCAGATGTGCTGAGACTGTGTTTGAACTGGTGACCTTCTGATTACAGGCCTAGCCCACTGAGCCACACGCTGCCCCCAGATAATTAGGTGAAAAGTTATTAAAACATTATTTAAAAAGAATATAAACTATTATAATCTACTACTATGATAGATTAGCTTCAGTAACTCATTCAAGGGTACAACAGCAGATCCTGTATTGGAGTTTGAACTCCACTGTGATATCTGTATATCTGTACACAAGGTGCCCCAAAGTGTTAAATGTAAGAATGGCAGATAAGTATCAATAGTTTAAAATAATCCAGAAACTTGCTGACAATCACACCAGCTAAGTGAAAGCCCGCTACCATATACAACTGGACATTACGCAAGGGGCAGACAGGCTGCAGAGCCATTAAATCTTTATAAAGCCGACTTGCCCTGTGGTGACCACAGCATGCACCCAGACATCTGAGTAAACAGGAGCCACTGGGGCAGGGTATTAAGGCACTAAGATTGCATTTTCTTCTTCTTCTTTCCTAGTTGGTTCAAACCTCTCCTGACATCTCGGTGTCCAGTTCTTCAATGGTCATGCCAGGTCACTGCAAGCCAGGGTAGGCTGGCACAGCTGAGAGATGCCAAGGTCAGACTTAGGACAAGGACTGCGGAGATCAGGATCAGAATTTTCTGTAATTCGGTCTGTAATCAAGTGAACCCTGTTCCATTCTCAGTGCAGAAAAGACGTATCGAATGTATCATTGCTTAGCGTCTAATCATGGTACTTTTTGTTAAATGTCGGAACTTGTCAAATGGATTACAATTATTCTTCTTCAATCTTCTCAATTCATGAATTATATTATACTTGGTTGGGCCTAAATAATCAATCGTTAATACGGAACACATGCAGACAGCATCACTAAGCATATAATTTTTACGGGCAGACATTTTAGTGCGCAATCAGAAGCAGAGGATTTTAGCGTTAAAGATTTTTGGATCTTTTATGACTATTGATAAAACATTCTTCTTCATTAGGCCCAGATATTCGCAACATCTGACAAGTTCTCCAATTTTGGTGGCTTCTTTCCCTCTGTTGAAGGGTAATTAAGGTTGTCAGAATCATAATGTTTGACTAGGCTGTCATTCAGTAAAACTAAAAACTTTTCGGAGTTACTTTATTGAAGTTAAAATAGTGGTATATATTTCCGAAGGCCTTTTCCATGACGTGGAGTGAGACACTGGCAGACGCAAGGCAGGTGTATCAAATACTGAGGAGGAGCTGGATGCGGGAAGCAAGGTAGCATGAGAGAGGATGTACAGAAGACAGGAGGAAGGGAAGGGAGCTCAGCGGAGGGAACAGCGAGGAACTACACCACCATGTCAACCGCGCTTATGTTACACACATAAGCACAAGGGGATGCATTGTCAGCATTGATTCGTTCGGAGGAGGCCCATTCAGTAACAGAGCTAAGAGCCTGCTGAGCAATGGTAATCCGAGCTAGCGATATGGCCTTAGTGCATCGGCACAAGCCAGGCAGTGCTGGAGCAGCCCAGAGTCAAGCGCATTTTTATCGTGGTTCAAGTGCCGGCAATTACAACGGAAAGTTCCCGCTTTAGAGAGTGCCAGATATCAAAGGTACTTTTGGAAAGCACTGGGCCAGCATTCACAGCAATGCTAAATATCTCATCATTATCTGAACAGTAGCATTTTCTGTTAATGGTGGGAATTTTCAGAATTGGTTTAAAGTCATTTGAAAGAACAATGAATGGAATTGTTTAATAACAATACTGCTGTTTTGTTATACTATTATTTATGCTGTTTGCTGAATACTAAAATCTGTCATGTAATGCTTTAAAAATAAGCACTTCAACGCGCAGTGACCTTCGCCCTGAAGATATTACCTCTAATACTATGCAGGTGACCTACAGTTGTAAGTGATTCTGGGTCATGCAGGTACCTTAGAACTGCAGGTGATCAGCAGTTTGTTGCAGAGAAGGTGTGACCTGCTTATCGGCAGGAGTACACTTCCCTTGTTGGCCCATCGAAGTACACACATGCAAATTTGTTTGCCGGTATGGCAATAAGTGATGTCCTCTATTGTGCTGTCAGATTAGTACATATTTGTTGTAGTTCCCGCTTATCAATGACACTGCAGTTGCAATCTGAAATGTGAATTGAGGGATGACGGTTTGTTTTTAAGCGCCCTGCTTAATTAGTCAGTGGTTTCTTTAATTTCCATTTTTCCTATTGTTTTTTTTTCTTTTTACAAATGCGCTGCTGCCGCACACATTGTGGAGGTTGCCGTCAGGTCACATATAGCAATAAAGCCAGTTTTTGCATTTAGAGATCCTTGCACAAACTCCACGACGACTTCAAAGTAGGTTAGATTATCCACAGAATCAGCGAGGATATGATTCTCTTGGGTGGACAGCTTGGCTTTCGGGAAAGGTATCCAACTTTGTTTCATCAGCATCGGAGAATCACATCGCGTTCCACCTTGTGACGGTGGCGGGTTGCAGGAAATTGCTGACCTGATTAACTGATGCTGCCAATGTAATGCTAGAAAGTGTTTCTGCCAGTTACTGCTAGTTCTTCTCTGGATTTTGCGTGGGAGTCTACGTGAGCTTACAAAAGAGCTGATTATCGACTTCAGAAAAACCAAGACTGACCATCCCCTGCTGAATATCAACGGCGCCGCAGTGGAGAGAGTGAAGAGCACCAAATTCCTTGGTGTTCACCTCACAGACAACCCCTCCTGGACGGATGACAATAAAGCTCTACTTACTTACTTACTTTAATGCTGCCTTCTTAATGTCACGGGTGACCAAATATTTCAGTTATCATCTTTCATCTGGACTGGAAGGTATTTCTTCTATTTGTCTGAAGGTCATTTCTTTCAAATGTCAATAAGGGTGCTGATGGACACAGCTGAGGTATCTTATAGCCTTATTCTGGAGGAGATGCATTCCGCCTTTCCACCCCGTCGTCCCTCCTCCAGTGCCCATTTTCACTAAACAGGTCTGTTCAGGCCCTTCTGAAATAATTGCTTTTGAGGACGCAGATTATGGAATGAAAAACAGAGCAATTCAGTATTCGATCAAAGGACATGCGACTAATGCCTGCAGCAGGTCCTAACCTTGGAAGCTGACAAAGGTTCATTTACAGCTTCTTTAATAGTGCCTCAGCATATTTGGAACTGGCCTGGTCTTTACAGTACGCTGCAAGATTCACCCCCAAAAAGTTTCCTAAGTACTGTAAATAGGCCAGAGGAAACAACATACACAAACTCTTCTCTCCAATGACTGAGATGAATTTGGGAACATCGGCAAATTTCAAAAAGAGCCTGTATTGCTCTTTATGCTTATATAGCCCATTTCGGTGAAAATGTATTATTATTGCAAATATACAAATACGGCAAGGATACAGACTTAATGCTATCAACTGCAGATACTGCACGTGACCTGCTTAAAATCCTACTTTTGCAAAGTAGCCTTCTTTGCGTTCGTGCTTGGTTTTGGTGACATAGGGCACACGTCTTAGGGCACATAGGGAGTGTACAGAGAGAACCGAACGTTTAAGCATTCCAGGGTGTCCCTATGACGCTTCACTGGGAGGCTTTGTTGCCTCAATAATTCATTATTCAGTTGTTTAACAGATGCCGTTATCTGAATTGATTCGCATAGATAACGGTTCTGCACATGGACCTGTTTGCTTTTGCTGATGAGCACAGATCCTTAACCGTTAATCTTCTGTACTGGTTCTAACAGCCCTTTTTTTTTTCGTTGGCTTAATAGGCCGACAGCCAGGTTGCAGTGCTAGAAGATTCAGTCTAGTGCTAAAAGATGCATAGGATGATCTATTTTTAACAACCCCTCAGATGGAAAGTTCTGCCATGTTGTGGAGAGTAATGTATTCACAATCTCGCCTAACTAAGCGTGGGTTGCAGCCAGTGCTCTCCTTCTCATTTATTTTTGGCGAGCTGGGCCAGTCGCTGCCATGAATTCCTTTGCAAGAGCAACGGTTTTCGAGTCTCATATATTATGATCTATCTATCTATCTATCTATCATTTATTTTATTTAGCAGACACTGTTACCCAGAGCAATATACAATTCAAAAGCAGTGCCAGTCCCTGGAGCGATTGAGGGTTATGGGTCTTGTTCAAGGGCCCAATGGTGTAGTCACTCTGCCATCCAGGGTATTTGAACTGGCGACCTTCTGATCACAGACACCCAGATCTAACCTGCAAAGCCCGCCTAAACCCGTATGCGTATTCCTGGTGATGAATGACCATCAATAACCATGGGAGCACTTCAAGGTGTACAGACCAGGGACCACAATAAGTACAGCAGCCACCTGTCGATTGTGCTGAGCGACAATACAACTGAAATTCCACTCCATTTCTAGTTATACTGTATGTATCCATCACCATGACTACTAATCACAGATTTTGGGCTGGCAAATAATTTAGGCCAATGGAGCTGAAGTTCCTCAGACTGATAAAAGTCAGGTTCTTGCAAACCCTGTTTATGCTGTTGGTCTTATTTCAGTAACATTAGGGGGTGCTAGGTTGGAGAAGATGTACTACGTCCTCAGGGCTGTAGGGGATAGTGTTTCATTGGCTGTTGTTTTTTTTGGGGGGGGGCGGGGGCTTAGCACACGTTTTTACATTGACTTGAGTTCTGCTGGTTTTAAAGGAGCCTTGTCCTTGTTGCATGTTTCTTGTTTTGCATTTTTCTTTGCTCACCCTGCTGCCCTCCTCTGCCTTGCACACCTTCCTGCGATGTACATGTCACCTTCTGTACGATTTACAGCACTGCCTCGGCACACACACTGTCACTGTATTTGTCCCCATTTTGCTTTGAACGATGAAATAATTACATCATCCTGGCTTTCTATGCTTTTCAGTGAATGCAAACATGTGATTCAAGACAATGTCTTTTTCTAAAGTGCTGTTTCCAGTAGAGTTTCTCCATGGTGTTTTACATATGCATATATCAACATAGTGCAGTGCATATGGAGGAAAAGCCAGACAGTGGAGGAGAGTAACAGGAACCCCTTCAGCCCGAATTACAGGGAGAAAAATCCTCTGGCAGTCCAAGGTCAACTGCTTCCCACCTCTCTGATCAAGATAACCATGCAAATTCAGTTCAAATTTCAACCAGCAAGTAATGCAAGTTAAGCCAATTGGGTTCTGGCCCAGTGTGACCTGCTGTAACTAGCAGCAGTATTTGCTACAACCCAGCCTATAAATTTGTTGTTTCCTGGCCCTGTCGGCCACAAGCAGTCACCAGTGTCAGGCATTTCAGATCCAGAAGCTACGAATCCAAACCAAGATTTTCTACCTACCAGCTGAGCATAAAGAGTCACAGTCGCAGAGACTCAACTGCTTGGTAAAAACAAAATCCTGGATTGGTAGCTTCCGGACCAGATATGCCCAAAACTGACACTCACTACACTGAGGCGGTGGTGGTGGGGGGGGGGTGGCTTTTTGAGTGTGAACCCAAAAACAATAAGCTGCCCATGACTGTAACTATCCGGTGCTCTTACTGGTCAATGTATTATTTCAGGTCTCAGTACAGCACAGTATAGTGTGGTGCGGGGCATTCTTCAACATTCCAGGAGCTTCTGTCCTCAACTGATTTCTATGTGTATAATTTAAATATAAAATATGAGTGCAAAAAAAAAACTTTTAATTCTTGTTGAAGCTTTAGAAAGCTGAAATTGAATGTACCTTTTAATGAAAGTGATTATAGCCATGAGTCAAGATGGTGGTTTTTGATCAATTTTCAATTTTTTTTAGTTTTTTTCAATCTGTAAAGTATACTGATTTTTGACAGTTCTGTAATAGATATGTGTGTGAAAATATACTTTAACTGAGAAACAATAATAGAAGGTAGTTGTAAACTGTTTTTATTTTGCTTTTTCTATTTTCTCTTGTCACTCCTGTCTGAAATGCTCAATTTCATAAATGGCATGATAAAATAAATATGCATTTTATTTTCAACCATCCATCAATCCATTCATCATCCATCCATCTTCCAGAGCAGCTTATATACTATAGCAGTGTTTCCCAATTAAGTCCTCAGTAAGGAGCAAAAACATGGACTGACTGTGGATCCCTGAGGACCGGTTTGGGAAACACTGCACTACTGGGTTACGGGAGCCACTTGTATATCTGCTAAACGTGCACATCTGTCAGCGCTCATTAAAATGGCACCACTGTTGGATCTGAGTCCTTCAGCGATTACCCGACTGGCTGAGCACCCGGGTCAGCTGGCACACACCGGGGAGATCCGCTCTGTGACGGGACACCGAAACAGGGCCTACATCTGCCTTTCACATGGACGGGAGGCTGCTCGTGTTTCCCCGAGAGCAGGTAACTGGGAACTGAATGAGATCAACAAGAAAATAGGGGAAAATAACAGAGAACACAGGGACAGAAGGTGGCTCAGTGGGTCACGCTGGTGGCTCCCAGCTTTAGCCGAGGGTGGGGGGAGGATTCAATCCGCCTCCTCTCCGGGTGTGAAGTTTGCATGCTTTTCCCGTGTCATGTGGCCTTCCCCCACAATCCAAAGCAGTATAGTTAGGCTATTTGATGTCTCTATATCACCCCTAGTGTATGTGCCCTGTGATGGACTAGCATTCTGTCCAGGGCATACCCTCGCCTTACACCCTATCTTGCCTGGGATGGGCTCCAGGGCCCCCCGATCTGGACCCAGATAAGCAGTTAGAACTTGGATGGGTGCCTTTTTACGTATCACCATGATACAATGAACATCATTAGGTTCTCCTTAAAAAATAAAGGAGTCCCACCCCGGCGGGAAGACAGAATCATTTTCAGAGAATAAATATTTGACACAAATCTGAGATATAAAAAGCACTAGTCTGGCCCTGAACCCTGAGCTGCAAGACACAAGCCAGCAGCAGCAGCCAGCCATCACATGGTGTGCCCCCCCCCCCCTCGGCAGCTCCGCTGGGGGCTCACAGGAGGCTGCGACGAGAAGACACTCATTAACGCCACGCCGCGGCATCACCGAGAGAGCCGACTGAGCCACACAGCAGCAGCTCTGACATTCACACGAGTTTCCTCGCCATCCACCTACCAATTTGTCTTTTTACATGCTGAATTATTACTAGTAATAAAATAGAACATTTTAAATATTTTAATATGCTTTTCAATCGTTATTTCATTTTGGGAAGTTCCACCCCCATTGCAGCCTTGGGAGAAGTTATCCAATCAAAATCAGGCTGAACGGGCAATGTCCCTTGCTGATTGGAGGGACAATAGTTTCATTTTCTCGTTGGATTGTTTATTGGGCACAGCTACTCATTCTAACAAACAGCAATCGTTGCCACCTTCACCCCCTAGCACTTATTACTCAGCAACCTGTTTGCTCTCTCTTCTAATTAGCGTAACAGATAAAAGGGATTTTCTGTCTGTTATTCTGGCTAAATATACAGTGGCAAAACGTATTAAGTTTCTCCCTTTGGAAGAAAGAAAACCGCTCAGAAAAACCGAACTCAGCTGTAATACAAAAGCGACATTAAGCCCCAAAAAATCAATTCATGAAAGTTTTTTCTCATAGTTCATCTGAGGTAACAAAAATAGCCCACATTATCTAACACATCAATGGGATGCAAAAAGGATATTATGGAACCAGTGTTGTATTAGGTTAAGTTGTGCTGAATGGCTACTTTGTATTTGTATCTGCGATACACAAAACAGTCACTGAGTGATTAAAAAGGTTTCCTACAGAGGCCGGACTGCTACTGTTTGGATGTGATTGACATACCAAAGGGCAATATTTTGCTTTCAAAGTGTTTGCAAAGTATCTACTGTTGCGTTGTGCTGTCTACTTGATGTTACTGGCTTTTGTCTTTGGAGTAAAATGATACACTGCAATTCTATCTGTTCTCTGCAAAACAAGCTTCCATCTGATCGGTCCAAACAACACATAAACACAAGAGACAACATGTGCGTATCAAATTTACTGCATTAACTGACTCTTGCTAAAAACCTCAGAAGACTGCCAAGAGCAGCATCGCATTATGAGCATTAGAAGAGTCTAATAAGTGGCTATTCACTAAAAAAATCCAGTGTTAATTTGGGTTCTGAAAAATATCTCTTACAATTAAAAAAATGTCTAGCCTGTTTCTCTGTCCGCATCGTTCTTTCACGAATATTGTCAGATGTCCCACCTGTGAATTCCTACTATGTCGGACAATATGAAAACCATGCAAACAACCTAAAACCTGAAGTTAAAACAAATCTGAGTAAAAAACACAACAAATCTGTGAGAACAAATCTTCGCTGCAAAAATGAGAACTATGGCATGATTAAAAACATTATTTAAAGTACTCTAGTCTCCATGCATGGTCATGATTCAGCACTATACACAGTTTTAATATCAAAGAAAATACCAAAATAAATAGCTTCAAATGCTGCAGCATTTTGGCATAACAGTCCTAACGGTGTTAAAAGAAATATGTGAAGTGCTTTGTGACAATGACCGTTGTTAAAAGAGCTATATAAATAAAATTGAATTGAATTGAACTGAAATAAGTAATAGCATGTTACATTTCAGCTTGCTTTTATATTTTCGTTTTATTATTTGCATAGTTGGGTTAAAAACACAAAAAAAAATCCAGAAATGCTGTTTTATCCATACACACAGCAAGTACCTCAGGTTTGAACTATCATGAAAAATTAACAACTATACAGTGTAAGTGCAATAAATAAAAACTACAATAATAAAATGATACCCGGTAAGTGCATGGTGATGGCTATATATTTATATATACATAATATACACATTTTATAAGCAGAATGGTAAGAATTGAAGTAGAAGTTTTAACATATTGATACCTATATGCATACAAGTGTAATGCTGACACTTCAAGCTAGCATGCATTTTTGCCAGATATAACCAGCATTATTTTAACAAACCAAAGTGGTTAAAATCATTCTCATAGTCAGAAACCATCACTATAACATTCATTATTGAGCCAATTCATCACATATTGCTTCTCAACACTGATATCATTAATATTATTTTTCACGTATTGTTTTTCATTGTTTTCATTTTCTTAATGGACAATAAATATTAGAAGAAGCCAAACCTGACCAGTTCTTAAAAAGAACAAGTTGGAGAACCTTATCCTCAAAGCACTTCGGCAAAGCCTTACATGTACATGCATTTAAAATACTTTAATCATATGCTGGATCTCAAATCGGTCACACAAAAAGAAATAATCTGGGACAGTGGATATTTGTAACTAAGAAAAGGTAGGAATTCCGCTAAACATTTTTTTCATAAAAGCAGAACTGTTCTTTTTTTCTCCGCAATAACAAGAATTCATCAGTGCATGCTTTCTTAGGTTTTCCTAGCCTGTTGTCAAAGCGCGTAAAATTCAGTGCTTCCCATTTTTGGATTTGTCAGCCATGGAGCTGCCATTGGTACTGACTTGCTTTGAGACTGTTTTCCCACTTGCCTCTGTGCTCGTGTCCAAAGCTTGCTTCTCCACCTGTTCCGTCTCGCGGTGGTAGAAGTAGTTGAAGTTGGAGACAATGACAGGCACGGGCAGGGCGATGGTCAGCACGCCGGCGATGGCGCACAAAGTGCCCACCATTTTCCCCCCCATAGTTATGGGGCACATGTCTCCATAGCCAACTGTGGTCATGGTCACTACAGCCCACCAGAAGCCCTCAGGGATACTAACAAATTGTGTCTGAGGTTCGTCTACTTCAGCAAAGTAGATGGCGCTGGAGAAAAGAATGACTCCAATGAAGAGGAAGAAGATGAGCAGACCAAGCTCACGCATGCTAGCTTTCAAGGTCTGGCCCAGGATCTGCAGTCCCTTGGAGTGCCGGGATAGCTTGAAGATTCGGAACACCCTTACAAGGCGGACAATGCGCAGAATAGCCAGGGACATATTCTGGGCGGAGCTTGCATCCGGTGTCGTCAACACCTCCGTCCCCAAGGTGATAAAGTAGGGGGTGATGGAGACAATGTCAATCATATTCATGATGTTGTTGAAGAATTCCTTTTTGCTGGGACACACGATGAAACGAACAGAAAGCTCAAAGCAGAACCAGATGATGCAAATGGTCTCGACGATGAAGAAGGGGTCAGTGAAGGTGGCAGCGAGAGACTTGGGGCTGGCACTTGGAGGGGAGAGAGAGATGGGGCCGCCTTGCGTCTGATTGGCAAACTCGACGATGGCATGGAAGTCTCCCATTTCCTCACGAAACTCTGGCAGTGTCTCCAGGCAGAAAATGATGATGGAAATTACAATGACTAAGACAGACACTAGCGCCACTGATCTGGCAGCACTGGAACTTTCTGGGTACTCGAACAGAAGCCAAAACTGACGATGAATCTCATTGGCAGGCAAGGGCACCTCCGCGTCTTTAATGAATCCTTCATCTTCTTTAAACTGCTCCATAGCTTCATTACCGAGCTCATAGAAGGTTATTTCATCTGCAAATATGTCCAAGGGAACGTTAGCTGGCCTCCTAATCTTTCCCCCAGACTGATAGTAGTACAAAATCCCATCGAAACTGGGACGATTGCGGTCGAAGAAGTATTCATTCCTCATGGGATCAAAGTAGCCAATGCGTTTCGAAGGGTCCCCCAGCAGAGTTTCTGGGAACTGGTTCAGGGTCTTGAGCTGGGTCTCAAAACGCAGGCCTGCGATGTTGATGATGACTTTCTGGTCCCCCTCATCCATAGCTTGCTTCTCCCTGAACAGGCCATCGCCGCACTCCTTAGACAGCTTATTGTATATAGTCTCGCTTTGCGACCCATCGCTGTTTAGTAGAACCTTCCAGTTGGAGATGAGGCTGCCACAGCTAGGACGTCCTCTCCTAGTTTGCGTGTGGGGCATTGTGGGTGAAAATCCCTGTTCGCCAGTCTGCTGTGCCCTGTTCCCACTGCTCTGCAGGATATGCTGATGACTGTTGCCATGGCTTTGATAGGAAGTTGCCATGAGTGATGCTGTCTCAGTGGGTGGGTCCATGTCACCGGGGTCTCCTATGCTGACTCCGACCTCATCCAGGTTCTCGAAGTCAACGAGCGCCACCTCCATCCCTGCACACCTCCGGCTTCCGGCCCAGTCCAGGATGGCCTTAATTAGACAATGCAAAACAAGGCAGAACACTGAGGGTGGCAGAGGAGCATTGGGACTGGCAGGTCAGACGACGGTGTCCCGGTCAGGTTTTCGCTCCCACTAATCTGCAGAATCAAGGAGAAGAGCAGACGAATCAGCCCATGCGTGGTGTGTGCATGCTGCACATGCTTGTTTTGCTTTTGCCACAGAAAGGTACTTGATGGCTCCAGGGCGTGACATCTAAAGGACCCATGTGCCTAGTCACTTGTTACTTAGATACCAAGGTCTCTTTGGAAATAGACTGACGACAGCAGGTGGAGGACAGCTTCTCTGGGTGTGAGCTTGTCGCTGTGCAAACACACGTTTTGTGGGATACCTCAGAGGGCAGTGAATCTCAGTGGCCGTCAGAGAGCGTACGTTTTCTACAAACATACACAAGGTATATTTTCCAAAGGAAACACCTGCTGGAGGGAGATCAAAATCACACAAACACTCAGCACAGGTATGAACTGCAGCGTCACTGAAGGAAAACCCACATTTATAGCTAAGTGATAAGGTAAACATTAGCTAGTGAGGTTCAAGCTGGGGCACAGGCATAGAAGGGAGGGTAGCCTAAGCTATTTTGGTCCAGGTGAATGCAGCAGGACGAGCAAACAAGCAGAGGATCCCTTTCAATGTGCTTTGTCCCCCCCTTGGCTAGGATTCCAAAGGAGGAACAAAATGCCGACTTCAGCACAGGGGAGTGCCTGAATACTTATCGTAACGTGCCTGTGCATTAAATGTAACTCCTGCTTCTCCTCCAGAGGTGGATAGTTTAGGTCCAGAAAGTAAAACTCCAGAGCAAGATTTTATTCCAACCAACCAATTGAGTATGTAGAGTCCCAGTAACAGAGTACTCAGTTGGTTGGTTGAAACAAAACCTTGGTCTGGATTTTTACTTTCTGGACCTGCACTGTTCACCACTGTATTTCACTATTGTAAGATTTCTCAAAAATCCTAGGGAACACAATGGGAATGACTGTGAATTTGTGGGCATTATGTGGGAAAGGGACAACTAGTACTAGAGTGGAGTATTTGTTATATTACCTTCTTATCCTTTATTATAATCTGTCTGGTAAAATAACACTATGCCAAGGAATCACAGCACATTCATCAGCCCAGATTCAACCGGCCTCAAAGAACCGGGCTACATGCATGCATACAGTATGGCTTCTATTTATTCACAGCTACTCTTGCTATTTTGCAGACACTAAGTTAACAAACGTAGTCTTAATGTTGTAAATATATTTAAAAAAATTCAAAAGATGATTAAAAATTAAGGTGTATTACGCAACACAATAAATCCTGACAATCATTTTTTTTTTTTTTCGTTTCTAACAGTGTGCCCCATTCAAATTTGTTATTCCTCACTTTATAGTATTAGGTGTTCCATACAATTTATTTAACCTTGTTGTGTGTTACAAGTTCCATTTTTTTTTTACTTATTTGCCTGGTGTGTGAGTTTTAATGATGTTTAACAATATTCAGATGGAACCCTTTTAAGTCGAGGATGTCACCAGAGAAACCAGCTCTCAGTTACTGCAGGCTGAGACGACATCCCCAGGTAACCATAGCCCCCTCCCACCTAATCCTACATCCTCAATAACATGAGTGGCCATCAGCGGCTGGCACTGACACTCACGTGCCGGGTGGGGGGGACACTCTTTGGCAGTAAACGGCACGCGCCGCGGTAACAGACACCTCTCAATCGCCCCCCCTGCCCCATTTCTTATTAATTTCCTAGTTATGTTTGGTAAGAAGACTCCTGGTGGTTTCTCACATCAATCCAGTTAAATTGAGAACAGAGTAAAGGAACTACATGGTAGATGAAGCAGGCAGAGAGCTTCCCAAACAGCTTGCATGTAAGGGGAGGCAGAGGCAGTGGTGACAGCTGGAACAGGTAAGGATGTGAGTAAGACAGGGAAATGGAAGAGATTGTGATGTGTGTGAAAATGCACACGTTTTACTGTGGTGTCATTAAGTGGTAATGCCGTGGATTAATGTTGATGGTCGTGTCTAAATATGTGTTATGCATATGTATAATTGAGTCATATACAATCCTAACTAGCGGAAAGGAAGTTGGAGGAGAAAGACAGGACGTGGAGAGATAAAGAAGTTTTTCGTCAGCAGGATGACCTGAAACTTTTACAGATAAACTCACAGGTAAGTTAATGCTCCTAATTGTTATCCTACCTGCAGATCAGTGTAAGGATATAGTTAATCCCTACGTCTCCCTTTGAAACATAACCACTGTCTGTCAGCATATGTAAGAACAACATGAAAAACAAGAAATGCGCAGTTATACCATTTTTCCTGTAAGAACATACCATCTGTGTGGAGACATGGAGGAACGAGGTCTGCTCTTAGCTGGAATTATGAGTTGCTGTCCGAGCACGGCACTCATTGAGACTGGAACCATGGTTTTTAATGGTGCAATGTCATTTAAAAATGATATCGACCCACTCCACGGAGCATGTTAACTGCATACATCTTTGTTTTTGTACTTAATTATAACCACGCCTGTTCTGACATCTTTCATCATGCAAAATCTCTTGCCCATCTGCTAAGCAGCAAAACCATGACGCTGATAAAATTGACAAGATCCTCAACTGCAATAATCCCTCGCGCAGCAGAATAGATGCCACGATGCTTCGAAAAGTCAGACTTCTGCCACTGCAACGTCACACTCAAACCTAAACTCCTTTGCTGAACAATCAGTTATGTGTTTACTCTGCATAAAAGCAAAACAGAAATGTTGCACTTAGAGTTGGTACCGAAACAATTCTGCATCCCTCAGATAACTTTCTGTTCCATACCGGGCTCTCACATTACAACACATATACATGCATGCACCCACCCACCCACACGCGCACGCACACACACAAACACACACACACACACGCACACACACACACACACACACAAAGATGCTTGTGGAGACCCCTCCGGGGGGCTTACCCGTGTCCCCAGATATTCCCCCCGCTGAGGGGTCCATTAAGATGACACCCTCTAGCCAGGATGCCAGTCCTTGCTGCCGCCTCCTCGTTGAGGACCATAATGAGGAGATCACAGTGTCTTGAGCGCTATTAAAGCTTCACCGAGGTAAGCCTACACCCGATGGGTAACCGGAGCAGGAGACGGGGATGCGCGCGCACGCTAGCACACT
Organism: Mormyrops attenuatus; assembly: GCA_026777985.1. NCBI lineage: Eukaryota > Metazoa > Chordata > Actinopteri > Osteoglossiformes > Mormyridae > Mormyrops > Mormyrops attenuatus. Next base: position 25,675,800 of record JAODKC010000130.1, read on the forward strand.
GGCACCTGCACACGGACGCCTCACACACACCAATACTCACTCACTCACTGACTAACTCATTCACCCACCCACTCACTCACTTGCTTACTCACTCACTCATTCGCTCACCCATTTACCCACTCACTCACTGGCTGACCTACTCATTCACTCAATCACTTGTTTACTCGCTCATTCACTCACCCAGTCACTCACTCACCTGCTCACTCACTCATGGACGCCCTGACAAACTCATACTGACACTCACATAAATACAGACGCTGTCACATTCATACTCACTCAGACCCTCATACTCAGACACAAGCCACAAACATACGGGGTTCACACATCTCATACATTTTCAGAATCACACGCACACATATCGGTTTCACCCTTCACACACACTCACCCTTTCATGCACACACAGACACACATCCACATAGTCACTCACACAGTGATACTGACAAGCCTGTGCGGACACAGTGCCTACCTGAAGCTGCTTTTTTAAAAGCTGGCTGGCAGAGAGAAAGAGGAAGGGGAGGAAGAGGAGGAACGCACTGCTGTAGGCAGCCAGCAACAGCACTCATGGGGGGCCAGTGTTGGCTCTGTTTTGGAAACCAATGTGGGACAGCACCCTCCCTTCCCCACCAGCTCTTGCAGAGTAAGCAAACCGGGCCTCTGCACAGGTCAGGGGATGAAAAGACCCACCCCCTCCCCATCCCCGGGGACTTTCTATCCTTCAAGGTCACCTGTCACCGGCCCGTTCCCGTGTCCTGTCTCGCAGGACTTTCCAATACTGCAATTGCCCACAGATCGATTTCATGGTGGCCAAAACCTCGCCAAGTGGAACAATTCACTTACTGATCAGCATGTCGGACTCCCTAATGAACTTTTCTATTTCCATTGTTGGTGTTACATGATATACTTAAAGGCTGCTGGTATTGTCCTGCACAACAACTTCATTCAATGCATATGTATCGAATGCGGGCTTGTCTGGAAAACTTTGGAAAACCTATAGCATTTGGCTTAATACTGCTCTGTGTTGACCAACAAGATCCTATACAACAGATAATAACGGACAGAAGTGAGTGGTATGAAGGATATTTTAAAAATCCCATAGTTTAGAATTACAATTGCTGTACATAATTATATTCAGATGTAAGATAAGCTCTATCCGACTATGATCCTGGACAGTTGTATGATGTAAAATCAACTACCCCAAAAGCCACTTCATAAACAGAAATAGTATGAACCAAGTTTTTGAGTTCAGGAAAAAAAAATCCCCCTTTTGCTGTGCAAGTGCGAGTTGATCTCCCCCTGCTTCCTCAGCACTTTCCGAACAGAGACTCATAAATCCCCAACGAGGTTAAGGTTACAGCTGCGAGTGCGGGGCCCGAGGACACTGTGGGCGAACAGAGGAGAGGTAAAACCGCAGATTGAATGACTGCCAGTTGTCAATCTATTTCATCCTGCTTATATCACAGAAAGACATAAAGTTGCATAGGATAAACAGCTACTGAACTAAACTCATTTAAGTAGAATATGTCAAATCTTTTGCAGTGCAAAATTTTATTGTCAAGATTTGCAGAATAAAGCTGCAGTGCAACTTGCATGGGATACATGTCCATCACAGGGCACATATACACCCACAATTACACAATATGGGCAATGTAGAGGCACCGACCAACCTAACAATGCTGTACTGGAGGAGAAAACTCACTCAGAACACTGAGATCATGCACAAACTAGAGATATGATTGAAACATCATAGCCTTGAGCTAGGAAGTCTGACCCACTAGGGCTCGACCCGCTAAGGCCCAACACACTGGAGTCCAATCCACTAAGGGTCGATCCTCTGAGGCCCTCTGAGGCATGACCTGCTAAGGCCCAACCTGCTAAGGCCTGACCCTCTGAGACCCGACCCCCTGAGGCCCGACCTGCTAAGGCTTGACCCTCTGAGATCCAACCCGAGGTCCGACCTGCTAAGCCTTGACCCTCTGAGGTCCGACCCGAGGCCCGACCTGCTAAGCCCTGACCCTCTGAGGCCCGACCCCCTGAGGCCCAACCCGAGGCCCAACCTGCTAAGCCCTGACCCCCTGAGGCCTGACCCGAGGCCCGACTCCCTGAGGCCTGACCTGCTGAGCCCTGGCCCCCTGAGGCCCAACCTCCTGAGGCCCAACCCAAGGCCCAACCTGCTAAGCCCTGACCCTCTGAGGCCTGACCCTCTGAGACCTGACCTCCTGAGGCCTGACCCGAGGCCTGATCTGCTAAGCCCTGACCCCCTGAGGCCCGAACTGCTAAGCCCTGAATCCCTGAGGCCCAACCATCTGAGACCCGACCTCCTGAGGCTCAACCCGAGGCCCGACCTGATAAGCCCTGACCCTCTGAGGCCCAACCCTCTGAGACCCATCCCCCTGAGGCCCTACCTGCTTAGGCTTGACCCTCTGAGGAACAACCCGCTAAGGCTCGACCTGAGGCCCGACCTGCTAATACTTGACCCTCTCAGGCCCGATCCGAGGCCTGACCTGCTAAGGCTTGACCCTCTGAGGTCCGACCCGAGGCCCGGCCTGCTAAGCCCTGACCCTCCGATGCCGACCTGCTAAAGCTTGACCCTCTGAGGCCCAACCCTCTGAGGTCCAACCTGCTGAGAGCCGACCCGAGGCCCGACCTGCTAAGGCTTGACCCTCTGTGGCTCGACTCGCTGAGGCCCGACCCGAGGCCTGACCTGCTAAGCCCAGACCCTCTGAGGCCCAATCATCTGAGGCCCAACCCACTAAGGCCCGAACCTCTGAGGTCTGACACTCTGCACTATCCAGTATTAATAGTGATTAGTAAGTCCGTATTCTGTTATTAAATAAGATTATTTTGCCTTTTATGTGTGTTTTTAGACATTATACAATAGGTCTAGATTTATTATGTCATACAACAATTATAAAATGGTGCTTCTTGAAAATTTTGCAGTTCTATGTCAAAGTCAGTCTTTCATATTCTAAACGTATGTGCTTTTAATCCATTCATCTCCCAAGACACCGATACATGTGCTTTTTAAATGAATAAAATAAAAATAGATACCATTGCATATGCAAAAATATGTGAACTTCAAGGTTTAGTACCTCAGTCAATGAGGTGCATAAATATTTGAATACACAATTCATCAATGAAGAATCCAAATACCAATAGAGAGTGAATGGCTGTGTTCTCATATGAAGGTACTTGTCATTCTAGAGATGATGATAAAACCATTGAAGAAATGTTTTGGCTATATGTGGTCATGCTATCCATCTTGTTATCCATCAAGTTGTCCTAGAGAGCAATGAGCAAAATAAAGCATAATGGCCTACAGAGCATCAGGGTCATATCTCAGGACCTACAGAGCATCAGGGCTGCCTTCAGTGACCTACAGAACATCAGGGTCACATCCAGGTGTTTACAGAACATCAGGCTCACATCCAGGAACCTGCAGAACATCAGGGTCACTTCCAGAGACCTGCGGAGCATCAGGGCTGCCTTCAGTGACCTACAGAACATCGGGGTCACATCCAGCTGTCTGCAGAACATCAGGGTCACATCCAGGGCCCTGCAGAACATGGTACAATAGTTGACAACCAGCTAAATGAGGTTGGCAGCTGATTTCAATTCACAACATCTTCTACCACAGGGAATACTGCCCAACCCCCCCCCACCTGTCCCCCCCATGGCAAAATCTACATAGTGTGACCCCTTAGACAAAATATACCATAGTGACTCGGTAGCTCCCCAGATTATTTTAAAGTAGCAATCACTGTAAAAAAGACTGGAGACTGCTTGTTTACTGGGATCATCAATCCACCTTTTCAAAATACCCTATGTCCGATAACATTTATTTATAGAGACAATGAGATGCCCCTGCTACATCCTGTGCAATTGCGGCAGGAATTGAAAGTTTGTCAAAATAATGAAATGCCAAAGGCAAATGAGAGGAGCAGAGCCAATGAGGGGAAATCGATCGGACTGCTGTTCTGTCAGCCAGCTTACTTTCTGCAGGGCTGGCTGATGTACGTCAAGATGGCCAATCATGTGCCCTCAAGGAAGGTCAGCCAAGTTTAGCATGAAAACCAGTAGCAAACAAAAGCCAAGGCTGTTGTTATTGTAGTATAGGTCATGTCTCTTGTTATGCCCCAGAGACCTGTCTAATGCTGTTTGGACTAGTTTTGTACCAGGCACAGAGTGGAACTAAGTTTTCAGCCTGGGAGTTTTATGTCCAAGACCAGCTCATTTTGTCTTTGTTCTGGGGGAACTTTGATGAATGATGCCACAGTGCAAGTCTTATCACAATAAATATTTCTGCCATTTAAAGAAGAAAATAAATAATAAACAGCATATTAAACTGTTTAAGCTATCTGACTTTTTCAGTCCTGCGTTATCTTTCTGTCACCCATTATTCGAGAAACTTCAAGTGATTAGCAATAGCGAGCAATTAGCTGTGGCACCCCTTCAACCATGCATTGTGCTCACTCAGTACTAAATGACAAGTGATCACACTGATGCATGTGCTTCGTATTTGCACGTCTATTTGCAATCATGATCTATTGTGTGTGTATGTGCATGAGAAAACTTGTTGGGTAACATTCTGAAGCATTGTGGCAGAATCTTAAACATAAAATTATTTGTTTCTGTCTGGCTCAACTTTAAACTTTCCAAATTATTTTGTTTCCGATTGGCACAACAGCTAAGTGGCCCAGGAATTCTTCTGAGTCTCCCGATTGGCTAGTACAATGGCCCACACTTTTCTATAGCAACCTCATCCGAGAGAACCTGGCTATGACTCTGAGATCGGTGCCCTGGGGGACAGGGGTGCCCCAATCCATTAAGCCCACAGACAGAACCCCCCACAAGCTGTCATAACGACTGGCAGCTCAAGGGAAATGCTTGACGTTGCCCTGAAGTGTGAGTCGTGACAAACCGGCAATGACTCAGAGAGCTGCGCTGCCTGGATACATGCATGGCAGACACACACATGCTCTCACCAGCTTGCCGTGTTTACACCATGTGTGAGCAGACGTGAGGGCGTAGGAGGGAGATTAAATCATGTTAAAACAGAAACCCGATGCCTGAGTATGACTAAGAAGCGTATCATGGGAGCCATTGTTCTGCTCTTGACATGAACGGCACACAAATAAATACAGGTGTTTCTGTACATTGGGTTTTTAAAGATGCTGCCTTACACTTATGGGACATAATGATCACTTAGTTTCCGGGGCGACCGAAACTGAGGCATTATCTGATGATGCAATATTTATGCATTTCAAGGGCGTGGCTCTTCTTAATGTGTCACCTTCACACACCAAAACAGGAAGCCTGACATCATGTGTTCAATTACTGTATGGTTACACCCTGCTGATCTTCAATAAAACGCAGCCTAAACTCCTAAACTGCCTGAACACCTTCTGTCCTTCTTGGAAGAATATTTTCATTCTGTTTATTGGCTCCTGAAGTATAATTCAGTAAAAAACCTGGTGCAGGATAATGCAAAGATATACATAAACACTTCATTGATTAGTGGCCTGTGTAAACCTTTTGTTTCAATTAACAACGTGTTATACGTAAACAGGAATGCTGATTTTTATTTTTACCCACATATGCTGCCCCAGGTCAGTAACTTTTCATGTCTGATTATTCAAAATGCATCCATGTTGAAAGAGTGGAACCTGGTAATGTTGTGAGTTTGGATACATATTCTAGCTCTGACCCATTTTCCAGCACATCTTGCCATCAGATCGCAGAGCGACACCATTGATACCGTCTGATATATGATAACACGGCATGTTTTTTTTTTCCTGCTAAAGAAAGGTAGGGTTTCAGCCTAGCGACCTCAGCACAGATTTTATTCCATAGGACATGCCCTGTTATCCACCTTTTGCTGAGGGGGGTTGGCTGCCGCCACTCTGGTCACAAAGGCTTCTTGGGGCATGTCTGCATCATTTCCTGTGATCAGGTCACATCACTTCCTGTGTACAGATCACATCATTTTCTATGTACAGAGAAACCACTGAATATGAGAAATGAAATGAGATATTTCAAGTCAGCCAATGACTTCATGAAAATTTACTGCATTTACTGGCTCAAAATTTACTGTCTTTTTAAATTCTGTCATACTTTTTTTGTGTTGATTTGTTAAACACCAACCATAATTTTAAAAGCTCTGAAATTTTGTAGAAATGCAGTGGCAGTTTATTTGTTAACACAGGATGAACATTACGATGAAATGCAATGGACGAGAAGAGGCAAGGGACAAGTGTCTCAGCATTGGAGCCCTGCAAACGTTTAAAAGCAATATGTAAGTAAATGAACTTGGAAGAAAAAAATTAAAAAGTCATAAATAAGGGAATGTATGTGCATGGGGGCGGGTGCACATGCTTCTACAGTATATCACCTGCCAAACGATAATACGGTAATGCGATCACTACTGTAGTGACAGATAATCGTCAGCGACAGCTGGCACCAGTGCACCTGCACAGTGGGGCAAGACAGGAACAACTGCAGGAAGACTATCACCCATCCATCTTGGGGGGGCTTGTGGGTAACTTTGCTTTGACTCTTCCCTAGATTTCAGTGGCATTCAGGTCTGGAGACTGTTTTAATAATGACTTGCTGGTCGAATGAAGAACTGTCCGATCATCCATAATCCTGAAGGACATACCATTAAATTCTGCTTTGATAGCCATGCTGGATCAGGTTGCCATGGACTATGCTGACGGGCAGTGCTGGCTGTAACGAACCAGCCAAGCACCACATGTGCTTAAACACAGCTTCCTACACGCCATCTCTTTTTCAGATATTGGTTACATGCTCAGTCACGATCCATTACATTGCACATCACTCATGCTGTGGGAATAGTGATCAGGAAAATTTCAACACTGTTGCGATTTAGTTTCCATGGTGCATCTTTCAGTTTTATCTGAAATCTCCAATACAAATTGCAGGGCTGACGCTTTGCACAGCTGGACGGTTTGATTTAATTACTGTAATTTCTTTGATGTGTGTAAAGGTACAAAGGCAGGGCCTCCGCTCACATTTAATCACATAAATGTTCAATCCACTGAATTAACCATCACACTGACTGCAAGATCAATTAATTCATCCCTCAGACTAGATCAGATCAAACATACAGAAACATATAAAAAATGATATGCTTCCCCACCAATAGGTGCAGCCTTGCAAAGTACCTCACACCCCTGCTGGAAAGACTAGAAAAGAAGTGTGACCTTCAGTGGGACTGCCAGCCTTGGCCTGAATTGTTGTTGCAGGAATGATTGTCATCCATGTTCAAAAGCTTTGTCAGCTTCTAACAGAACAATACATGCATAGGAGAACCAGTGCCAACTTTAAAAAAGTTTTATCATCATATGTTCACAGCACAAACGTATGTGCTTCCTTCAGACTAAACAAGAAATACAATAAAAACATCAGAAACAAATAACACCTCTGCAGACGAACGTTCATCATTTTGAGAAGCTGATTGTGGGATATAAATACCAAAGGCTTTCCTTTTTTTTGCATTGAATTGCATGCCCAATATCAAAAGGTTCCAAAGCCGCAGAACCAAATGTATCTGGCCAATCAGGTAAATTGCATCAATCAGGGCCTTTTTTGCCTGCTTCAGCCAGAGAACAAGTGGCATAAAAGGCGAGCAGAAACCGATCACCTCCTGAAGAGGGTGTTGGTCGCTCACTCTCCTAGGGTGGCTCTCTACTTGTCTGGTTGCTGTGCAGCATTTTGATATGACAGAAGGCGGCCCTAAAACGTACAAATGAGACTCTGTATCATTTGTCTCTGAGAGAGTCTGTGTACTCAGAGTAAGAGGTTGCAAGATGGATGGATGTGTCGTGTGCTTGCAAGTTCTAGGACATAAACTAAGAGCCAGGTCGAAGTGAGACAGCAGATATATCACACAAATTTTGTTTGAAAACTTGGGGTTACATAAATGTCATAAAGCACAAGGATAGTTTGTTCTGCGACAACATTGCGCCTCTTTGTATAGATTTCCTTGGGGTATTTATATGAATGTAAAATGGTTACTGTGGTTATTCTGTGGCAGCATGGGGAAGCACAAAAAAGCGACACCCCAACCACCCCCCTCCCCAATGAACTGTAATGCCTCCACATAGCCACCCCCACACACACACACCCACACACACACATTCATGGAATCTCTCTAGTTCCCTCCAATCCATCTTGTGCCCATCTGCCCTGACACGGAGGGGGCCATAAAACTAGAGAGCACAAACTGGTGGGGAGGGTGTTAGCCTTCACCTTATGCTCCAACAAACCCCCCCTTGGAATTTCTGCATGAATGAATTCTAAAATGTGATCTGACCTTCATCTAAATCATAATAAAACAGAAGTCTTGTTTAACAAACACATACTACATGTTACATTGCCATAGTTGTACTGAACAACTGATTTTTGTAAATCAAGGTCATTGATGGGAAAAGTATGTTATATTTAGTAACCAGTGGAACCTTCTTTATTGGCAGTAACTTCAACTAATCACTGTCAGTAGCTGCTAATTGGCCCTGTACTGTAGTTATGAGGCATTTTGGTCATTCCTCCATATAAAACTGTTTCAGTTCCTGTATATTTTTGGGATGTCTTGCTTGAACAGCCTGCTTCAGATCACGCCTCAGAATTTCAATGGGAAGGAGGTCAGGACTCCAACTTGGCCATTCTGAAGTGCTGAAGTCCTTCTGTTTGAGACACTCTCTTGTTGATTTACTCCTGTATTGTGGATCATTGTCGTGCTGCATAACCCGGACCTTTTGGGTTTTACATCACAGACAGATGCCCTGACATTCTGATGCAGAATTTCCTAATACAAATCACCATGCTATTCTCCCACAATCGCCATGCTATTCTCCCACAGTCACCATGGTAGTCTCCCACAATCGCCATGCTATTCTCCCACAGTTACCATGGTAGTCTCCCATAAACGCCATGCTATTCCCCCACAATCAACATGCTATTCTCCCACAATCGCCATGCTATTCTCCCACAATTGCCATCATAGCCTCCCACAATCGCCATGCTATTCTCCCATAATCAGGCCATACCACACTGAAGCACAATTCTATTATAAAGAGCCGATAACCAATATTGTGTAGCTTTTACAGCAAAAGGCAAACAGAACTCACAGCTGAATGCACTGATCCAAACACCTGATCCAAATTACCCTCATCTGAAGAGGGCAGAATCCTAGAGATTCACACGCTTCTTCCATCAAACAGCTTAATGGTTCAAACCACTTTTTCAATAAAAGAAATGTCAGTTAACGTGTACCATCGACAGCAAAAACTCACCTTTTTGTTTTCGATCAATCAATCATTCAAATGTTATTTAGAAAGCACATTTAAAATAATTTATGTTGGCCAAAGTGCTGCACACGCATTGGAACAAGTCAACAGATACTCTATAACGTATATAGTTAATATGCAGCTGGCATTAATACTATAAAATACCACAAGGCACAAATCAATAAGATAAGATAAAAATAATAATAATAGTAATAAGTAAGATAACAGTAACAAATATTAAAATAGTTCAGTATGCATAACAAGCTTGTTTAACCTAAAGGCTTAAAAATTAGTATTAATTATCAAAAAAAAATCTATCAATGATGGATATTTTGACCTTAAGGTGGTCATTATAAAGCAATCTAAAGCATAGAATGAATCAGTTTAGCAGCTTCCTTTAAATGAGATTTAAAAATGTGATCGTCTTGTTTATGTTTATTACTTGCAAACAGGTCAGTCACATCTATAAAGAACCGCCATTAAGCTCTTTGCCATGAGTGGAAGCAGATTCACTTGCAGTCTATTTCCACTCTTACTGTTAGTATTGTATGCGCTCCATCTCAAATACAGCAGCCTAGAACATACAGAATGTTTGCGATTTCACGGTGAAAAAATATGTTGAAAGTGGATCGCATGAGGCTGAAAATTTACGGAGGCACAGTATCTGCAAAAAAATCTGATTCCTCCAAATGATTCAATCCCACTGTGAGCAGCAGGCCATTATTGCACATAGCAACACTGTCACCAGATGGCGCCATGAAGGAGAGAAGCTTTGTGGAGAGACAGCAAGCCACAGTGACGTAGGCGTGTGTACAGGCCAGCTCTCTGTGTGATGGAGGGGAGATGATATATAGAGACATGATGAAGGCATTAGTCATATACATACAGGACAAAAATACACAACAAATATGATTGGATAAGGAGCCCCTATACACTTCCTTATTTATATAAGTAAATGACCCCATTTGAAGCAATACATATTTCATAGAATCATTTGACTTATTCCTTCACCTCTTACAAACATTTTTATTCCTGTTTGTTTCGAGGCCTCCCTTTGGCATACAATATGTGTGCGAAAGTACAATACAAAAATATACAGCGAGCAGAAATAAACAGCACACATTCACACTTTGCTATTTAAAGCAGGGATGTGGCTATAGATTTAGAATTGAGAAATGATTTACGCCAATGGGACGTGGTAAGTGGTGTCAAACTGAGCAGCATACAGTGAACATTTTGAGAGCAATGCTTCCTGGGATACAGCAGCATAACAGGTGTATAGAGAAGTGCTCACCGTGCTAATCACGGCTAGCCAATAGCATTCTCCTAGTTAAAAGCCGGTTTGTTGATAGAAGCATATGGTGGCTGATAAGCTTTTATATTTCACATCACGGACTTCAGGTACAGTTGTGGCTGTGCGATATATCTGTGGCGGTGGACGTTTTCTGGGAGGTGGGTGGGTGATGTTAGAATTAGGAGATCAGTGGTCATTGTTGACGGACCACAGAGCGCACAACAATGAAATCTGTCCTCTGCATTTAACCCATATGTAACATAGCAGGGGGCAGCTAATTCACCGTGGGGTTAGCAGTGCTTGGGGGTGGTACCTTGCTCAGGGTACCTCAGTGGTACTTTGCTAGTCAGGGATTCAAATCAGCAATCTTTCAATTACAAGTATGCTTGGCTAACCAATAGGCCACCACTGCCCATATCAAGGTGAAGTGGGCCATTAGGCCAAATGGACTTTAAGGGAAAGTCAGCTCTGTCATCGGACTGAGTCTGGGCTGGGGGTGGAGGTAGGGGGAAGCATCCCGAACAGCGAAGCCCATCTTCTCAGCAATGTGCTGGTGCCACTGAGGAACACCTTCAGCCACAAGAACCATAGCTACTGGCTTCGTGTGCTCCTGCATACCTTCTGCCATCCATTTGTTCAACACTTCCAGTCTCCATGTCCCTCACTCCAAGCAGCTCAGAGGAGACTAACCCAACAGCCTTTGACATAACTGCAGAGTCAGCTGACTAACAGCTCAGTACAACAGTGTGTTGAACAATTCTTATCAGAAATCACAAGCTGTTGTACCTTACAAATAGGCTGCTGGAGACTTAACAAAGTGCCGCTTCTGTCTGTAGGGAAGCAGCAAGTGTGACTGCAGTGGGTGACGAAGCACAGACACTGGAGGACAGGAAGAGCCATCAGTGGCTCCCAGTTCCTGCTGCTCAGTCCTTGGATCCATGCCACTAGGTGTCCACGACACAGACAGGTGGTGCGATGGGGCAGCTTGTGCATTCTGGGGGACGCCGCTGCCCGCCAAAGGAGCGAAGCAACGCTTGCAAGCAACTGGATTTCCAAAACAGCAGTGACCCATTGTGAATATGTCAGCATTCTTCGAGAAAGCGAACACGGATCGCTACAGTCACCCGGTCACCAGGCCCCGGTCCAGTCAAGCCGCTGTGGCACGAGCTGTTTGGAGGAGACAAACTTAATTTGCAACAACTGCGGGAATCAATGGAGTTGGTGCTGGTCAGTCTCCATGCAGTAGCCCCTATACAGTATGCCAGTGTACTTTCATCCACTGGCCTGACAAAGCAAAAGGAGGAACGATCTGCTGATGCATAGGTGCACACATGAAAGCAGCTATATGAAGATGGATGGATGGATGGATGGATGGATGGGTGGATGAAGAAACTGATGAATGTATATTCTGAAATGCATATATGTGTGTGTGTGTGT
>JAODKC010000130.1:25687935-25699127 GCA_026777985.1 Mormyrops attenuatus
TGTGTGTGTGTGTGTCCGTGTGTGTGTCCCCCACAATGTAATAAAAATCTGTCTTTTGATGTTGTGAGGACCATTTTTCAGCTGCTCACACAGATCTGTGAATGCAATCGAAAAACTAAAAATGCCAAAACTCTCGTATTTTCTTTGGTTACTTATGATTAAGGTGAGGGCTGGGCAGGGGTTAAGGTCGTCATGTTGGGATTAGAGTTTTCCCCACAGAAATTAATGGAGAGCCCCCAAAAGATATAATTACAAAACTGTGTGTGTGTATGTTTGTGTGTGTATGTGTGTGTGTGCAGTTTAGCTTATATCTTCAACAGGATGTAAAATTATGCCTACATAATGTATTAAGTCATATATTACAGTCTCTGATAGTTTTATATTTATATAGTACATTTATTATTTGTAAATCTGGTTCAAATGAAACAATGATAAACACGTCATCTCAGTGGGGAGCATTGCAGCCTCACAGCTGCAGGTTCTAACTCCATCCCTGGGGAGCGCAGGTCGCAGGTTCTCCACGTGTTTGTACAGCTCTGCTGCAGGTGGCCCAGTTTCCTGCGTTTAGCTCAATCGGTATCTATAAATTACTCTCAGTGACTGCGACTGCAATGGCATCCTGTCCTGGGTGCCCTGTGCTCTGAGAGCGTCTAGGCTCACCATTAAAAATGTAATAAGTCAGTTGTTTTCAGCTAGGGTGAATTCATTAGGCTTATTCAGACAGGATCCTAGAAACTATGAACCAATTCTTGAAATTGCCGGACTTAAAATGGAGTATTTCGGCTAATGGTCAGATATCGATGCCAGCTGTCAACTCGCAGATGCATCTGAGCAGCTGTGAGACGGCAACACTGCTTACTGAGCTACTGCGCAGACGGCAGGCTTTTCATTGGCCGTCGGACTAATACCAGGAAATTCCTAAAGGTGGTGATGTGGAGCTGATCTGCCAAAAAACCATGGGGCACTTCCCCGAATGCAGCAGATCAGTGTGATTATAAAATATTTGTTTCACAAAGGAAGATATTTGATTATTGCATGAAATAGGACAAGGGCAGAGTGGATTTTATCAGTAGTGGAGATGAATGATGAATGACACTGAGGAGGATTATCACTCTCTTTTCCTGAAATAAGCTGAAAGTCTCCCACAGAAGCAACAACTAATGGTAAAGGCAAGACAACAAAATGTAGTGATACATTACATGAGTATTGTTTTTCCTTTTAATTGGGGGTTTATTTATTTGTTGTGTCTTTTGTTTATATGGAGCAGGAAAGAATACATTGTGGCATCTCTGAGACCAAGAGGATGAAAATACAGGCGTGGGGCTGCGTGCCACGTAAAGTGAGATAGCAGCATGTTTCTGGCTGAAGTATGATACACAGCAGGGACAGCTGGAGGCTGTCTGAGGACGGCAGCGACCCGTCGTTGCGGTAAATGCGACTCCGCCCTGCAAGAGCCAGCCAGCGACCTGCCGGCTGCGGTTTTTCAGCACAGCGCGAGACGAGAGCCTCTGCTTTTAAGCCGCTCCACGGGCAAGCCTGCACTGCCTGGGCATCTCAGGCTTTTACAGTAAAGGGTAGAGCATCGATTCAGAAAATGATGCTCCAAGCTGTGGGGGGTCAGGGGTGAGGCCGTAGTGTGGACAGAGCCCAGATGAAAGAAAGATAATACTGTCCAGCTCGTATCCAAAATGCCACAGTTGACTCAGTGCATGTAACACCAACATGTGGACATGCACATTCCCGACCTCGTGGATTAACGGACATGCATTTAAACACGTTTAACTGATGTTGATGAGTGAGTGAGTGAATGAGAGTAAAAATCATGCTGTGATTGTTGTCCTTAAAGAGCCAGAATCCCTGTGGTGATGAACCACTCCTGAAGAACGGGAAATACCAGGCAGTAAAAAGCAGCCAGATGAAAGGGGAGCCGGTGCTTCTGGCAGGAATGCAGAGAGCCCCCCCCCCCCGACAGCAGCTCGTGGCCCCCTGCTGGCGATGTGAGGAACTGACAAAGTCTAGAATGTCGGTTCACATGCTAAATCAGCGAGCTGCGACCTACTGCTTACCATGGAAGCACCTCAAAGCATATAATTCATATAATGAAATGCCAATAGTAGTGTTGCTGTGTCACTAGAAGATTTCTCAGGAGAGCCTCTCTGGAGGTACTATGCTGGAAGCCCTTGGAGAATGAAAGCACAGGGGAAGACGACACGCAAGCATGCATCGGTGCAGCAGACAAGCCCTAAGCCAGCACTGCCACCCACGCAACCAAAGGGGCATGGGCACATGGATGGTGTCCACCAATGAGACGCCTGCAACAAGGTCCATCTGCTCGATGTCTCTATTTTCTCACAAGAGGGGCTTAAAAGTCGTTACATAAAGGTAGCATTCAAGCAGACAGACATTTTTAAAGACTAGCGGGTTTCCTTGGAATTACAAATTGACTTGTTTCTCTGAATGTTAAAAAGACTGACATTTTACCCATGCTCACCCATCACACTCACATGAACCCTAGAATATATGTGCACTTGTGTATCACAGGTTATTGTTTTATTCTTTCTTCCGCTTGTTTCATACCCTTGACACGCCAGCTCCTGACAGTCGTTTTGTCCAGGCTTGTGGACGTTTGTGAAGGTAGCATGAAAACTTTTTAAAGATACTAACATGTGAGACAATCATTTGGTACCGATTATGAGCCTGAACTCACCAGATCACAACAGATGTGGATTTCCCAGCATGCATTGGGCCCCCCGGCTGGCAGACAGGCAGAGGCTGTCAGAGAGTCATTTTCCGTGAGCTTCCGCAGGTGATGACCACAGTATGAAAGCGAAATAAATAATGAAGACACACGATCTGTTGCTGTAGCCAAGGTTAAAATGAAGCAGGCATTGAAAGAAAGGGATCAGCTGCTTTGGAGAATAATACCGACTCCTGAGCACACACTGCACAACTGTAAAAAGAAAATGCTAAATAATGCTAAATGAGCATTAAAAACGTTTAATCTTAATGTTGTTATTAGTTAACATCATTTTTGTATTAAAGTATGACATTCAGTTTTCCATTTTGAGCTTGAGATTTTTTCAAATCTGATGCAAATGCTTGATTATACATTACATGTGCTGTTATTGTTAGGTAAATTACTGCCATCTTTAGCATTCTGTTGTTTATGAGCAGCCTTTAGTCCTGTCCATGCTGGCCTCAAACACCTACACCCAAATGCGTACTGCAACACCAACCCCTGCCAGAAGGTGCACTCTCTCACATTTCCCATGACTTAGGAGCAATTCCACCCCGCCTCCACCATTTACAAAAGAGGCCTCTGGTAGCAGTAAAAGGGAGGTGTGGGCATGGTTGTTTTATATCCCAGGGCAGGCTGGAAAGTGGGAGGGACTGATTGGATATGGAAAGTACATTAAGGATGCACCAGAGGTCGCATTGATCAATGCTGGGTGAAGAGGCGTAGCGGGTGTAGCACAGATGGAGAGAAATGCTATAGTGCTTGAGCTCTCTGCTGCTCTAATGTGACACTGGATGATGTAAATGTCTCAGAAGCGAAAGTAGGGAGAGAAAACATTCATTTAATGCACTGGTGTTAATTATTTTAAGTAAAACGTACACTCAAGTATTATGCGGAAGAAAATAATACACATTACAAACAAGAACAAAAAAGAGACACACTATTAAATATAACAGAGTCATTATATACAATGTATGTTGTAGCAAATGGATAATGTGCTCCAGACTTACAATGTTTCTAAAATTTATTGACTTGGCTATACAGTATGTAAACCTTGACTAGGTTTACAAATCAAAAAGGGTAATCTAAGGTAATGATTTACTTACCGACTGTGGTAAAACGATATGAACGTAAGCGATGATTTTTTTCTTCATGTGTTTGCCAATAAATTATCCTGTCTATATTTATGTCGCAAATTTCAAAAGAACCACAAAATGTCAAAGTTTCAGTTGATCAGACAAACATCAATTCATAAATGCTTATCCAGTTACAGGGTCAAGGGGCACAAGGTGAGGGACACCCTGGATGGGATGCCAGTCCATCACAGGGCACATGGCAGGGGACTCCCTGGATGGGATGCCAGTCCATCACAGGGCACATGGCAGGGGACTCCCTGGATGGGATGCCAGTCCATTGCAGATTAGACAACAATTTAGATTCATTGACTTTTACACTTATGTAACTACTATACATAGTGGCACTAACAGGCCAAAGTTATGTACTTATATACATAACTTACAGTATATAAAGTGTGTATCTTAGTGTGCCTAGAGAGTGTTAGTGTGTTAGCAGGACATTTGGACCAATGGCTGGTAGTTTTGAAGAAAATTCAAACTCATGGAATATGGCAATATGGCAGAAAAGTGCAGAGCTATGGAGGATTGTGTTGTTTTGGGTCTAAGTCACATAAATCGTGACTTATCGCCCAAAGAAGCCGTATGGGTATTATAATAGTTATTGTGGCACAGCATTAAAATGAAAAATTAAGCATCATCGGTCAACTTTTAATATGATTGCCAGCTGAAGGGAATAACTGGGAAGTGAAATGTTAATTGTATTAAAAGCTAAATATTTTTGCCATTGATGACCCTGAGATATCGCTTTGATTTAGCATGAATGAGCATTAGTGCACTTGGCCAGTAATACAGACACCCGCTGTGAGTTTGCGAAAAGAGAGGATTTTCCAGTGCTGGGGAGCATAAGCTGGGCCCCACACCCTGCAGAGAGTGCCCCCACCTCAGAGGGACTAAAACCAGAAGGAGGAGGTCTCCAGGAGACACTGACATGCAGATCTGTGGCCGAGGGACAAGTCTGGTGTCCTGCTGTCTTGTGAGGACATTTTTACATATGTTTTTAATGATCCGCCCATCTTTATGGTCGTGTAAGTTTCCAATCGTACAGTGACTGACAGTGGTAAGTGCAAAAGGAGGAGGTAAAGCCAGTGTTATCTTAAACAGTGTTTATAGAGAAAGAGGTTTGGATGATGGCGCGAAGATTTAAACTCAATTTGAGCATCGCGCCAATATTATAGCCATTTTATTGCTCCTTCCCGCCCATGAATTTTAAAAATTTCAATGTAACCCCTATGTGGTCACCCCCCCACCTCACAGTCCCAGTCCATAATTAGCATACAAAATAGGTAAGCCATTTCTGCGTAGCAGTAATATATGCCCGTTGCTGGTTCAGGACATTTTGAAATATTTGCCAGTGCTGCCTGCTTTTCTGCACCGTGATTCGCTCCCTCTGATCGTTTATGAATAATGCATGAGCAGAAACTGCTGCAGCCTTAACTCTCTCCTCTCCTGCCTGCAAAGAAAGACAGCAAACAGCAGTGAGTCCCATACATGTTTGTCAAAGGGAATAAAGCCAGCATCAAACTTCAGCACAGCACCCCACCTTCCCTATTGCTTCTTGGCACCCAAGGAGTTAGCATGTGTCATAATGGTTTCCCCATGCTAATGACTTGCCCATGCTAGTGGTTTGCCCATTTTAATGATTCGCTCATAATAACAACTTGTGCGTGCTAAGTTTTCCCATGCTAATAGGTCCTCCATGCTAATGGTTTTCCCATGCTAACAGTTCCCCCATGCTAATAGTTTTCCCATGCTAAAGGTTTGCTCATGATAATGGTTCGCCCATGCTAATGGTTCACCAATGCTAATGGTTTGCACATGCTAATGTTTCGTCCATGCTGTCGTTGGCCCATGCTAATGGTTCACACATGCTAATGGTTCTGCCATTAGCAGTTCTGGCTACCACTTTATGTTTGACTGTGCAGCCACAAACCTAATCAAAGGCAATGGCACTGAAAGTGTCACTGTGTATGTACAGACTGAATAGCGTAAATACAGCCTGTCACACTATTCGGTCTAAAAGTGTGGAAATGGAGTAGGAATGGGGTGTGGGTGGGGCCACGGAGGCTTCTTCTCAAGCAGGTATGAAATATTCACATGTGCAGAATAATTTAGGCTACTAACATTCTGTTTCAGTTTAACAGACATTAATTTCTTGCATGAACATCTGCTTGTAGCAGATCTGTCATTATCATGCTACGCTATCCATTACATACCTGCCAAAAGAAAAAAAAAGATCGAACACCATGTAAGATCATTAATATTTCATATCTCAGAGCATCATAGCTTGCTTTCCTGATGCTCTTCAGTGAGTTTGGCAGATTGATAAAGGAAACATTCATCAGAGCTAATTATTGGAAGACGCCCACTTTTCGTCCCAGGCAGCTCCCACAGAGTAAATGGATATGGATCTGTTAGGGAAGAGGTTCACAGAAAAGCATGATTGGTAGGTACTTAGAATCGCCTCCATTCTGGCTGCAAAGGAGAAGAGGAAAGGTGCAATGGGGCAGGTATTCAGACGTGATGTGTGCAGTGGCAGCGGGTTACACTGGGTCTGGATTTATATGCCAACATTCTGAGGTCCACAGCAGGTTATTGGGCCTGCTTGCGGATACCAGGACAGACGTCTTAGGCAGCCCAGCGCAAAAGCATCAGTGTTGATTTAATACATTGTTCTGTATTGAGTGATAGAAAGACAAAACTTTAACCTGTTTAAAGTCATGGGAGTCCTGGGTTTTTGCAGTTGTAAACACTGACAGTTTGTGCAAGGCAAAGGAAATGATCGCCATGACAACATAGCCAGGCTGGTAACCGATAAACAGGGGTTTAGATAGAGCACAAATGACCTCTTTCCACGGTCATGGCTGACTTTGTGCTCTCCAGAACAGGTATACCCAAAGTCATCCACTCCCTGCTACCTTAGCATCTGTAGGACGAAGCGTCTAGCTGGAAAGGCTTTGTCAGCACTGTCTGCTCACTTTCCCTTCACTGCTGCAATCTATAAAGGTGTTTTCACGTACTGGATAATATGCTCTGGAATGAACCAAGGCACCTTGGCACATAATGAGACATGTTAAGTTACATATGACAGCATAAATTATAAATCAGGCATCTGTAGAACTTAATTGTAGAAAAATGCTGGTTAAATAAGGAAAATATTTATATATTCATCATTTAAAAGCTATATATATATATATATATATATTGTGAAGTGCACACAATAAACTTGAGAAAATCAATACTGCAGAAATCAATAAATAAAGATTCATTTTGTTTTTGTCATTGTGGGGTCATTGTAGTTTTTACAGCACAGAAGAATAATCTTCTGATTGTAGTTAAAATAGACATTTCTAGACTGGTTTTAAATTAGTACTGAAACATATTGTTGTTTTTAATTTTGGCACAATGTTTTCGATGCTCTAAAACTATTACAATGCAGGTATTCATTTATTTGTTTTTCTCATATTTCCCTGTGTAATCAACTTCTTCAAAAATGATTTCGTAGCTTCTTAGAAGAGTATCAGCTTGTGGTGTAAGATCAATCTCTGCCTATAAACTGAATCTGAGACGTTACATCAGCAGGCAACCTCTCCGTTGTTGTAACGACAAAAAAAATCTTTTTGAATCCAAACACATTCCTTCTTCTAACAAAAAAATGTTGTTAGCAGTGACTGAATCTTGCTGAATATTCACACGAATCACGAATCATGAGCACGCAGCAGATAACGCACTGTCACGTGATGACTATGACAAATCTCCTTCAGGCCAGCTCGAGAGAAGTACATTGTTGTGCTGTCTTGCCGTTAGCCTGAGTTTTTTTTCCCATTCCTTTCTTTCACCACTAAAGAAATGCTTATTTTGACACTCAGTATAACGCAGTATAACTAATCTGTCTTTCTCAACAGTTAACCTGGAGTGGGAATCAGGAATCAGGAATTAAGAGTTTAACAGATGACATTTCATGAATTCATAATAGTTTTAACAGATGACATATTCAATGTGTTTAGTCGTGCCTTTCGTGCTTAAGCACGGATACTGCTGTCTCATACCCTGAAATCCTCCTTCTCCCTGACTGTAATCACAAGAACAGGATGATGTGCAAAATAGAATCAGGTTACAGGAAACCCTGTTCATTGAGGAGCAAACTGTGCTTCGAAAGAGAAGCACAGCCAAACAATACCATCGTTATAGCATAAGTTCTGAGAAGTCTGAAAAAGGAGCAACATAGATTTAGATTTCATAATGGGATGCGGACAGTAATACTGGCCGATGATAGTGACCTTGAGGACAAGCAAGCTCTGCAGTACATTTTGATCCAATGGGGGCTTGCTGGAAATCAACAGAAATAAAATAGCGGAATCTGAAGGGAAGTGAGGCGCTGTAAAAGCCTGTTCTTTGTTATGAGCAGGAGCCAAGCAGGTATGAGTGTCCACACTGTCAGGCTGGGCTTCAGATCGAAAACTGTCACATGGATGATAAACAAGCAGGTAGAAAAGAGTCTATAGTAAATGGATTTTGAGGTATTTTTAAAGATAGAATGGCATTCTTGTGCACAAAACTCTATGTTCTGTTACACTCCAGTAAGCAAAACTAGGTAATGCTTTATTTGACGGGGCACAAATACTTCGTAATAACTCAGTTACTGAAGTACAAAATCATCAACAAATATAGTCACTACTTGAGATAAAAGATGCATCATGATTCATTAGTGATGAACAAATATGAGATCAGTATTTCACTTGTATTATACATTACTTCAGTAGTTCCTTCAGTAAGTCCTTCAGTAGTTCACAAAGATTTATAGAATTAACAGATATAGTAACAAATATAGTAAATGTCTGGGATAAAACATGCATCATGATTCATTAAACTAATAAATTACTTTGTGGTCAATTAATGTGTAAAGTGTTATCCAAATATGTAGTGAATGCTTGATTTAAAAACTGGCATCAGCACTCATCATTATTGGTTGTTGTGTTTTGCTGTGATTTGCATGTCTGGGTGTTACTAGCGTTCCTTTCTAATGCCGTGTTGTGAAATTGAGGTGAGCATAATGTAAGGTCTTGGGCCAGACCGAGCACTGGCCACCATACGAACACTAAGCCGCAGCTTCCTCGCAAGACAAGGGCAGCGACTGGAGGCAAGAAGAGAATCGAATTTACAAAAGTGGCGCGTAAGCAGCCTGATGACCTTGTTGGGTGGGTGGAGTTTCAGCACTGTATCAGCTATCTGAGGCGAAGTCTTAATCAGCAGCGACATGGAAACACGCTCTGCTGCGACCGGGAATTCGGACGCATTTTTGAAAACCCCTCCTCGAGGGTGGCCTGGAGAACAGGCCAGGCGGCATGGAGGATGAGGCAGGGGACACCCTGGATGGGGTGCCGGGCCGTGGTTTAACACCGGAGCCAAATGTGAGTTCAATAATTGGGGTTGCAGACACAATAAAATGCAAGGGCATCTGTCACAATTCGTTAAAAACCTCAGTCTTCCAGCACCGGTTCCTCAGTTTCCCGTGATGCTGCCACAAAGCAGGAGGGGGATAATCCTACCCGGAGTGGAGAGGAAGCCATGTCACTCCGCGTTGATACCACAGTGTCCTGAAGCTCTGTTCAGCCATGATGCTGTTGCTGCCACGATGTGGTGGTGTTGTTGGGGTGGGGGTGGGGGGGGGTCCTGTGCCCCTGTTCTCACGCAGACGCTTCCTCACACGCCAAGCACACGCAAAAGCCTGCACATCTAGCTTCACGCCTGGTGTATGTGCGGCCGGCTTCCGCGTCAAAGGTCAGAGCGTAGCGCATTGCCTTCTCCCTGCTTAATGGTCCATAAGCATTAATATGCATGGAATGGAAACGGAGCTCAGAGATTGCTGCAGCACTCTGTGGCAGGACCGTGTCTAGTTTGCACGACACAAGCGGTAAGTAAGCAGCGCAGAGGGGTC
This sequence comes from Mormyrops attenuatus, assembly GCA_026777985.1. NCBI lineage: Eukaryota > Metazoa > Chordata > Actinopteri > Osteoglossiformes > Mormyridae > Mormyrops > Mormyrops attenuatus. The sequence goes on from JAODKC010000130.1 coordinate 25,697,744, forward strand.
TGTCCAGTAGGGGCTCTGGGCTGACCCGCCGAGCAGGGCAGGGCCCCTGCAGTCCCCTGTCCTAATTAGGGTGAAGCTATAATGGATCATCGCAAGCGATTGCCTACGTCCCTGGCTGAACACACCACAGCGGGCCAGGGGCCCTGTTCTGCATCCCAGTTTTTCCGCCTGCCTAATGCGCGGTTACACAGCAGTGCCAGGGTCGCCCTGCTGGGGATTGACAGGAGGGCGCTAGCGGCACTTCTGTCCTTCTCCGCTACTCACCCCACTGAACCCCTGGATGTTCTCATCCTGCTTCACTAGTCTTATAAACCCAATGACTCAGTCCATGCGATGCAGAATGGGAACACGTTTAGTACACTGCAGTATCCGCAGTCCTGCAACAGTCACACCTTAATCGACTCTGAAGGATAACTATAATGGGCACTGCAGTGTGAAGCTGAACTCAGTCCATTAGGTTCACCTTGATTCCACACCTTCCCCCCTGCCTTGAAGGAACCATCTCCAATAGAGCATCAGCTCTAAGCACAAGCGCCTCTCACTGGTCTGTCTCCTGCCCGTCGTCACTATCAGGTTATTTGTTTGACCCATTTAGCAGAATCCACTGCGTTCTGACTAAGCGAAAGGCGACACTCATCCCCGCGTACGAGGAGGCGTGACGAGAAAACTGGCCAGCAGCCGAATGGAACGCGGCGTGGACGCTAATCACGGGAGCGGCCGCCCGCATCCCTCACGCCAAAACCAAACCACGACACACACTGCGGAGAGGCGGGGATCGATCAGATTAACCCCTACCGGCTCAAAGGCTGGAAACCAACAGAAGGAAAAGCCATGATACACAGCACACACACACCTGTATGCCCCAGCTAACACTGGATTAATCTAATAGACGGATCGTCTGAATCGATTTTCATTGCCGGCTGGGATGGCTCATTGTAACAGTAGAAAACACCACCATATTATACAGCAAGCTCAGGTACAGGCAGTAATACAGTCTGATGTATAGATCTGGGAACGGCTGCTGGGTGAGAGGGAGATGGTGGGCTGGGGGTCAGGATTGCCCCAGAAGAACAGGGATCGTGGGAACAAAGCCTCTCCAGGCTCGGCAGTCCCACCCCTCATCCATCCTGGGGTCTATAATAAGAACACAGTGTTCCTTCCATAAACGGCAAGTTGCTTTAAGAGCCTCAATACACACAGACATCGATAATACATGCAAATAAAATGGACCCCCATCCCACCCCACAACATCAACATCCACAAGAAACATGCAGTTCTCTCCTTTACAGCCTGCACGTGGGGGGCCCCCCCCCCCCCCCCCCCCCGAACCCCCGGACCCCAAACAGAAAACGAAAGAAACAGCGAAGAGCAGAGAGGAGCGCCG
>JAODKC010000130.1:25708972-25740577 GCA_026777985.1 Mormyrops attenuatus
CCCCCCCCCGTTCCCCGGGGGGGGGGGTGGGGGTGGGGTTGGGCTGGGGGTCGGGGCCCGGGGGGGCCCGGGTGGAAGGAGGGATGCGGGTAACTCGTCCGCCCCTCTGGCTCCCTTGTCTCAACAATAGATGCTCGCTGGGTGGGAAAAAAGGAGAAAGAATTTGGCTAGAGATTATGGTAGAGTCGATCCCATTATCTCTATGCCTTAAGGGTCTCTCTAACACTCCAGAGTAGCAAAGATCAGCAGAATTGGGCGTCCCCAGTGTCCTTAGAAGATATGACGTTGCCTGCAACAAACAGCAGCAAAGGTAGTCCCGATACTGTTTTCAAAAGCAATATCTGCAAAGAATTAAGCAAGGGAGGTTGAGGGGAGGCGTTGCGCTTAATTTATATAGATATATATTTTTCCCCGCAAGAGATTTGCGTTTATGGCTTTAGATCACAGCAAAACCAAACAAAATTCACATTTTTGGACACAAAATTCCGCAGTCCTCCAGGATGGATTTTGTTCGCGGCTGCGTCTATTGGGGAGCCGATGTTCTGCCCCACTTAACCCATCGTAATACCTGACCCCTTGAAGAATCCACAAATATTGATCTTTCGTCTCGTAGGTGTGACAGATTGGCGACATGTATCGTAAGCGCCAGGTTCCAGGTACCAACGCATCCCTTTAAATGTATTCTTAATTACCACAAATTCGTCTTTGTGATAATTTGACACATTTTCGCACTCATGTGCATGCATCGCAGGCAAACCCTCCCAGAATGCTTGAGGTCTTGTTTTTTTTTCGTGCACAGGTTCGATTTTCCGTAATGCAAGCGCTATAGGTGCCGTTAGCTGTCTGCAAGTCGCCAAAGGTGGTGTCTACAGTGACATGCCCAAGCCATGACTAACGCGATGTAAAAACGAGCACATCATAGGCTGCAATCGCATGCAATCTGATAAGCATTCGAACTACTCAAAGTTTTAAGCATTAGAAATGGCATGCAGGAAAAATCACCCTTGTTAGGCTGTATACATGACGCTAATCTCCCGTTTTGGTGTCCGTTTCAATTCTCCGCGCCTCACTTGCGATTCCTTCTTAATTAGCGCCACCGCACAGCTTATGTTGGAAATTCGACCACAAGCGACTCCACTCCGTCTTCACCTTTTTTCCACTAATAGCGATAAGCCTAAAAGTTGAAGATTAGAGACAAGTCTGCAGTCGGCCGTTGCCATGCATACAAAGAGACTAGAGCGCTGGAAAACAGGCGATGGACCGACCGCACAGCGCTCTTCCCCACCACTCCTTACCTTTGCGCAGCGTGGGCAGTTTAAAGGGGACGCCGGCTTATGAATTACACTGACAGATACACACTAATTGTACATTTACCTGTGAATGGTACGAATAAACCGTGTATCTATAAAGCAAGGAAAGCCTTTACAACAAATAATCGAAAATAGGTTAATGTACATATACAATCGGCATATTTATTTGGATTTTGAAAACGGCTATAATACCAGCAGCAGCTTCAACAGCGACAGTAATAATGATATCTATATAGTGGTAGTAGTTCTAATTTAGTATATCTAGATATTTAGGTTCGTGAATAAAGGAAAGTGTTAAATATATGTCCTGCTTTAAGCTACTTTTCTTCTACAATTTGGTAGAATGGAAACAAGTTTACTGTTTAAGGTAGCTAAGTTTGAAACATACTGGGTATTCAAAGGAGCCAGGAGGACGTTCTCTGGTGCATACACGTAGGGCTGGCAAGGCGTTCCCCTGGTGCTGTGCACCATTCTGAAGGTCAGTGAATCACAGCAGACAGAGAAGGAAAGACCTATCATATGTGGTCACCCCAGGAGAGCCTTTACAACACCAGCCACTGAAAGAGGCTGTTTCGTTAAGGTTGCCTAAAAATTATAATGAATGTGAAGTTTACTGTAAGGAAACAGTGGTTCCTATCTGTGAGGAGCGAAGGAAGAATCTGTTGCGATGTCCTTGTGTATGACATTTTGCTTGGCACATTAAATCTCACCAGCTTCTGCTTGAAAGAGGGGGATTCATTTGGCCATAAAGCTTCTGTCCACGGACTATATTAAAAAGTAAATTGGGGGGAGGGGGTGAACTTTAATTCCGATTGTTGGTTGAGCCATTGAACCATATTGCACCAATAAATGATGTCATCTTAAAAATGAAAAGATTGAAAACAATAGGTGAACAGACTGCAAACAGTAACTGTCCCACTCAAGAAGTGTCATGGTTTTTAAATAATTCCATCCATCCATCTTACATAATCATATATCAGTTTCAGGGTCCCTGCCATCCGGAAGCCTATTCTAGGAAGCACAGGGCACAACAATTCCACTTCATCACAGAGCATACACTCAGGCCAATATAGAGACCCCAGCTCACGGAGCTGCACGGTTTTGGGTAACTGGAGGACACTGGAGTCCCTGGAGGAAACACACACAAACACAGGGATAAAGCCACATTTACAGAGCTGGAGGCTTGATTCAAACACTCAGCCCTGGAGGTGTGAGGTTGCAGTTGCTACCTACATATTCAAAATTTCTACATATTTATGCGTCAGGCAATGTGTCAAAAACGTGACTGGACAGGCAGTGCAGAAAAAACTGCAAGAAATATATAAACTACTTTGTAAGGTTATATTTACACATATATGGGATGAAAACGCTACGCCTATTTCTCTTTTGGCTACAGCTCCACAGCGGCTCTGAGCGAGAGAGTGAGTAAGAGTGGCAGGGCCGCTCGGCGCGATAACTTGTTACGGGAACACGGACACCGCAGAGCAGTGGCAGCCATGCACCACACTGCAGCGAGAGCGCGACACGCCGCAACGACCTCCGTGTGCCCTTTCCTGAATAGCAGCTCCATGCATGCGCACGGCATGGGTCGATGCAAAGGAAGGTGTATTCCATTGCATGAGTGCATTTAAGGGGGCTGAAATAGCTATGGTTCGACTTCTTCGAAGGTGAAGTTTGGAAGAGTTGTACCATCAAAACAGACCAGATGGCACCAGGATCTTTGTTTTAAAAGGCTTCGCCAGATTGCAGCATCTCAGATATGCAAAACTGAAAAAAATATGTTCAATGCCACAAATCTGCTGCATTTTACTGAGTGGTTTCAGATTGAGTATGTTGCTCAAGGGTATATCAACAGAGACACTCTCCAGATCTCAGGCCCTGCTTTGCTACACCTCAGTGATGCTGACTCAATGATATGAGTCAGGGAGTGAGTCTGGTCTGAGCCATAAAGCTCCCCCGACACTTTCTTGTCATTATGGCGTCATGCGTGACACCATTGCTGTAGAGGAATGGGCTTACTGGAAGGAAGTCTGCCTAATCAAATGGATCGCCAGTTCTCCCAGAAGGTGACCAGGCCTAGCTTTGCTAGTGTGTTCTGAGTAGATGCCCATTGCACCCTAACAGCTGAAGAAGCCCTGTGATTTGCAACGACGGGCAAGTTCAGTTATTATGAATTGTAGATGTGACTGATATCATAACAAATGTAGCGAAGGGAATAAGGGTGAGGCTTGTTTCTGCATAGATATGATCAGTAGTGAAGCACCGTGCATGCTTGTTCAATGACATGCAGGATATTTAAATACATTGGCAGAATGTGATATGCATTCAATTGATTTGTTTGTATTTACAATGTTATACTTGAAAGACAGTGTTTAGTTTGACTGATGTTTTTTCCTATTCTTGCCTCTCTAGCTTTTATTTTTGCGTGAGTCACTCAATGCTCTGAGGACCTCCAGTGACTTACAGGCAGATGTGAAGTTCATGTATCAGGTGCAAAATAATCCATTTTTCTACAGATATTAATTTAAATTTAAACATAGATATGAAATAATTTTAAGTATTCATTTCTGTGAATGTTTTTAAATGGATCCTGACTATGTCATTACTGGTGAATATAAAGCATATTAAAATGTGTGTTTACTAACACTAAGGAACTTTGCATGTCTTTGATGCAATAACTATAACTCGAAAATACCCACACACACCCATGTGCATGTACATGTGCGCACACACACACACACACACACACACAAACACACACACAGTCATGTAATCATACTGGTCCCCATAGGGTAAAAAAACGGGTATTCATCACGTTGTGGGGACATTTGGTTCCCACAAGGTAAGGTATACCTGGACCACACACACACACACACACACACAAATAGATCTTTAGTAGACACCTTCAGTCCTACCTCGTTGCCATGGAAACAGAGGCAGGTCGCCGATGACCTCACTTAGAATGTGAGGGATGCTGCTTCAGACAGAACTTCTCCCTCTGGGCCTGCTTGTCAGGTATGCCTCCAGCATGGTGACTTTGCAGTTTGCAGTAGGCCACTGAGATGCAGTGCAAGTGGCCCGACATGAAAGGTTCCATCTGCAGTCACTCACCACATTGAGTATCACATTATTGTGAAACCCATCAGTTTCACATAAGCCTAACTGATGCTATACGATAGTATTTAGGTGTAATTTGACACACGGTAAAAAAAAAAAAAGATCCCGTTCCTTGTGTCAGGTTTCATGTCTCAATAAAGTAATCAGAAAAAATATATAGGACAAAGTAAAATCAAATCACTTTCTTGCTCATACAAACCTGGAGCGTTTTTATGTCATTGTGTCACGTTTCTAGCCTACGCTGCCTCGACATTGAAGTCTAGATCTCACTTCCTGTCCAGCAGGAAGCCACGAACAAAGCACCTGAGTGCTACACGAACTACCTCTTCTGAAATCATTTCACAAATCTCCATTCTGAGCTGGCCTGTCTTCCATTCAATGCCCACCCTCATGGTAAATCCCAACAAGGTCTGGATCTGACCAGAGGCCTGAAGAAATGAGTAGGTCAAAGAAGAAGGAATTTTGTGTAGTTCTCTCTTGTCTCAGCATCCTAGCCTGATCAATGCACATTTCACGTAGATATCACAGTCCAGAATATCAAACTCAACAGACTCCTCTCAATGGCCTCCATAGATTGGCCTCGAGATCACTCAGCCATTGTTAATTTCTTGTTTCCTTCCTGTCTCCACCTGGACATTAATACGGTGACATCCCAAAGGCACTGCCTTACCATAAGCCTCATCTGTCACCTGTTTTGGTGCCACTGATTGTGTCATAGACAGCAGATGTCACACAGAGTCGAGTCGGATGCAATATTGTAGTTTACTTTGGCATAGAAGACGATAGTCACACAGGATAATGCATCAAAGGTAATACTTTGGGGCTTTACAATCATTTGAACTGTGTGCCCCCCCCACCCCAGCCAGTTCTTAGACTTTTACTAGGAAAAAGGGGAAAAGATTATTTCTCTTCTTTGTATTCTCTTTATCCATGAGACCACAAAGAACTGCTGTTTTTCAATCCAGAAGAGGCAAATTCATAGCCTCATTACATGCATCCGAAAGCTAAAGAGCAGAGGCTTCAGTGAGAGGGGGAAAAAACGAGGCATTAAATCATGATCCGCCGAAACTGCAGCACTGGCGTCTTCCGCCAAAGGACAGTGTTGTAAGTGATTGTAATTGGCGCTGTCCAAATCTCACTGGCTGTAAGCGTGCATAAAAAGTGCACTTTCTACCACCTTCAGTAAACAACTCGGGGATGTTAAGGCTTTAAATGCTGCCAGCTGGCTCTGTCTAATTGTGTCATTCATTCTTCTAAGCACTTTTAAATGGAGTCAATTTAAAAAAGCAAGGGGTAGCTGTTAGAAACAGCTACTGCTACAGCAGCTGCTCCTGCTACTGCTGAGGTGGTGGTTCCTTCATTACGGTTATACCACCTACATCTACGTTCAGGGCGCACCAGGAATGAACCTCACAGACTACTTTTATAGTTCAGTTTCATTGTCACCCTCTATCAGTGTACACCCCCCCACCCCCCCGAGATATAGTGTTATCAGGCAGCACATGGACATTCCCATATTATACCCTCACTTGCTCTATGTCGTGCTTCCCCCTGCCACCCTGCCCCAAACATTGCACCCACACAGGTCCCACCCCTGTCTACTGTCATTCACTGTCATTGGTCAGACACACACACACACACACACACACAACCTCCCCTTTCATCGGCACCCTGATGACGGGACAAGGTTATGTGCCTTCCCGCCTCACCCCAGTGCAGTTGCAAGCTCCTCCACCAAATGCCCCTCCCAGTTACCTCTGGCCCCGCCCCCAATCCCCGTTGCTTGTCCTAGCACAGATGGTGCTCGGAAACGGCTGGTGCAGCATCTCCTTAAACTTGCTGGTGTTGCTGGTGGGTTTAGCTTCTTGAAAGGAGAAGTACATGTTTTAGAGTTTAGACAAATTGATGCGGTGGTTTTAGAACCAGAGTGTTTTAGAAAATCACAAATTAACCTCCTTTAAAAAAGTACTTATTGTTTTTCATGTATACATATTCAAGCTGAAGGTTGAAAAACCTGAAATCCTGGAGTTTGGACACATAGGGAGATGTAGAGGGGGTGTTTGTGCGTGAGAGTGAGATTACTACATTGCATGTCAAAACCACTCCTGCCACCAGAGGGCAGGAGAACTGAAGAGATGCCTGTCAGACTCTCTAATGCAAAAGCACAGACCCACAGTGGCTGCAACCTGGAGGCTCAGACTTTTTGGCGATGTGGCCAGAATGGTAAGGAGACGCAGTTTCAGAGCTTCAGTGTAATTTCATTATAGCCAGAGAAAAAATATAATTTTGGGTTTTTTATAATTTTGTAAGCAGACTGCATGCTGGCATGGTTGTTTAATTTAATGAAATACATCCAAAAACAAATGCTACACTCTCTTCCTCTATTATGTCTCAGAGACAAAGGTGTGATTCAATGTCATCCGTGCACTGATAGGCAGAGAGAGGGCTGTCACCCTGCATTTTCCCTCTTCTGTTCTCCATCTGTCTCCATGCTCCAATGTCACATTTTAGCTCCTACGAGTTTTGTAATGATCCCAATGCCTTAACGCGCGCATGGAACGATTTTGCAATATTGCTGCTGCAGCTGTGGTCTCGAGGCGCAAGGAGACGACAAGCAGAAAATCGGGAAAAAGCCTTGGTCCCCGTGGCAAAGTAGACAGTATTTCTGGATAACTGGAAAAATGTGTATAGATATACATATACTCATTATAGACACGGTAAATTTGCTTCATCATCAATACCTATAAATTGCATATCTATGCAAAATATTGAAAAAACTGGAAAAACAAATGACGTCTTTGGGTGGTATCGCATTCCTGCTGGAGGTGGGAAAGCAGCCAGCAGGAAGCTGCGCCCCCTCCCCCCGCCCCCCCGTAAGCCCCAGTAACAGGTTTTGTCCTGGTGCACAAGACCCATTTAGTTTTTTTTTGTTTTTGGTTTTTGCAGTGATTAAAAATAAACCTGCAAGTGGGCTAACTGTCGCTTTCTAACTATCCTGTCAGCACCTCCTTTTTCTTTGCCTTTGCAGTTCTGAAAATGATGCATGAGACGGAGCATGGTGGAACCTCGCCAGTGTTTCAGCCAGGATAAAAAAAGCTGAGGATCTTTGAGTGTCTGCACGTCCTTTGGGATTTGGGGGAGGGGGGGGGGGTAGGGAGGGGACTGAGGGAGGGAGGATTTGCACCTGGTGCCATGAGCTTTGGGGAGAATGATTCCATTCAGCACTTCTATCACTGCACCTGCACCTGAAACACCAGAAGCCCCCGAGGTGAGCCTTTGTGGCCTGAACTGAGTCAGTGGTGCAGCCCTTCGGCAATTCCACTGTTTGTCCTGCAGGGGGCAGCAAGCTTACACCAATTTTGCGATTTGCCAGGAATGGGCTGCCTGTGGCTTTTTGGATGTTCTATTCCTGCTCTGCTGGTACTTCTTGTACGTTGGCAAAGCCGCTAACGAGCACCGCTCTTCACAGAACCTTGGAGTTTAAACGACAGGGAGCAGGGCTGTGGCCGGTCTGCAGGCCCCGGGGACTCACGCTCCGCCTACAGCCTGTCAGGTCTCCAACTAGCCTACCCACAGAGACTTGGAGCTACTATCCTGATTGCAATAGCAAGGGGGCAGTCAGTAGTCTGTGAAGAGCAGTGTTCCATAAAGCAGACGTCACACCACAACAAACATTTGCCCAGCAAATGTAATCCTTTTAAGTGTGCCCAGCGTTCACAAATCCGATCACTGTACTCTGTTCTCGCAACCCCACAGTGGACTAGTCTCAGATCGGGAGGAAACGGGTGCCTCAGAACGTACAAAAAAAGCAGCCGTGGTGTTTTTAGACAGAGCAGTGTTAATTGGTGTTAATTAATGCGGGGTACACGTCCCGACAGAATTGTGTCAGCGAGCTCTCCTGTGTCGCCGCGTGACTTTTATTAGGCGCTGAAGAGAAGGAACAGATGAAACTGTACGTCTTGGACAGAACATAAGAGGGACTCCACCCAAGCCAAAGCTGCTGAAGGTTCACCACAGGTGACACACTTCACTTCCCAATGACCTCCCTTCGCACAACCACCACGTGTCCCTCAATTCTCTCCACGGCAAGTTCTGTGTTTAGGAGACCTACACACCATGTGTCAGCTACAGATGGGGGAGAGCTCAGGCCAGCTCCTTAGGACAGCTGGAAGTCACAAGGACAGGATGGCATTCCACTTGCCCCATGCTGGATTGTGCTTGTCAGAATCCCTTCTCTTAGCTCTCTCACTTGGCCATGTTTTTAAAAACACACACACACACACACACACACACACACACACACACACACACTTATTCCATTTGTTTTTCTCAGTCTGAGCAATGCAGAGAAATGATAAGCGACCTAAAAGGTGCATACGCCTGATACGGAAAAAGACATAAAACATGCAGATCACAACTTACTAGCAAAATATATTTGACAGCATAAGTATTATGAAGATCTCCTCATACATTCAATCTATATTGCTCCAATTTCTCATATTTGATTGCTTTTTTAGACAGTTTATCTAGGGCTAAACTCTTCCATACAACCAAATTTCCCGCTCTCCTCTGAGTAATGACCTTCTTTCTTTCTTCGGACCTGGAGTAAAATCCGCCGTGTGCCCGTGTGGCCATGAATCGGCGGTGCAATGAAGTCGTCATCGGGGTTGACTTTGCAATAGTAAAATTCTGATGCTACCTGTTTTTAATTGCACATATACCATCTGCTTCTGCTGCTGCTATTCCCACTATGACTACGAATAATAATAATAATAATAATAATAAACACATTATCAAATATAATAAGGACAATAGCAACGATAATAACAATTTATTATTATTATTATTATTTCTATGCCACCCACACTATCACACTCCCTCTAGTCACCATTGTCTAAAGACATTCCGAAGAGATTTAATGTTTTTAACTGATCCACAGAACTCTAATGCGGCAGTGTTTATAGAAACTTCATCGCAAATGATTCCAAAGTGCACTCTTACTTTTCCCAACACATTGATGCATTTCAGCCGCACGGTTCCCCAGTGTGCGGCAATGTAGCCTCAAGCCTCCAGGGTTTGGGCCTCGAATCACCCTTTTAGCTCTTTGCTTTTGCAAGGGATTCCGCTGGCGTCTCCAGTTTCCCGCTGCGGTCCAAAAAACACACAGCTAAGTGAACTGGCATCTCTCTATTGCCCATATTGTGTGCATGAGTACATGTGTGCCATGTCATAGACTGGCATCCCGCCCAGGGTGTCCCCTGCCTTGTGCACTATGCTGCCTGGGATGGACTCCAGGCTCTCTCTAACCTTGCACTACATAAGCACAATGGAACGTGGATGGATTAATACACTAAAATGAAAACATATATACATTTAAATAAATGTAAAAAGCCTACACATTCTATGATGTTAATATCCTCCACAAAAATGTCATGCTTTCTCCAAAGCTAATCAGTTTGTTAAATATGGCTGAATCGATGTTATTTATTTCTATGAGAAAGAGTATCTGCCCCAACACAGTGCTGTCTGGAACATTTACTGCACACGCCCAGCTTGAGGTTGTAAAAACAACATTTGCTTTGTTGGTCTGGCCAGTTCCGCACCATGGATACCCTCCGCCTTTTTATCGAGACCCTTTCGTAACTTCATCAGACTCACCGTTCCTCTCTCCTTGCTGCATTCACAAAGAAAGTCTTGAGTTACCTAAACAAGACCTCTGATTTACAAATCCATGCTACATGAATGGTTTAATGACTTTATATGTATCAGTATTCATTAGGGACAATTAACCCTCCCTACTTCCCACTTTGGCAGATTGGTGTTGGTTGCATCCAGGCATAGTGATGTAGTATGGCTGGAAAAAAATACACAGAAGAAATGCCGACTGCATCTTTCTAAATTAAATTCTCTTTTGTCAGCATTTGTGTTTTCATTTCATGCATCCAGTTTCTATGGTGAGAGGATTACTGCCTTTATTCTGTATGCATTTAACGGTGATTATGTGTAAGGGATATCCAGAACCTATGCCCTAGCATACCCAGTAACTAGATCAGTCCAGTGACCGGCCCTATGAAAAATTAACATTCTCAAAATGTCAGAGGTAGAGAGTTCAGGTCCAGAGAGTACAAATCCAGACCAAGATTTTGTTTCAACCAACCAGTTGAGTACTCTCTGACTTTGACTCTTTATACTCTTTTAACTGGTTGGTTGAAACAAAATCTTGGTCTGGATTTGTACTCTCTGGACCTGAAATCTCCACCTCTGCAAAATGTTAATTGAGACATTTAAATGTCAAAAATTGCATAACTAGACGCAGAGTGTTTGAGAGCTGCAAGCTGCTCAGCAAGATGTCTGCAAATTGAGCTTGTGTCTTTTGCAGCAGAGAGGAAAATGCATTATTACCGCTCCTTAGATTGCTGCTGGCTCACGTAAAACAGGAAAAGGGTGAGCAGGCCAGCAGGTTTGTATGAATGAAAGAGAACTGAGGCACCAGTCAGATTGCTATATCAAAACCTCAGCAACTATGCATGTGGATGCAGGCCGTTTCCATAATCAACATGGTCATGTGGAGCAGGGGAGATCACCTCGAACAGAGAAGGTCAAAGGTCAGGAAACCAGGTGCTATGGAATATTTGCTTGTAAACTTAGGCCTGTCAGAATTGCCTGCATTGTTGCAATACATAGCAATACAAATCACTGAAGAGTACCTTCAAATCCAATCTGCAGCCATACATTCAGAGAGAATAATCTAATCAATGAAGTATAATATTTTGTTTCAATGTTCTATAAAGTGTAATGAATCTGGTCATTTTGCTACTGTTAAAGTGAAATGGATCAAATGGCCCTTAAAAACTAACCTTGAGTTATTTTAAAAAAGAGCAGTAAAAATATTTCATCTCATGTCATTGTTTTTAAAAATGCATTTTTTTCTTTGACTGGAAACATGTGACTCAGCCGTGACTGTTAAAAAGCATTATTTTTAAATGATGCAGTGATACTTAAGACATAAAAATGACAATTAAACCAAAAACAGCCAGACACAGGTGTCAGTGTGAAATGTTCTATTTGAGAAGGTTTGTGTTGTGGTGAGTCATTCTTCCCTCCATCAGTGAGGTGTCTGCCAATCATGGTGAATGTTTGTTCTTTGTGCTTGGTGCCTGCTTTTTCTCTGAGGTGAGATACTGTCATATACTGACCTGGCCCACAGCATACCATTCATCCAGGTGACTGTAGATATTTTGTGGTCATGGCAGTGTTATTTAGCAGTGCCCGCTTTCAAACAAGGTCAAGAGGGTAATGATCTGTAATCGTCTATAATGGCTGTTGTCAGATTTCAAATACTGACAACACAGATGCCTGAAAAATTAAATTTGCTCTGTGTATATTTATTTATTCATGTATATATTAAGTGTAATTATGAATGAATTGGAAAATAAGCACACTAAGTACAGAGTCAGAGTCATTCAAAGAAGTTATAATACAAATGATAAAACTGATCCGCCTAAAAAGTGGCAATGGACCAATGCATTTGTGACCAGCGTCTGTGGTGAGTCCGCACAGGAGCGACATCAGTCACCCAACAGTCTACCTACGGACTCTTTATTTCTATAATGGTTCACTAATCGGTCCTGTACTTTTTATGCTGTTGTAGTTCTATCTGTATTTTGCACATGTGGCTGGTCCTCTACAGTGATCCCAGTGAAAATCTTTCATATTCCTCTCTGCAACCTGCACAGTTCACTACAAAGCCAAGACGACACCCACGTTCATCACACCCCCACTGTGGAATGTTTTGGTGAATCACGTTTGCCAAAAAGACATTTCAATCTTGTTTAGCTACTTGCACATTTACTAATTTATTTCCACAAAAAAAATTCAGATGAAGTATCTTGCTGAAGAGTATAACAGCTGGGAGCCATACAAAGCAGGTTTAAATCACATCTTCTATGTTCCCAAAATGCCTTGCCACATGTGGTAGATCCCCATAAAATAAACATAAAATGGTACAGCCTACTTTGTACTCTTACCACAAGTATCGCATACTGTCTTGACACAAGGTACAATAATTACAATATTGTGCAGTTTTGTGCGTACAGTTGTACATCCCTATGTTTTGTTGGTCTTTTCCTTTAGTGGTTTGGAATAAAAATCTCCATGGCACATATGTGCACCTAATTTTCAACTGCAATCTAACAATAATGATTTAAAAACTAAGACGTTCACACCAGCATGTATAGCAGTATCTGTTGACCAACGCCACCTTCCACTTCTGTGATCAATGTTCTTGTTTCCACTTGTGTGTGTTGGAAAATAATACATACAAATTTTATTTTAAAATTAATGCGGTGGCAGCACTTGTAAAGTACTTTAGCATGCAGTAATCAATTGACCGAATGACAAAGCTGATCACTAAATCTAGTGATCGCTAAATCTACTGATCATATGATAATGTAATGTTTGCCAATAACATCTTTTCAATCAAGCTATAACTTTGAAGCGTATACTTTTGCTTTCTTTTATCTTGTCTAAAAGTACATTAGGTAAAAAGTTTGTATATAATGATTTACAGAATTACATTTTTAATGATATTTTTATGACATCAGTTATGAAGTCTGAAATTACATTTACCAAGTTTCCTTATTTAATTATGAATGGCTAAGCATTACATCATAAATATGAAAATCTAAGGATAACAGAGCATGTCCAGCAAACCTGTACCCAGACAGAGACAGCAGTGTCCAGTCACATTTTTAGGGGCTGCAGGATGATGGTTTTTAAAGGAACTTATTGGCCAGGCGAAACATAATTACAAATCATTTACAAATTAAACCTCCCAAAGGAAGACATTGTATATATAATACTTCCATAATACTTTACAGTTTACATTTAAAATCTGCCACAAAAGCAGATAATTCCTGTGTTCTTTATAGACCAGGTGTTATTTCCATACCAAAGTGATATTTTAAGAAAAGGACCATAAGGAGAATATAAGAAATATGAATACTGACAAAAGACAATGTTACAGCCATAATAACATTTGAATGAAGGGTAACTAAAGGTAAATGCATAACAGATCATATGCATTTTTAAGAGCGATTTTGCATTACTTATGAATAAATTTATACTCAGTCACTGAACTATTTGATGGTGCAGAGCAGCCCCTGGTGAATGCATGATGCATAGCACTTTTTCTCCATTTATGAATTTTCCTGATATTTCAGGTCATTTTACAAATTTCCCTTGCCTCAGCTTGCTTATGACCCAAACATGTCTGTACATGACTGCACTTATTATGCAAGCACAACAATATCTTATTCATTATGTTGAGAGTTATTATATATTGTGAACCTTGTGGCACTCAAATTAACTCAACTTACAAAAAATCTAGTCATCTGATAATTGCAATTTGTCATTATTTAATAACAGCATAAAGCCATAGTTGTTGACAATTTCATTCTTGTCATTCAGTCTGATATTTTTGCGACCTCATAGCTCCTCCCCCTCGCATGTTTACACGTAAGTCCAGTTCCTGTATATATTATACTTCAATGTCCAAAAACTTAATTGAAACTGCATGACAACTTTGATGTTGTCTCCCCTTTTCATCTCAGACGCTCTCCTTTTATTTTGCAGGTCAGTTTTATGAACCATCTGGAAGGTTACTGTGGAAACAGAGAAGGATGCCATGGCAACATTAAAGGGGGTTACCCGGGAAACTGTGGTAACTATGGAGACTGTGTCACAAGGCGGGATTAGTAGTATCCATTGAAAGGCGTGTTTCACTTTGATCTTTCTTATTCTCCATCTACGTCACATGAGAGACGTCCAAAATGATTCCATCAGTTTCTTTTTTTCTTATTTCGTCGTCTTACTGCGGGATCTTGGCAACGTCAAGCTTTTTTGGAAACACATTGTTTGGTCGTGAAGGATAGGCGCCGGGGAAACCCAGAATAATGAATTATAGATCTATCAATTACACACAGCTATGCTTCGCTTAAGCAATGAAACAAGTGTACAATTAATAGTGTTTGGTTGGCAAATTTAAATGTTCAGTTACCATACAACAAACGGTCTATGGTGAACGTTAATTTAAGAAACAAATGCTGATTAAACAAAAATTCGCGGTGAATGGGAAATTTGAAATGAATCCATATTCAAGACGCTGTCGAAATACTATAATTCCTTAGAAAGGACCCTCCATCCTAGCTTCATTCATTTTTACAGCAATATATTATTGGTTATAGGCTTTTTAAAGACACTTCAAATACGAAGTAAATTGCACATTACAAATAGAATACTGACAGTAAACATGGTCTCTTTCGTTTACAACACACAAAACGAGAGCTACCATACAGAACGACTGCTGACTTCTATTTAACTTCAACAAAACGAAAGCAGCACAAGGAGATCGTGTCGGGAAAACATTTCGACGCGTCTTTCTAACTGAACGGCGGGTCGAAATAACTCGGCGCACTGGACCCACAGGGCACGTAATCTATTGCGTTGCCTCCACAGAGTTGCACAGACAAAAGTCACAACTAACATGAGCGAAAAAGCACAAGTCGTGAGTTGAGTATAATCATCCCCAATCCCCGCCCGACAGGGGTTACACGTCTGTAAAAATCTGTTTGATGTTAACGCAGTTCTGGTTGTTTTGAGTGCTAAAGTTAGGCGGCTTGAACGCATTGTTGATCCCCTCCTCTATCACCATATACTCCGATTTGCTGAGGGAGGATGCGCTGCGTGTCCTTTTTAACTCCTCCGTGGAGGACAGATGCTGGCAGCTGCCGACTTGCAGGTACTGAGCGTGTTCCTCTCCTTCCGTCTCCCTGTGGTAGAAGTAGTTGAAGTTGGAGACGATAACCGGCACCGGCAAGGCAATGGTCAGCACGCCGGCGATGGCACACAAGGAGCCGACAATTTTGCCACCGATGGTGACGGGATGCATGTCCCCGTACCCGACCGTGGTCATGGTGACCACAGCCCACCAGAAGGCATCAGGTATGCTACTGAAACTAGAGGTGGGGTCGTCCGCCTCCGCGAAATACACGGCGCTGGAGAAGAGGATCACCCCAATAAAAAGAAAGAAAATCAGGAGTCCCAGCTCCCTCATGCTGGCTTTAAGTGTCTGCCCTAAAATTTGGAGCCCCTTGGAGTGCCGGGAGAGCTTGAAGATGCGGAAGACCCGCACCAGCCTGATCACCCTTAGGATGGCCAGGGACATCGCCTGCTGCCCGTTGCCCTGCCTCTCCGCCAGCTCCGTGCCCAGCGTGATGAAATAAGGCACGATGGCCACGATGTCGATGATGTTCATGATGTTTTTCGAGAAGGTGGCTTTGCTCGGGCAGGCGAAGAACCGGACGAGCAGCTCGAATGAGAACCAGATGATGCACAGGGTCTCAATAACAAAGAAGGGATCGGTGAAAGTGTTTGTAGGATAAGGCCCCGTTCCGTTAGTGAGGGGGGCCACGGTGCTTAGGTCTTTATCGTCACGGAATTCAGGTAAGGTTTCCAGGCAAAATATCACGATGGATATTAGAATAACCAGCACGGAGACAATAGCGATCCCCCTGGCCGGACCCGAGCTCTCCGGGTACTCAAACAAGAGCCACACCTGTCTTTGAAATTCATGGCTGGGCAGGGGACGTTCCTCCTCCTTTATAAAACCCTCATCCTCCCGGAATTTCTCCATAGCCTCTTCGCCCAGCTCATAAAAGCGGATCTCCTCGGAGAAGATGTCAATGGGCACGTTAACAGGTCTCCGGATCCGCCCTCCCGACTGGTAGTAGTAGAGGATGGCGTCGAAGCTGGGTCGGTTCCGGTCAAAGAAGTACTCGTTTCTCAAGGGGTCGAAGTAGCGCATCCTCTTTTTGGGGTCCCCGAGGAGAGTGTCGGGAAACTGGTTAAAAGTTTTGAGCTGCGTCTCGAAACGCAAGCCGGAGATGTTGATGACCACCCTCTCGCAGCACTCGTGGTCGGGCTCGTAGCGGTCCAAGGAGAGGTGCCCGGGAAGGGCTGCGGTCTCCTCCAGCATGTTGTCACAAGCAACAACTGTCATGGTTTCGTGGTCGTTCTCCGTGTATCCGTGGTTGATGATATTTCCGCCCCTGTGCTTGGTAGACGATGGAGGAGGCGAGGCGAGGAGGCTGAACTGGTCGTCCATACAGGTGCTATAGGATGGAGGAGCAGGAGTAGCCAGCCGCGCCTCCCCCCAGTAGCTCCGCTGAGCTGGAGCCGCCGCGTCCTCTCGCCTCTTCCTCCGTCTCAGCCCGATCTTTCTCTGTATACTATGGAGCGCACGCTGGGGGCTTATGAACGTGCACTCCCGCCCACCAGCCTTTGACACACTTCCACCCGTCTCCCAATCGCAGCCTAAATAGGCACCAGCATGAAACGGAGACGCGGCGCGCAGCTTCTCGCTTTAGGTGCCACCCTCCGGGCGCGCCCTCTTTGAACGAACCCAGCAAACTGTTGAAAGGAGGCTGACAGCATATTCTCACCCAGACCGCTATCTGGCCAAATTATTACCCACGACAGCGGGCCCAAAATATCTCTGGCTATTCACAATAAACTCGGCTTTCCTTTAAACCTGCGTTCATTACCCAATTTCTATTCCGGATATTTGTTTAACAAATAGGTAGTGATATAAAAAACCACTGATGCTTTTTGTAATACAGCGTTTCTGTATGACTAGTCTTGTTTGGGTTGTTTATTACTACGTGGAAAAATATGGTAATGCATAATATCAGAATTTATTAAAATGATGATGAAAATATTAGACGGATTAGATTGATATTAAGCAAATTAAACATAAATAATTAATACGCAGCCTCATCGCCTGCTTGAACCGAAATGAGTTGCGGAAGCAAGAGTGCACGACGGAGCCTATTATAAATGATGATGGGAACTCACTTTACACACTGATACACTAAATCTTCTCAAAAATTGCCACCACCTGAAATTTAGCAGAAGGGAGGTGGTGTATGTGTATGTGTGTGCGTGTATGTCACGCAGGATCGGTGAGGATTATGGGACGGGTGCTATGCACTCGGCATGTCACCGTCAACAGGAGCATAGGTGTATGGGGGAGAGTTGAATAAGATTGAGGAAAACAGCGGCAGAATATTTTCAGTCAAGGTCTCGCTGTTAAATATGTACATATTTTAGTAAGCCTATGATAAAGGGTGTGAAACATGAGCCGTCATAGTACCGGTTCTGTTAGTGGTCTTCGTTGGCTCAATAAACCTAACGGGAACTGTCCGTAGTGCTGAAACTGGCTGCTGAGCACTTCAGACAGGGTGGTCGAGACTGGTCATTTATATGTTTAAAATATACAATTTTAACAAATAGTAACACAGATGTTGGTGATTTTTAAATGTATTGTATTCCATTGTATTTAAATCTTCCACAAAAGTATGTAGCGCTATTTTGAGGGCTAGTGGCTTCGCCACAGGCTCTGCGTTTGCCTGTATTGATTTGTCCTATTTCCCCAGCCTTTTCAACAACGTGTATGTATCTGTGTGCCCAGTTTTTCCGATTAACTCAGATTCTTGGTTTGGACAAACATTTGAAAGTTTCAGTCCATTCCATCTCCATCTCCCCCTGAAAATGAAAGCAGTTCCAATAAAACTTCTTGTCAAGTCTCCTGTCACCAAACAGGACATGCCAGTATATGCTCATTGCTGGTAACGAGGGGCCGATGGCACCTACTCCTCATGTCCTCCTCTCCTGGGGACTTTTGACGCAAGCTAGGAGCAGTCCTTCTTGTTGCTGCTGTTTCCCATCCCTTCCTGTAGTGGAAGACAGCATTGATCAGGTACATCCTTGACCAACAGATACGAAAAAGTTTCTGCAAGGACAAATAGCTGCAGGCTGTCTGAGAATTTGTGTTGGAACCAAGATTTGCCAAGCCTGTAGGTGATTTGGTAACTCTACATGTCCAGTAGTGCCGTCTTGCGTTTGAGGGGGCAGCATTACAGGTTTCAAAGGTGGGGGCATAGCGTTTACCTCACTGAGTGTCACGCGCAGCCCCGTCATGTTCGCCTGTTCCCAGCGTTTCCCCTGGGTGTGGCTGCTAATCAGCTGTGCCTGAAGCTTGTCAGTCTTACTTCTTGTTACTCCCACCTTGTTAACCAGCCACAGCTGCCTCATGTTTACTCCTCTGTTAATCATGTATAAAAGTATCTCCTAGTGCTGTTCTCCCCGTTCGGTCATTGTTCTCCGTCCGTGTGTGCTGCCCTGCCTATTCCCCACAATAAACTCCCCTGCTAGGGGTTTTACTTGCTGACAGCCGGCCTTTGGGTTGTCCTTCTCCCGCCATAATGTGACAGAATGACCGAACCACCACAACGACCCCACGGCTGTTCTTCCCCAGATCCAGCCAAGGATCTGTTTACCCTGGTTCCCTGGCTCATCCCCGAAAATGCTCACCTGTGTGACAGACGCCTGTACTGACCCTGTTATTGTGAGGAAAGCGATCTGGACCCACCAGGGGCCCCATGCCCGGATGATGACTTGCTCCTTGACCTGACGTCCAGCAATGACCTGGAAGAGCCATGACGTTCGTTTGGAGGACTGGCTTTGGCAGCGTATGACGGGGTCTGGAAAGGACGAACCTGACTTCTCATCTGCTGACTGCAGGCTCCAGGAGACGATGCAGCCAGTGCCGCACAGAGCCACTTTCCCTGCCTCTCCAGAGTCCCAGGACACTGACTGGCTCCTGTGTCCTCACCAGGTCAGCCCGGCTCTACACCTTATGTCTCAGCCATGAGTTCTTCAGCCTCCAGGAGCAGTTCTGGAGGTTAGTGGAGGATCCCTGCACACAGGCTTGTTCAGAGGCGGCCGATCTACTAGATCATATCGACCGGGAGATGGCAGCCACTTCCCTGTGCTCGTCCTCCCAGGAGTTGCAGTGGTAGTGGAAAAACTGAGAAAAAGAGGCAGGTGAGCGACCTGGTCCTTCATCTGCTTTCCTACCACCTCTTCGACCACCACCTCCCATAGGAGAGTCACAATGGGAGGATGTTCAATTCCCAGCCTCTGTGTGAGGGAGGCGGCTGGGGAAAAAGCGAGTCCATCCCCCCCGGGAGCCGACCTCACTAGTGCCTTCCGTGCCCAGTCCAGCTTCATCGGCGTTCGGCCCAGAAGAGACCAGCGCTGCTCCGCACTCGCCTGTCCCAGAAAGGATTGCTGTTTTGCAATCGCCAGGCCCAGAAAAGTCCACTACCCCACGATTGCTTGGCCCAGAAAGGGGCACTGCTTCGCGATCGCTGGACCCAGAAAAGTCCACTGCTCCGCGATCGCCCGGCCCAGAAAAGGCCACCACTTTGCAAACGCCCAGCCCAGGTGAGACAGGTCCTGCCTGCCTTGACCAGCCTGTGGCCATCGGCCAGACGGCTCCTACCTACTCACCTGCCTGCTCGCCTGTGGCCGTCATCCAGACGGCTCCTGCCCGCTCACTGGCCTGCTTGCCTCAGGCTGCTTCTCGGATGGCTCCTGCCTGCTCGCTGGCCTACTCGCCTGTGGCTGTCGCCACCTCATCACTGCTGTTTTCAGGGCCCTCCAGGTAGAGGGCATCAGGGGAGGGGTGCGGTAGGGTTCTGTGAGGATGGGACCCTCTGGGCATTGCCCTGAGCTCCTCCCCTGTCCGGACCATCCAACACACGAGTACCGGGTTCAAGAAGGGCCGCCGACATCAGAGAAGGTCCTTTAAGAGGACAGGCTGAGTCTCTGTCTGCCGACGAGGGAGGTGGGAACAGATATTCGTGCCAGCCGTGCCTCACTCAATTACTGCCCTGTAGGTCTCATGGGGCTCTCCTGTTTCAGAACCTGTCCTGATCTCTGCTCTGGTCCAGCAGGTTCCCCATTGCTTCATGGGACTGACACCAGGCATCCTGGGGTCCTCCAGAAACATCAGCCCTGCCTTTTCCACTCTCACACCTCAGTGTCTGCCCATCCATTCTGTCTCATCCTGGTTTATACCAGGTCTATACCATGTTTTGTCATCTTGCCCTGGCTTGTTTCCCCTGTGGTCCACGCTGGTGTCCCTGCCCCTGTGGATCCTCCACATGCCTGTCTTGTCCCTGTCCTTTTGGCTGTCCAACCCGTCGTCTCTGTAGTCCCTCGACCTGCTCCTGTCTGTCCCCTGGTCCAGGTAATGTCCTGTCTTTTCTCGTGAAGTTGTGTTTTAGGTACTTTGAGTGGTGTCATGGTTGTGTGTTTAGTTTACCCAGTCTTGATTGCGTTTTGTCTCCCTAGGTCTCCAGTCCGGAGTCTGAGCATCCAGCGTCTGACCCTGTCCAGCGTCCCTGGTCCTGCCCCGTGTCCTGGCCCCATGTGCCCGTCCTCTCATCCCATCCCTTGGGACCCCTCCCCGGCCTGCTTAGCGCACCCCGTGTACTGACATGGCATTGAGAGGCCTAAGCTTATACCATATCAGAGCAGCATTTAGGGCTTTTGCCCTTGACACCTTTTATATCTAACCATGAGATACTCCCGACATCATCCATACAAATATTTATAATCATAGTCATTACAGAAATGGTAAAGTTTGATTAATGTATAACCTTTGAAATTAAAATAAAATAGAAATATACCCTGCACCAAACTGGGTTAAGGTATCAAATTAATAGTAATAAAAGGGTTTTGTTGTACTGCCTTTAAAGAAAGGGGACTTGCCTGGAGCATCAATCTTAACATTTTCAATACATAAAATATTAAGGATTCCAAGACAGCAAAAGGCACACTGTGACCACTGCAGCTCAGGTTCTTCCATAAAGTGGTATGTATTATATAAGAGCACGAAGCATTTAATTCCATAAGCATGAATCAGTATTTGATAAAGCATCAGTCACGTCAGGAACACTGCAACCATCATCTGTCTCTCTGAAGGTAGCCCTTGACACTCATTAATAGCACATCTATCTTCTAAACACTTATCCAGGTCAGGGTTGTCTGGGGCCTGTTCCAGGCAGCAGGGCTGGGGTACACCCTGCAGAGGATGTGTAGTCTATCACGGGGCACAGACATGCATGCATCGTGGGCTGTTTCAGCAATGCCAGTTAGCCTGACTGCAGGCCCCTGGATTGCGGGAGGAAGTTCACATGACACAGGAAGAACATGCAAACTGCACATACAGAGCAGAGGCAGGACTGGAATGGCCAGCCCTGGTGTGAAACTATAGTGCTACCCACTGAGCCACTGTGCCACCCTGCCAGCAGTACACCATCCATCCATCCATCCATCGCACCAATACACTATACTCTTAACATTAATAATGACAATATTTATTTGCCATAACCATTAGCAAATAAAAGTTTAGGTACACAGCTTCAGCTTTATATCTATAGATGACTGGTTATACAATTTCATATTTAGAGATATTTCATTTTTATATTGTCTTAAGAAATAACCACATAACTACTGTTTCTTTTTATAAGTTGCTCTGCATGTTACATATAATTCTTTGCCAAAATCAGAAATATGTTAGATGTATTTTCAGAAAATATCTCAGACATTTCAAAATCTCTGCTAATGCAGCAACCCTCCAACACAACAATGTGGTTTTTGACTCAACCACTACACAACCTTGTTTGGCTAATCAATATCCCTTTGACTTTTTAAACAAATGAAATGAGACAGACATTCTTGTTAGTTTTTGATGCATTACTCTTAATTTTCATATCACAGAATGTTAAATTGTGCTTTTTTTCCCCGTTCTGAGCACATATACACTTCCTACCCAGATAAAAAGCATTAAACATTCCCTTTGACGGCCTAAGACTTATGTACAGTACTCAACATAATATAATTTATTAAAATATAGTCTTTACATGGTGTGGACTGCATGACTTTTACAAAATGACAGATTTACAGGCAGTACCCGGGTCACGAATGAGATCCATTGCCTAAGTCTGTTTTTAAGTCGAATTTGTAGGTAAGTCATAATGATAATAATGATAATAAATAATAATAATAATAATAATAATGATAATAATAATAATAAAATGTAATATTAAAAGTAGCTACATATGCTAACTGTTCTATACCTGGAACTAACAGACTGCTGAAGCCATCCAGTGTTTTCACAAGCGTCGCAAAGTAGTGTGTGCGTTCATTATTACGAGCCATTGTATTTAACCCAGACTTTTTATATAATAGGTTTTATAGCAGTGTGTTCGTAAGTGTGAGCTCTCCATAAGTTGGACTAAAACTGGGTACTGCCTGTACATCTGTATAAACCAAACACAGACAAATACTGCCAGGCACTGTTGACTGACATTCAGAGGCAACTTAAGAAGGAAAAAGTTTCCAAATGTGAAGCCCAGCGAGAGAGCTACATTAGTGCCCAAAGCTATGGAAGTACTTAATAGCCATCATAGCACTGACTATATGAATTGCATCAGCTTTGTGGCACAATCAATGCAGTTGCCTATAAATGAATGGCATGCAATGGCCTGCCAGCATGACAGGTCTCAGCTAACAATGGTTATTAAAAGCCACTGCTAGGTAGAGCGGCCTTCAAAGTAGGCAAGAAGTATTGTCACATGTACTAACTTCTTCTTGCTCAGCTGCAGTCTTTAGTGCAGAACACGAGGATATAGCCAGAAAAAATAGATTTAAAAATGTCGGGATGAAATGTCGGGATGAGTCCAAGTCTCAGTGATCTTTAATCTCTAGCTAGATCATTAACAGACATTTTTCAAGAAAGGAGACTGTGAGAGAGCTCAGAAAATGGCACAATTCATTTTTGTCCAGTTGCTTCTCTAATAGAGGGGGGTTATTGATTATTGAGATTTAAGGCATCCCCATCTCTTTCTCTCTCTCTCTCTTTTTTCAGTGTCTTCCTGACTTTTGCTGGGTATTAATTTTTCAAACATCTTCGCCAGGAAAGGACAGGCAGCACTGAAAGGAGTCGGAAGTGGCGTCAACAAGACCTGTTCCTCGACGGCATTAAATAGCATGTCACTCTTGCCTTTTTCCTTCTAGAAGCATCCACCCCCCATCAGAGAGTTGGCTTCCTGCATGCCGACGGCCCCGGCCTCGCAGAGCTGGGCGCAGTGAGGGGCCCGCATATGTCGAGCAGACGGACAGGCATGCGGGAGCAGACGTCACGTCAGGAGGGAGCTGTCCCACGGAGATTCGTGAAGGCCTTGCAGCTCTCTGGTGACGGGGGGGCAGGGGTAACCGTTTCCGGTGATGAGCACTGATTTATACTCAGGAGGACGCTGAAGGGCAGATTGAATTCAATGACCTTTTCAGGCACATGCCATTTTACCTACATACGTGCACATAAATAATGAATGTTCTTGTCGTTTGAAATACGTGCCCTTGATGCCAACTGAAGACAGGTGGTGACTCTAATTTGCAGTTGAGTCTTTTATGTAATTCAGTTTTCAGTGCTTTAGGCTTATGCAAAATATTTACAGGTGTCATATGAATACAATCATATAATTCCTCAAATGCCTTGACTCAGAGGTTTATCTGTGAAGGCGCGACTATGTGTCTGCACATTTTTTTTAAAGAGACAGTTTCTTTTACATCAGGTCTCATTTAGTAGACAAAATAAAATGACTCAGCTTAAAGTGAACTAAATGGGTTTTTAAACTCTATAGTTTTTTTTTGCTCTGTTGTGACATTTATGCATCTGTTGTCAGCTTAACTAATGAGATGACTTTACATATTATTCCAGGACACCTTCCTGTAAAGTTGTCCAAGATCCCTAAGAGAAACTCAATGACGCCCCATGAATTAAACATAAACAGCTCCCTCTACCCATACCAATGTCAAATACTTACATCTGTCCCAATGCTGTGTCTAAATAAATACGCAAATTTCGGTGTGTGGTGAAAGGTCTAGACTAGAGACTGTAGCCAGACAGGACACGTCATCTTCTCTGTCCAGAATAACTAGACCCTCCTCTCAGGGACACCTAGCCAGGTCACACATGCAGAATTCATTATGGATTTGATTCCAGCATTTCATTGCCAGTGGAGTCACTGGACAGTCATGTTGGACATATAAATCTGCACCAAATGTCTGTGGGTCCCCGAGGACCAGATTGGGAAACATTGGTGTAATGATGCCAGGTTGAAGCCATGTGGTTGATCAGTGAGATGCACCATGATACATCTCCCTCCATACATCAAATCCCCAGAATGACACCCCATGGGGACAGGGTTGCCTATATGGGGATTGCCTTGTGCTAAAGGCTGGAACGGCCCACACCAACCTCCTCCATTGGCTGCCTCTGCCCTTGCACGTATGCCAAGATGCAGGCCGTGGCGTAGTGCTAGATGGCTGCACTGCATGTGAGCGCGCTCAGACTCACACCCACGAGGCGCGAACATACGCAAGGACACGCGCATGCACTTTAGCAAAGATTCGCAGTGACGGCACATGCAGATGTGCATTTGCACATTAAAGCACACGTGAACGTGCACAAAGGGAATCGTAAAATATGCAGGAAACCAGGTAACTCGGCAACGGCAGCACATGTCACGGACTTCCGCATCTAATTTCAGTCATGCTGCTCTTGGGGACAGAAAAATAACCATACTGTTAATGCCAAAAACACAAGTGTTTAAAACTGCACATTGACACCTATGGTTTAAAAACAGCTTGGAGTTTGTTCCTGAGACATACATTTTCTCACCTCCTGCTTCACTGATTCTGCCTTCACTTTGAATCTGTTTTTTTTTTTTTTTCCATTTTTGCAGCTTCTACTTCTGCAAGTAGAAAATATATAAAAGGCACGACGCTTATCATCTTTCACTGTCAGCACATCACACTGAGAGCAAACATTCATTGTCATGTGTTTCAGTGTCGACACAAACACCTCCTCTCCCACCAGCCATCCCGACTCTCTGCACCTCCTTGTTACAGTTTTGATCAGGGTCTGGCCTGTCACAATATGCCAGTGTGGGGCGAAAATATAGAAACTCTGGGTAATCATTACATATAAAGCCAGACTCATAACAAAGGGTGCATACTAATCAATACTGAATCTCAGCCAAAGCGACAGAGTTGAATTAAATAGTTGATGGACTAGCATGCCTTCCAAGGCATCCCCTGCCTTATTCCCTGTGTTTCCTGGGATAACATTCAAACTGGTTGATGAGCACTATTAAAGATGGATGGTGCAAACCCGGGGCTTTGCTAGACAAAGCAATACTGGGACGCAGGTCCCCATTACTCAAATCCTAAAATTCTTTTCTTGAATGCCTTCTGCAAATATGAAATGTGCTGTAGTATTTCATTATCAGTCCTTAGTCAAAATAAAATCATCAGTATTAATTAAAAACTTTATTTAGTCCTGCCATTTGATCATTCCTCAATCCTGATTTGTGTTGTGTGGTGTAGATTTATGGATCGCTGCATGCATGCTACAACATGCGCGCTGCTATGCACGGACAGTCATGTGCACTCCGCATTGTACAGACCAGAACCATACGCTTCTGATTGTATGTTGGGTTCAGCTGCATCTCTTTGACATTATGGGTTAGAAATAATTAATTCTTTTCCAGTTATTATCAATCTAAATTAATCCACAGCCAAATATAGCAGCTTGTTAAAACTTGAATGTGAGATTTTTCTGGGGCAGAGTAGATCAATATTGGGCCATGTGCCCCAGTAAAAGGGGTCTAGCACCACCCACGGTATACTCAAAACAAAGGGAAAGGAATAAAACAATGAAATACCCATAATTTAGGCAAAGTAATGAGTATAGTTTACTAGATGTGGTGGTGCAGGACTCCTGAAGGTTGTGCTGAGAATGGGGGGAGGGGTTTACAGGCATGTAGAAACATCTCATCCTCTTCTGACCACCTCCAGACACTTTTGACCAAGTGGGAGATGAAAACGGCCTCCCTCCCACCCATCACCTGAGACCTGATGTTGCCTTGCTACTTTTCTCCCCTAGTCTACAACCTGGGACATTACGGGGCAGCCTGCAACAGTGTAAAACAAAGTTTTCCAATCCGGTCCTCGGGGACTCAGAGCTGGTCCATGTTTTTGCTCCCTTTGAGATCTCTGCCAGACAGACCACATTTTTGCTACCCCGATCCTCAGGGATCCACAGTCAGTTCACATTTCTTTTCTATCCCAATCTGGTCCTCAGGGATCCACAGAAAGTCCACATTTTTTGCTCCATCCCAGCTCCCTTCTAGCAAAAATGTGGAATGTCTGGCAGGGAACTGCGAGGGAGCAAAAGCATGGACTGTTTGTGGGTCCCCGAGGTCCAGATTGGGAAACATTGGTGTAAAGTAATCGTGATGCTGTGCTCACACTCTTCACTTGCTGTGCGCACACTCATGTGGCTCCCATGGCTAAAGCAATGTGAGTAAGCCGGGTGCTATAAACAAATCTGACACATGTGACAAATGCTTTCCTTAGACTATGTAGGAACCGAATGGAAGCCGATGACAAAAATGTCAAATCGACTCGCCACAGGACAGGTGGTGAGTAACGACTGTCAGCAGGTGCAAGGAATTGGTAACATCTTTTATTACAGGTCAGACACACTCCCTCCTGAGCAGTGGCTCATGGGATCTCATCCAAAACTAAGTTAGGCCCAAGGGACTTTACAGTAAGGAATGTGGGTGGGGAAAGGTGGCACTGATCACTCATTGGTCACTGGGAGATAAAGGGGGGGGGGGGGCTTGTTTGCCAGGTGTGCCTGAATATTTACCACCCCATGTGGCGTGCATCCATCATTTATCACATTTGGGAGCACCATGACACAAACACCTGGCATGACGGCAGGAAACCTGGCAGCTAGATGACGTGACTGCGGTACACCTCATTTTTATTCCTTTGCCTAAGTGACACATTTTTTCCCACACAAATTTACAATTTTATCGATGTTAGGCCTCCATAGTTGCCATCCATGTCGATAATAATAACAGAGAGAGAGAGATCATACATAAAGTCCTTTACAGTTGCTCATATCACCCGATGGTCACCAGTCATACTCTCTAAATTCAAAACAAAGTGATTTTTACGAACAGAAGCGTGCATTATTTGCACAAGTACATTGGAATCCTTCTCTGCACCTACCCCATCTTGTTCTCCATAGCTTCAGTGTCACAGTGCACGGTCAGCTAACCTGCAGCACACCTGGAGCTGGGCGTTAAGGGCCTTGCTCAAGAATCTATGTACACAGGACCGTTCTGCTAAGGCTGAGGCGTGAACCGTTGATCTTCTGACGACAGGCACAGCGACTAAGCCCCTTGAGCAACTAACCACCCCACAGTCTTTTCTAGTCACCGCTTCCACCAATCTGCCATTTTCTTCATGTATATTACATCACATGAGTAGTTCAGGGATGGAAAATGGAAGGGGGGACTGGGGGGGTTGCTTTTCTTACTAAATACAGCTCTGGAAAAAAAATTAAGATACCACAGCACAATTCATCATTTCTCCATTTATGTGTGTGTATCTGTATATAATACATTTCTTTTTTGCAAACTGCAGCCTGGTTCTTCTCTGTCTCATTAATGAAGGGCTTCTTCCTGGCTTTATGGGACTTCAATCCTGTTTCTAGTAGCCTGATATGAACTGTCCTAGCAGTGAACTTCACACCACTTAATATCTCCCATAATTTTTGAAGCTCACTTAATGTCATCCTCCGATTCATGAGAAAGTGTTGGATACATTGACGGTCATCTCTGCCTTTACAAAGTTATTTACCGCCCTCTATATGGCCATTTTGGTCATTCCCAGTGTCTTCTTTTTTCCTTGTTCTTGTGTACTGCTGTCTTAGAAACTTTGGGCCTGTAAGCAACCTGCAGTATAACCTTCTGCCAGCAGAACTACGATTAAACCAGGATTTAAAAATGCTGTTTTTTTTTTGTATAAAAAACGTGAAGTGGTCTCAATTTTTTTCCAGAGCTGTATGTTTGTTGTTAAGTTCTCATATGTGCGATGTCTAATATAAAACAATAAAGATACACTTCAGAAAAAACAGATGACGAGTTCAGAGCCCAGTTTTAACGACTGCTCGAGATAAGGGAAAGACACATGTGCCTTTATTAAGGAGGAGAAGCACAGAGAATAAATGGAAGGAGTGACAGACTATATGCCAGACCGGAGGGTGGACTGGAGGGCAGATTGAAGGGCAAACCAAAGTCCATGAGCAGCGAGGCGCATAAGTGAGCAAGGCACCTACTGCTAGAGAATCCTCCCCTGGGGGGAGACGTGATTCACGAGCCAAGCCCGAAGAAGGAAGACAGTACCTGCTTCACCAAGCAGACACACCCACGTACACATGCACACATGGCCTTCCCAGAGGGTACGTATCTCTGTCCAGTTTTCCACACCTACTGGAAGCCATTGGTTGCTTAGGTGAGACTGTGGTTGGCACTGAAAAAAGTACTTGCTGAATTTGGCATATACTTGTAGTCACCCCCCAAGCTCACGACAGATGGTGCATTTCAGGAGCTGGATTAGTGGCAGAGAAAGAGCTGGAACTCATTGAAATACAAGTTTAAATATTTTAATATTTACTGGTTCCCTGCACACAGACAAATGGTTCAGCCCAATACACAGCCAATCAGAACAGGCTATTTTATAACCACTTCATCTGTCATGCAGTCCAGGAATCCCCAACATACAGTCAATGGGCTTGGTTTCTAACTAGTCTAAGATAGAGAACAGCTGAGCTTTTATTTATTACCTTTCTAAGATATTACAAAAACTTGGGTTATATAAAAGCTTTTAAGTGATGCTATATGAAATTAAATGGAGATAACTTTCTGAATGTAATGTATGATTTATAATAGTGGATATTTATGTATAGTATATGATTGAGGAAGTCTAAAAGATTAAACCTCCATTTTTGAGCTCTGACACAGAAAAGGGGAAATTAAACGTGAATATAAATTACTGAGAAAAATAAACTTACATTCATCATAAGTGGCTTGTAATAAGAGGTAAAGAATTAAGTGACTTTCACTCTATAAATAAATACATTAAAAACAAATAGATTAAGTAAATATGTGAAATGAATCTGCTTTCAAACAATGCTGTCCTACAGTATTCATCCTTTCACATGGATAGGAAATAAATAGGAAGAGATTGTGATGGAGACAGAAGAGCTGTATCAATAATGGAACTCAGCAGCCCATGGGATAATTTAGTCCCTGACTTAATGATCGAGCTGAAGGCTGCTGCAGGCATTCAGTCCTGCTTAACAGCAGAGCAATTTATAGTTTGTGGACACCAACTATGTCCCTTTTCTATGGCACTTACATCACTTTCTCTATCTCTATGCTGGCAGCTGGCATTGAGATTCTTTCCTCTTGGGTTTGAATGCTCCTCCATATCCAGCTCTCATAATTCCATTACCATACAGCAAGCACAGGCCCAATGCTCGAATAACCGGCCCCTCAAAGCTTTACCCTTTTCCAAAATGTCACCAACCGGATAGCTCTCCAATCCTGCTAGAAATAAGAATCTCATTACACGGTACGACTAGACAGCAACTCATCTTACATTCCCCGCATGAAGAAAAGGACTCTGAAAAGCAAATAGTCAAAAATCTCTGTGGCTCCACCTTTCATAATGAAACAGAGAAGTGGCAGAAGATCTATGGTCCTTCTTTTCCTCTTATTTAGTGTAATGACGGTGTGCGGCGCAGCCCCAGCGGTGGGGCATCCGCACAGTCGCGTTTTCCCAAAGGAGCCGGTATTTGGCAGACACGCTTTCCTATTTCTGCATGTGGCAAACACCTCCTCTGCTTCTCGGTGGTATTTTGACTTGTGGCATATTCAGAGCCTGTACAGATAGACCGGAATTTCATAGCACCCAGTATTACCTAAGGGATAAGGTGTCTCTTTAGCAGAGAAGCTAGGAGGGATAACCTCTACTGAGAAAAGGTTTCCTGTTCTATACCATGATGAATATCTACTGCTCCGATTAGAGTTTGTCTAACCAATGTGTGAAAGATATTTATAATGATGGATAGATGACAGACAGACAAATGGACATAGATGGATAGATGACAGACAGATAGATAGATAGATGATGGACAGACAGAAAGATAAATACCGAGAATGCAATCACATATTATACAACTAAGTTTGCATGAAGTGGCCGATGCGACCTCTGGAAAGTATATTATTTAATGTATAATTGGAAGAATCGCCATGAAGAAGCATTACCTAAGCAGTATACACAGAAAAGAATGTCTAGAAAAAGTTTACCTTGTAATGCTCCTTGTATTAAAATCATTTTAGAAGTTTACAAGTATCCAAATGCACAGATAGCTTGGAAAGAAGGCTGCCACATTCAGTAAAGAATGACTAGAGGAGAGATACAGAGATACAGGAGTTACATGAGTGAGGATGCGGGCATCTCAGCAGGCATTTTATTGCATATTGTGGAGCAGAACAGCTTTGTTTTAAGGAACAGTCAAAGCACAGTGAGCATTTTAAAATAGCTTCATGACGAAGGCTTAACCTTGAGGGTTTGACACAGAGGATTAATAAAGAAAGCCAGGGACTGGCAGAGTAATTACTCTGTGCCGAAGCCGGTGCCGATCAGAGGCAGGCGTTCACTCACTGCACTCCTCCAGGGTGCCTCGGAAAAACGGCAATGGGAGCACGAGCTTCCCACACCCATCAGAATCGAAATAGAACTGGAACCAGATTGCTAGCTATGATAGTGCTGAAACAACACCATACTGTCTTACAGTATAATTAAGCTGGGAAATACCAAGCAGAGATATAAACTCTTGTGGCTGTTTGTTTTGGATAAAGTGATATCAGAAGAAATGAAACGGTGGTATCTAAAGCGTTACTGGAGCCCTGCTGGCAGAATAGCCCCAACTCACTTTCCTGCAGTTTGATGAAACACCAACCAAACGCCCACCAAACACCCCTACTGATGGATGTTTCAGATATGGACCCTTTTCCCATAACAAAACAGCTAATGGGTCTCCCACAGCCTCCATCCCCCTAGATGCTCATTTAATTAATCTCCTGTTTCCCCGCATCCTTCGAAGGGAAGATGTCCTGTTATCTACATTTCGAATCCCATCTTTCTCCCCCAAAGCCTCTCCCACCCTGCTTGTTCCTAACCCAAGTCAACTTACATGTTTAATAGCCTTATATACACTCACCTAAAGGATTATTAGGAACACCTGTTCAATTTCTCATTAATGCAATTATCTAAGCAACCA
>JAODKC010000130.1:25740677-25773490 GCA_026777985.1 Mormyrops attenuatus
GTAGAATTAAGGCAGTTCTGAAGGCAAAAGGGGGTCAAACACCGTATTAGTATGGTGTTCCTAATAATCCTTTAGGTAAGTGTATTTACAGTACATCTTGCCTTTATTCTTTATAAACCAATTTTACAGGTGAAGCAGCGCCCATTTTTTTATTTGGGATAATGGTATTATGTGTGTGTGTGTATATACTGTATATAAATGTGGTGTGCAGTGAGATAACGACAACTGATCTGGAAAAGGGATCAAACACAAGTTCTCCTGATGAAAAATGGGTTACATTAAATATTAATTCCCATTTCAGCTGCCAATACGTATAACTCCTCGAAAAGCATTGTTCAACCAAATGACAGAAGCTATAGGAACATTCCTTCATTAGTCAGAACATGATGGATTTTTTTTTTTAAATATGTAGGAACTACAGCGGTTTTTAATATCAGAAATGCAATACATTTGATGCAACAATGAAGTAAATGACAATGCCTTCCCAGTTTCCGAAAGGTAAAAGCTACCACAGGACTATATCATTCCTGTTGGATGCGTGACTTGTCACTAACACTGTCTCTTGTCTTAAGATATATCCGATCTCTTCCCGTACGCCCTGTGTCACCTGTGTGGAGCTTTGAAACCCTGCTCCAAGAGGTCCACCTGTACTGATAGAGGAACACAATCCACACAATAGGCTGCTTCCAGCCACTTTCATTTTCTGTGCAGAGATATTCATTCCTATTCACTCCTGTAAGACCTGGAGGAGCAGGTCGACCAGCCTCGGAGCAGTAGCTGTCGGTACTGTGAAAATCGCTCATGCTAACTGCAGTGTGAGCTCGTGTTCTTTACTCACAACTGAAAAGAGCTCACAGGAGGATAGACTGTGGAGTGCACAGCCAATAATAATGTCGCAATTCATCCTTTATTGAAAACTTATCTGCTGTTCAAACATAAAGATGATCATATAGCAGGTGCGGTGATTATCATCATGTTTACTGCATAGCAGTCAGCTTGTCCCTCAGATACTCCGGTCAGTATCAAGGGATTGGCTGGGAACAAACTGTTTGAACCCAAACCACAGAGTGCCCTCAGTGCTGTTGGACTAAACCCATCTTTTTTCAAGTGCTAACGCAAGGAAGATTAATTAATGAATATCTGCACTGTGTCCTGTCGCATCTGACCTCATTTTCAGATCGATCTCAAAAAGCTGGCAGGCTGGGAAAAACATAAATCATGCAGTGAATATAAACTGGTATGGAGCTTATGGACTATCTACAAAGAAGGACCTTTTTATGATAAAAACCAAGTATTAAAAAGTAAAAACATTCTGGGGAAGCTTAGGGAAATTGCAGTTTATTTTCGCACTCAAAAAGTTTAATGGCTTCTACAAAGTGTTCTGAATGACTGGTGAGCAGATTTTTTTTGTTAATGTGCTGCAAGGTAAGAATGAAGCAGAGAAAAGTGCCTGTTAAACCATCACACGCACAATGGATGCCTAAACCAGCTCAAGAAAACCATTAGAGTGTCCTAAGGTTTCCGGTGCAATGTCAGGAGTCAAGGAGTGTTCCATTATCAGTGCTGCTCAAAGCCCATGTGGTGCCCTAGGCAAACTTCCCTGGCAGGGAATCCCCACCCTGGCAAACTTCCCCACTGGGCATCCCCACCCTGGCAAACTTCCCTGACAGGGAATCCCCACCCAAGGAAACTTCCCTGCCAGGGCATCCCCACCTTGGCAAACTTCATCAGCATGTTTCACTTTGGGTGTTTCTCAATACCAAGAACACAAAGATTGTACTTGTGGTTTTGGCAAGACCGATCTTGCTAACTTGCCTTTCAAGAATAAACTTGGGCCGCACTGAATCATGGAAGTGGTCTCGCAGTGAATCATGGGAGTGGTCTCATTCAGTGAGGATGCAGCTGATGGGTCCTTGACATTTGGGGTGGGGCAAGAATAACATGGACATGGATTTGTACCTTCCTCTCTACTTCTGTTCTTGAGATGGAAGATGATGTTAAAGGGGTACACGAGAACACAAGTATGGTCAAATATACATATTGAGAGGCACCCTTTGTCTCCGATGGTGCACGGTGCTCTACATGTTCCACAGAAGATAGTGCCCTTGGCGGTTCCCCATGTGCCCTCACAGGTTGACTGCCACTCTCCATTACTGAGGGTTTCAGTCATTCACAAGCAGAGGTGACTAAATCTGTAAACTGGGACATTTACAACTCTTTATATGTTACCAAGAGCAGCATGTGGTATAGTGCGTAAAGCATATTAAAATAAATCGTTAACTACCAGGAAATAGAAATTTATGTTTAACATTTAAAAGGACCCAAATTAAACAGCTAGCATATATTTCCATTTGTAAGAGGGGCAATTTCCTAGCTCAGTAAGTCGGCAAAGACGAAATGCCTGTGGAAATTCTAAATCATTTTAAATGGAAGGTTACTCGGCAACCCCTATGTCTGTGTTTGCCTTCTCCAGCAGCTACAGTACCAAAGACTCCAAACGGAGAACGGCTTTGTGTTTTTTGGAGTTCACCCACAACGCGAGCCAGAACATATGTTCGCGATGGCTCATGACCTAATCCGCTGAACTTTCAGCTATTTACGAAAAGGCGGCGGCTGGCTAATTGCTTCCTTTTGGGTACGTGGTGTGTGACTCAGGCCATTCCAGGCGTGCTCGTCGGAGTTACGTTGGCTTTCAATTTGCAGTGACCTAGAGGGGAACCCAATTCGGCTGGAGTCTAGAGTCACCGACTCAGCTTAGAGATTTGAAGCACAGGGGAAACGCAAGAGATGTGAGTAGATGAGGCACAACCCCCCCCCCCCCAATGTGAATGAGAAGAGGATCCCCATTACTGGGCCTTTGAACCAGCCAGCAGAAAGCTATCACAAGGACAGCCTGTGTGATAATTGGTACGAAGGGGTCAGAACAGTAATAGAAGTACTGCAGCAGGAAGGCATGAAAACCCACTAATATTAAGACACGTCAATAGGACAGCTGCATGCACACATACCACTGAAACCAGCAGGTCAGGTTTCCGTTGTCACTGTGTGGGAAGCTGAGCAACTCATGTAAAGACATAGTGGTTTAATAAACAGCATACAGGACTCCCAGAAATTCTGGAATGAAAACATCCATTTAGGAAGTTATGTATAAGAAATGTAGCACACTCTCAGCACCTTACCACACTCAACACACAACTAACTCCTAAACATAAATACTATAGCTAGCAAACAAAATCTCACTCAAATTAGACTGGGACTGTCACATAATTCAGTCTGGAGCCTCCCTTCCCCCACAGGCCAACGTGCAGCATGGTCAAGCACGCTCACCTCAACAGACACACCTGTGCCTGCATGTTCTGACTGATAAAATCCTCCAGGGGGCCCTGGATGCACTGCAATGCTAACATGATGTATCCTGTGATGGTGCAAGATTGGCTCTCTGTCACTGATTCGCATGACAGGACAGGCAAAAATTAAATTGTAAAAAATGTTAAACAACCAAAAAGGTACAACATTTGAATTGTAACCAAGTAACACAGTTGCCAAAGAAGTGTAAAGGGAAATAACAGAATATCACTCTCTTGGTGCCTCAATCCCAGATGAATAATTGTTTCAGCGTCGGATTGACCCTAGAAGTTGGTTTGCTTCCCTTTTCACTCAATTACCCTTATTTGAAAGCCCACCATCTGTTAATCAAACCCTTACCTTAGGTGTAACTGCCCATTCATTACGCTGAAAGGGGAGGGTGTCCATATTCACACAACAAAGCCTGTTTTAAGGACCTCCACACAAAGCAACAACCCAACCAGTCCCCCATCCAAGCACTGTTCAGGCCCTAACCTGCTTAGCTTCAAACAGATTATCAGGCCTGAACTACAGGTGCTACAGCTACTGACATATAACTGCTGTGATCACTGAGAATGTGTATCGTTCCCATCACCAGCTAGCTAAAGAAAGCAAATTCATCAGTTAGAGAGGGAGGGAGGGGTTAACACTGCTGCCTCACACCAGACACCAGGGTTAAAGTCCCCCCAGTGACACAAGTCAACCTGAGCAAGTCCATCAAGGAGGAGCACCAGCCTCAGTGGCCTGACACCAGGGAATCACGTCAGGAGTCCAGAGTCACTCCAGGTCCAGAGAGAGTAGACAGCAAGATATAGGCTCCCTGTGTGTAGAGCCTGCACACTCTGGACACCCTGGTTCCCTCCACCCCCAAGTAAGATGAAGTAGCCCAAGAAGATAGGCAGCCAGACTTTAGCCAAGACATCATTTCTACTTTTTCCAAAAGGTACTAAGTGACCTTTAAAAAGAGTGCCAAGGTTCTAAACTACACACCAACAGCTTGACATGAAAAGGTATGTTTAATTACATTGAAGGCCTGATCATCTCAAATAATACATGCCATGGTCTGTATGTAAGAAATGTGTTGTGCAGTTTGTAA
This sequence comes from Mormyrops attenuatus, assembly GCA_026777985.1. Lineage (NCBI taxonomy): Eukaryota > Metazoa > Chordata > Actinopteri > Osteoglossiformes > Mormyridae > Mormyrops > Mormyrops attenuatus. The sequence goes on from JAODKC010000130.1 coordinate 25,745,119, forward strand.
TATTTTTCTTAAGATGCTTTAATATTTTTCCCTCATCATATTCTCAAGTTATATCAATATCCATGCAATAAATTTAGATAACTAGTTAGTCAAATATACATTTACCTCATAAATTCAAAACTACAGACAGCTACAAATGAGTATGCTGAGCTAATTGTGAATAAATCTCTTAGTCCTTAAAATATAATGAAACTGAGGTCACCATGGCAACTGAGGAAGTCAGGAAAGTATACAGAGAGTAGTGAAACATCTGAGTATGTGTATTTTTTAAAACCATAAATCAGATATTGATTTATTTTTAAATGGGCCACAGAAAGATCTTTTAGAATTTTTCCCCTTGATGTTTGATGGCACTTTTCCTTTAAAAGACTGACATTGAAAGAAATCAGTGAATATAAAGACATATGACCTAGCACAACCAGCCCGGAACATCAAGTAAACTCTTCTGTTCTTCCTGCTTCACTTATTGAGTTACACTCATAAAAGCTTTAAGGAGTCATAAATGAGAAATAAAAGAAGTTAACAACAGTGAACAGTGAGTCTCTGAACTTTCAGAGCTCCTTATCCCTAGGCTTCCCCATCCATGAAACGAAAATAGTTTATACTGTGGTGCAAGAGGTCCAGTAGTCAATTATTGTATAAAGAGAAACTCACATGAGGGGTGGGGTGCAGAACCTCACATATGGCAAGCTCTTAACGTGGCAAAATCAGTGGTGGGCATAGCTAACCGTAAGGAGCTAAAATTTGAACCTGTTTAACCTGAGTTCCCATATGTCAGACTAGAGTGATTACCAGGGGATATTCAGGCCTTATCCAATTTGGTATTGTTGGATTCTGTAGAATCTGCAGAATGAATCTCAGCTGAAATTTTCTTTCTATGATATTCCATTTGCGAGATTCAAGCATTTTTGTAGAAGCCCCATTTTGCAACTGGCTCATGCTAGTATTTTGCCCTCAGTGAAGCTGCTTGGGGATGACAAACATGGTGCTATTTACTTGAAACTAGGAAGGAGGGCCTCAGCTCCTTATTGGTCTATGGCTCTGTCAATCATAATCCAGAAAATACAAATGGGGGCTTGTATCACGAAACAAGAATTCTTGCTTAGCTGGATAACTTGTAAGATTTAAGGTAGTCTGGACTGTATGTAAGTGCATACTGTTTTTGCAATGTATGCACTTTTTGCACACTTGCACTTTATGTATTCCTGTGTCGATGTAATGTTATATGTAGCACCATGATCCTGGAGGAACGCTGTCTCATTTCACTATGTACTGTATCACTGTATATGGTTGGAATGACAATAAAAAGCCACTTGACTTGACTTGACACTTTGTGATACAGCCCTCCATTACTGTAAACACAATCTCACCATCCCATGGTTACTGCAGGGATGTGAACGGTTCAGCTCCTCGACCAGTCAAATCGAAAATGGCTGCATATTGAGGTTGAAGGCTCTTTCAAGTTCAAACTAGGTGTAGGATGTTTTGCCAAGGACCTGCCATGTGCTTCTGACCGCAAGCTTGTAAAAACAATATCCATCAAGACATTCTAAGAGAGAACAAAATGTACTGATTTGCAATTACTATAAATTTAGAAGCAGGCAATTCAATTTTGCAAAGAATTAGAGAGAATGTTTCTGACTTAATTGACAGGATAAATGTCAGGAAATAAGCCCATAAACAGTCTCCACATGTCCACAACCTTTTAATACAGTCAATTAGACTCAAAGTAGCTCCAACACAAGGCAGACTACACCCCATTACCTACTACTCGTATGACAGAAAAACAAGCAATAAACAAACGTCTGCAATACCTGTTTCACCACAGCAATAAATTTTGGTGCCCAGCACCTGGGTAGAATGATTTTGGAATGGTCGGATCTGCTGTATATTCTCTGGAAACATTTGCCATGACACTGATGCTCTGCAAAATTGAATGTGAATGAGAGAATGACTGGAGAAGAGACTCAAACTTGTGCCAGTCCCATAATTCAATCCAGACACAACTGTCAAGTGGGACCGCCAGAAGTTACCTCAGCCTTGATTAGCGGCATCAAGCTGTGTAATGTACATATTTGCTGAAGCTTATTAATGCAGAATGTATGTTGATGGCACGATGGTATTAAAATTCATAAATATACACACGAACCATTAAACTGAAACAAACCAGTCACATTCACATTCACAAGACAACCCCATTTCCATAATCCTTAACAGACCAATCAAAGTCAAAGAAATCTCAGTTCCCACACAAACATACACTTGTCAGCACACGATTGCAAAGCCATCGATTGCAAAGCTGCAACATACAGTGTGCGAAATACCCGTCAATATTCAGGGGGGGGTCCCCATCTCCCTATTGTTGCGCAATTCAGATCTTGAGACCCCATTAAAATTTTGCTTTTGAGGCTTTCGGGGGTCTCATGGGTTAATCGGGGGTGATGGACCCCCCCGTACTACGCACACTGGCCACATACTAGTTATGTAGGGCATGAATAACAGCTATTGTTTTTTCAATGCAAAGATGAACAAATATAGGAACACACTCATTAGGCCAAAGGATGCCAGTGGTTGACAGAATAGTCATGAAATTCATGTTGTTAAATCTGAATAAACAACCAAAAAATGTTATACAGAAAGCTAATGATGCCACAGGACCCAAATCCAGGCCAAACTACACACACTTACTCAGCAGGGGGTGGGGGGGTTCTCCCTTCATAAGGAACCACAGATCGCTTTTCAGGACATTAACAATGAGCAATAATACTTGAATAATTGACTCAAAAGCAGTCAGTTAAGTAGCGGCGTGAGTTAAATATGATTAGCCAAACTGCCACTGTCGAATGACGACAATCATGGAGCACAGATCCAATGCATCTGACAATAAAGGGAGGAGTGATTTTTTTTTGTTGTAAATTTAGCAATATCTTTGTTATAGCGGTGCCAGTAATATCGGTATTTTCTGAAGGTTATGCGAGGTTGTTTCTACATGCTGAAGCCAAGCTGGCACGCTTACTAACGCAGGTGTCCTGGAAGGTCTGAGATCAATCTGCCGGATCAGGAAGAGTCTGGGGAGCAAATCGTGACGCTTTGGTGAGCACCGTGCGGCCGGGCGGGGCGGCTTCTTTCACAGCACAGGTCAGGCGTGTTTTGTAAAAGCAGTGGATCCCCACCAGTTATCCAAGAGAGTGTCAGAAAGGGGTAAACCCGTCCCCCTCCTAACAAAGCCGGACTGCCTGTGAGGTGCGATGAGAGGGACTTTATAGTTGTTATATGTAATCAATAGTAGAAGATCAGTGTAGAGTCCAGGGATGTGCTTACTGAAACCTTCGTTCTGAGTGCGCTCCCAAATCCCCAGGCATACTTAAGAAGACATCTGGTTTTAAAAAGACCAATTCCACCCTCTTAATGTGCACAGTTAGCTTAATTACCCTCTTCATTCAGTCAGCGACGCATGACGCGTCAGAAGACACGCATACTCCATGTCAGCAATGGTTTTACATGGCACTTGTTTCAGCAGCTTTTGTAAACACGCCGACAAATATCCTCGGTCACAGTACCTGCTTCAGGGCAGGGTGGTCCTGAAAGTGATACATATATATATTAGCTGTTATAAGGCCAAAGCAGTCCGCGGAGACAGCTTGTTGTATAGCAAGGCGCACGATCGTGCCTTCTCCATATGGCTAAGAGCTACGATAAACGCGTCTGTCTGGCTACAGATTAATTTCTTTGGATGCCTCGGGGACGAGGAAACCCATCGATCGCTTGATCTCCACAGATCCGCTTTTCTTCTTTTGAGTGGTCTAAGGAGCTGATCCCAAGTGTATGTTTATTCATATGCACAGTGGTGGTTAATACATACAGAGAAACACTGCAGAGAAATAGCCAGTGACCAGCTGAGACGATCAGCAGATGTGAAACCGCTAAAACAGACGACATACGGATAGACACCAAACGCGCTGGAATGCGACAGTCGGGCGTGAGTTCGCCTCGCATTTTACTGTCACGGTTCGTTCATGCATGTGTGTCTGCTTTTTAAAGTCAGGCTGTTTTTTTGTCTGATTTGTCTGGATGATTTTCTTTTGATTCTTTCAATTCTAAATATTCTAGTAAATCAATAAACTCATATTGAATATATATGGACAAAATAAATTATTAGTAGTTTTCTAGTGAATACCTGTGTTTATAACTTGAAGTCCGTATTTTTCAAAATAAAAATGACACAAATGTTTTGCTATTTTATTAATTCGCTATTTCATATGTTGTATTGAATGTTTACTTTTAGTCATAAAATCTCTGTTGGAAAAACTAAAATAAGAATAGAATAGAATATCCTTTATTGTCATTACACAAGAAACAATTGGAGATTCATTTTGGAAGGTGTTTATGTGCAAAATGCATAAAATTTAATCATGTATACAGAGTATAGCTTATAGGTAAATATCTTATTTTACGCACACACATTGTAACTTAAATATGATCAGGTGTGCTTAAGCAGGGGTAAAATCAAGACCCAGGATGACACAGGTACTGTGTAAAATACAGGTTTCATTTTAGCCCAGCATAATGCATGAATAGATACTGACATTAACGCCTTGAGATTTCTATTTATTTAGTCCTGCTTGTCATGATGCATTAAGGAAACTGGATGCTTCGTTGTTTAGTGGATTGTGAGGAAATGAAGGGGGTGTCAGGTCTTCACCCTTGCAATCTGTCCCACGGCTTCAGACTAAATAATGTATCCCAGGATAATGGCTGATAATGGCTGTTGTTAGCTTGATGACTCTTCCTCTTACGCAAAATGCTTTAGATAAACTTACTTCATGCCCATCCTCTGCTAATACACACTGCACTCTTCATCTACCACCACAAGCAAAGTAAAGAGTCGGGCAGATATTGGAAATCGAAAAGAAAAGTGCTATTTTTTTGCTGCTAACTTGTTTTTCATGCTGAGATGTACTGCAGACACCCATTCGTTGCAGTTTGCCCTGCATTTAACGTCTGAGTTGCACTGAAATGTGCCACGTCGAGATGCTGTGTCCTTCTCATGGCAGCAAGGGTTAATAAACGAATTGGAGGGAGCCACCTGCGGTGTCCACATCTGTACTGGCTCAGGCCTTCTGTTGAGCATCGTACGCTGAAACGAAATTTTCCTGACACTAATGAATCGACATGCAGCCCCATCAAACCAGCATAGTTACATAAAAAAAAATGCAGAGGACAAGAATGGACATTTCATTGTCAGTGTGAGAGATCTCTTCTGCGACTTAATTACTTAGGACTTTATATAATTTCATAAATTACACGTCATGTCCACAGCCTGCAGACACATGCTTTTATATTTTGGATGCTCTGCAGGGGAAACTCTTGGCTTAAGGTATCATTGACATGCACAGATCGGTAAATATGTATCACTTGTCTCATGGCTCTTCAGGCAAAATTTAATTTCAGACTTCCTATATATATGGCATATCAATAATAGGAAAAGGCCTTCACTGCCCTCTTCTGGAAATTTTTAGTAGTGTTAAACCACGGAATATTCATACTGTTACCAGCTGAAAAGATTAGACAGAAATGTTCATACTCTTTATCGCTACTTTAGGAAGGTAGTTTAATGTCAGCATTTCAAGAAAAATTATGAAATGTTTTTAGCCCAAAAATCATTGCGTTTGTTGCTTTCCAGTCACATTTTAAAATATATCTAAGAAGAAAATGGAATTCAGGCGTAATAAGGAGGAAGCATTATTACACTTTGCATTGCACAGTGAGTGAGTCTTTAACTTGCACCTGTGAGACACAAATGACCTAGGGAAGCAGGAATGAGAATTCTGGCGCCCTCCACTGACAGAAGTCACACAGTTTCAAAAGGCAGTCAAGGAAAACAAGCAGAAAGTCACCACTCGTGTTCAGGGAACATTGCTCCTATCAAAATTCTGAATCCAGATTCGAACATTTCCCTCCATCAAAGTTTATCCTCATGTGTTTGCCTACAAAAACAATACAAACATGTCCAAGGTGGCCAAGGTGTCAAAAAACCAAGTATATTTTATTTATGGTCCCTCTGATTTTTGTTGTGCATGTCTTATGTTTTTATGGCCTGAAGGCAGGGTCTTTCCATCCATCTATCCATCCATCCATCCATCCTCATCCACTCATCCATCCACTCATCTAATGACTGCTTATCCTGGTCGGCATCATTGGGGGCATCCTGTAGCCCAGTGTTTCTCAAACCAGTCCTCAAGGACCCCCAAGACAGGCCACGTTCCCAGGCAGTTGCGAGCAGAGGCGGACATTTCAGGTCCAGAAAGTAAAAACCCAAATCAGGATTTTGTATCAACCAATCAGTTGAGCCACAGTCACAGTCAGAGTTACAGTCACAGAGTACTCAACTGGATGGTTGAAACAAAATCTTGGTTTGGATTTTTACTTCCTGGACCTGAAATCTCTGCCTCTGGTTGGGAGAGAGCAAAAACATAGACCGCTGGGGATCCCCGAGGATTGGTTTGAGAAACACTGCTGTAGCCTATCCCAGACTTCATGGGGACATGGCTGAGGTCTTTGCCTACAATCTATTCTCCTTGAAATTCCCTCTTTTTGATCTCTTCAATCTTAGCTGCAACCTTATAGCTTGGATCCTTATGTTTTCATGATTAAAAATAGCAGGAAAATAAATATGGCATAATGCAAATGAATCATTCAATCAGGAGGGCCATCTGAGTGAAGATCCTAGATCCATCTTAATGTTTATGACTCACAGAGAAACAGATTTCTTATTCAGGGTTTCTGATCGTTGTTAATTGCATTGCTGATTGTGTTGGCTTAACTAAACAATTCATGTGAGTATCTTGATCAAGGGTACAATAGGCCCAGTCCTGCATTTCAGTAATTAGGCCACTGACTTTAAAATCTTACTGGGAAAAAAATTAAATCTATCATACCGTACTCATTGTTTTTTTCATGAATTTCCATAAGATGGCAGCAGACAGATATTATTTAACTGGAGCAGGGTTTCCCAAAGCCAGTCACAGGGACCAGCCTCACTTTATTCCCTTCTGAAGATTTAATATATGCATTTTTTGATTGTTAATTTTAATATTTGAAATATCTATGCTTGTCTCATGCTGAGAAATTACATTTTATATTGTGTGCAGTGGTAACCTATTTCTGCTGTCATTTATTTGTGGATCATATAGTTAAAAATTGAAAGGGTAGTTAGAAGATTAATTACAGTAATGTGAAAAAGAAAGTTCTATGGTTTTACATATCAGGACATGAATAATTTTAGAACCTGGTAAAGACCAGATGATTTTTTAAAATTTAACCTCACATGTAAAACAACATACAACAGATTTCCACCATGTGACTATTTAACAAAAATGAAGCCAAAATGGAGAAATGCGTGAAAAACTAAGTACATCCCGTGATTCAGTAGCTTGTAGAACCACCTTTAACAGGAATAACTTGAAGTAATCATTTTTTGTATGATTATCAGTCTCTCACATTATTGTGCAGGAATTTTGGCCCACTTTTCTTTACACTGTTGCTTCCGTTCATTGAAGTTTGTGGGCATTTGTTTATGCACAGCTTTCTTAAGGTCTCGCCACAGTATTTCAATTGGTTTGAGGTCTGGAATTTGACTGGGCAATTGCAACACCTCAATTCTTTCTTTTTTCACCCATTCTGTTGTAGATTGTCTGGTGTGGATCAGTCCTCTTGCATGACCCAATTTCAGCCAAGCTTAAGCTGTTGGACAGATGGCCTCCCGTCTGACTCTACAACACTTTGGTATACAGAGGAGTTCATGGACGACTCAATGACTGCAAGGTGCCCAGGTCCTGCGGCTGCAAAACAAGCCTGAATCACATCACATCACCTCACCACACCACTGTGCTTGACAATTGATATGAGGTGTTTGTGAGGTGCATTATGGCTAAACATCTTCATTTTGGTCTTGTCTGTCCAAAGCACAATGTTCCAGAAGTCTTGATTTATTGAGATGTAACTGCAAATCTAAGCCACGCTGCCATGTTCTTTTTAGAGAGAAGAGGCTTTCTCCTGGTAACCTTTCTAAACAACCCATATTTGTTCAGTCCTTTTCTAATTGTAATGCCATGAACTTTAACATTTAACATGTTAACTGTGGTCTATAGAGTCTGAGATGCAGCTCTTGGATTTTCTGCAATTCCTCTGAGCATCGCACGGTCTGCCCTTGGGGTGAATTTGCTGGGACGTCCACTCCTGGGGAGATTGGCAACTGTGTTGAATGTTTTCCAGTTGTGAATAATCTTTCTGACTGTACGTAGAATGATTGGAATTGTCCAGAAATGGCCCTATAACCCTTCCCAGATTGATGGGCAGCAACAATTGCTTCTCTAAGATCATTGCTGATTTCTTTCCTCCTTGGTATCGCGTTAACACACACCAGAATGCTCCAGACCAGCAAACTGCCAAGATTTCTGCTTTTATAGAGGTGGTCACACTTGATGGTGATCAATTAATCAAGTGCATTTGATTAACAGCACCCGGCTGCTACTTACCAACTCAATTATGGAAACAGTAAGGGTGTACTTAATTTTTCAAACACTGCTTCTGCATTTTGGCTTAGTTTTTGTTAAATATATAACGACACATCATGTGTTGTTCATCTGAGATTTACTTAATTTTAAGACCAGATTATGTTTTATTATGCCCTGATATGTAAAACCTTAGAATTGAAAGAGGGTATATATGTGTGTACGTATGCATGTATGTATGTATGTGTGTGTGTATGTATATGTAAATATATATATATATATATATATATAGTTGGTAGTTGCATGATTTCAATTCCGTATTATAATTAATCATAAATTATTAAAAATTAAATGATGTCATTGAAAAAGTACCTTGTGTAAATTAAGTGAACTCTTTTGTATTCTTTTGTTTAAAGATCACAAATGAGTCACAAATAAATGTTTATTGACTGTATTCCTAATTCATAAAAGAGAAATTAGACCTATTAAAAGGATAATCCAAACCAATATTAGGCTACACCTTACATTTTGAGAGAGCGCACCCCTCTTTTCGTATTTCTACTTGGTGTACGAGCAAATGCCCACGTTCACTCTCACGGCAGCCCAGCGCCGGAAGTTTCATCTTAAATTGCGTCTCATATATTTTTGATGCAGCCGCTTTAAATTTGGAAAACGCTTTCTGTTTTCGGTAGCCCACGGGTACCGCACCCCAAACTGTGACGCACCCGGCCGGGAGGTAGGATTCCTGCCTCACCCTGAGATGGGTGTGCGATTACGTCAGAGTCTGGGAGAATCCCCAAAAAATCCACGACCTTTATAACAGATACAGCCCGCAGAGCTGAACGGGGGCAGCAAAAATCCAACCACGAAAAAAGTCAATGAGCGCATCTTCCGTATCATATTCCAGGATCATATCCCTGCTGTTATGCATTATCTAATTATCAAATATCTTTCCTGTGTTTAAAATATTAATTTTCCTTTGCAGCTCATCCAGGTGCTTGAGTCACAGTGTACCTGGAGTCTATCCCAGGAAACATTAGGCATGAGGTTGGGTACTTCTGAAAGGGATCACTTAATTTTTATTAAAAGTCTTTTATTAAATTTATTTTTAAATTAATATTAAAGCAGTCTATCTCAGACCTTTTGTACTGTGCACCACCGCAGTAGGGATGTGCAGAGACAAACTTCACATACATGTCAATGTCAACCAAATGGGGGGGCATGGTGGGGAAAAAAAAAACATGGGTGGGGGGGTCACATTCAGTGTCAAATATTTAGCTCCCCGGAAGTTGTCGGGCAAGGGGGGTAACATACTGTACACGTGTACATTTTATATTTTCCAAATGTAATGATTAACTCTGCATATAATAAAATCTCATGCATAAAAAAATGCTCAGATTTTTTACTTTATTATTCATGTTAGGTACTGGCCTGATTCCCCACCACCCCAACTCAATGTAAATGTAATAAATGTAAATACATCCATTAGATCCAATAGGTGACTAAAGCAAATTGAGCAATTGGGAGATGTCTGTCTTTGTGTGGTAACTCATAAAAGGATACCATCATGATTACAAACAATCTATAACCGATTATTAGTGCTGCCTTAATCACTTCGTATTTCATACCTAAATGAACTGCAGCCTACCTTGCACAGATGTACATCTGCATTTGAGTGCAGATCATATGTATTAAATGTGGTGTTAATTATTGGGCTATTCATTTTAGAATAATTTAAGGATTATTGTATTCTCCAGATGGGGAATCCATATGGTTTTAGGGCTAGTCCAGTGCAAACACTTTCTCATTAGTGAAATAACTAAAAAATTATTTGACGGATCTTTTTCAAACTTCGCAGCCATGAATTATGCATGAAGATCTGGAACTTATTAAATTTTAAGACAGATTACACCAAAACTGAGAAGGGTGACTGCAGATGACATTTGACCTTGTGAATATCATAAGTCTAAAAACTGAATGCATCTTACAACATCAGAAAAAAAAACATTTTAAAGGGTGAAGATTTCACTTTGAGACCCAAATTTGAAGCAGAAATGCTTTGTCACAGCAACTGAAGGAAAAGGCAGCTATAGAAGATACTTGGTCTCTTGAACACAGTAACTGTAAAAGTATTTGTAACAACAACGATTAGTGGCAGCAATGGGAAGAGTGGCAGCAATGGAAGAAGTAGCCTCAGAGGACATTTGATAACTCAAAAAGTATTTGATGGTTTTATGGTCTTGGAGTTGATCTTTTTATTCCTTCATAGAAAAACATTGCCGTACTGTATATGGACGAGAACTACATGTGACAGATGATACTTGTCAGAATTCACTATTGTGTTGACCCTTGCAATGAATCTTGTGAGCACAGTGTATCTAGATGTATTCCTCAGATCCATTTCAAACTTCCCAGAAATATTGTACTAATCAGTGGTTCTCAAACCGTGGGGGTGATTGTAAGATGATTTTCTGAATACACTACTAAAAGTTTATCATTTTTTGTCACAGTCCTGTAAAATTTAGTCCAGTAGCTGGTCGGCGAAATGTATTGTGGGACCCCCTGCCCCGCTTAGCAAATTTTATCATGGTGGGATTTTGTCAACAATAAATTAGCCCTAGTTCTAGTCAGTGGTGGCATATGAAAGGACAGTCACATGAGCAGATCTGGTGAGCTTGATGACATTGAGATGAGTGACACAAAATCGGCCTTTTAATAAAGATTGTTTTGGAGAGGTGGGGAGAGCATGTAGGGTAGACTTGAGTGTTATCACAATAATATTCTTTGTATTTTCAGCTAATGGGGGTGTGGGAGGAGTGGGGATTAGATGTGGGAGGGAGTGACGGGGTTGTCCAGGGGATACATTGTTGTCATTCTGACAGCATCTAGTCTCTTAAATGTCCATACTGTTGCATTCATGAATTCAAAAAACATCCAGTTGTGAACCAAAGAAAAATTTCCTAGAAAAATAAATATCCTGGTTTGTTGGTATTGTTTAATATCACGTCATATTAAGCCATCACACACCACTGGCGTTTACACAGCTCTTAATATATAGCATGTTTTTCAGGTGAAATGCTGTCTATGTTAGTCTTCAGGACTAGAATTCTGCTTGACATCATCTAATACTAATAAGCATTTGCATTTCACCCTGCACTTCACACAGCATGAAATTACCGATGTAAAAACAAACATGTGCTCTGAATTACAATTTAGCTACCAGTAAAAGTTTACGCCCCTTTGAAAAGCGATTTTACGGCAAACTTCTTTATTCTGCCACCATTGTGGAAGTAGCAGAATACTGACTTGAGTTTTGTCTGTAGCCTCAAAATTCATGGACAAAAGAGTAATTTGTTTTTCAGGATCCATTAGAGGCCTCTCAGAGCTGGCTCAGGCAACAACACTGGTTGATTTATGACTGACATACCAAGTGACTCGTATAGGCACCGTTGTCTGCTTGTAGACAAGCAACGTACAACTCTGCCAGCTGAATTCTGAAAACAAATGCCAATATGGCCAGATCTTCATGCAAACCTCAGCCACAGCTACCATGTTTGATCTCTGAGGCCTATAATTCAGCTTGGTCATTTCTGTATGACAATTACGATAGAAGGTCACATGCACCCACAGATGTTTTACCACCAATTTGTAATTCCCGGAACAATCCTCAGCTGTATGGCTACAATATCCAATCTTCTATACCACATCACTATTCTTCTAGTTTCTGTGGTAGCTGGAGTGGGCTTAGGTATTGAAGCAATTCCTCCTGCAAGCCCTCAAGGTGGTAACACAAGTCATCTGAAAACATTCCACCAGCAAATGGAGCAAGTTCCATGTTTGGTGCTTTGCCTACATAATCAATTACAACACAGAGGAATGGCACTGTGGTTGGGAAAAAAAAAGGCCACCCACATTACAGACCGCGACTGTGACGCAGTGCTACTGGGAGAAACTCCTACAAGCCACTGCCAGTTTCACACTCCAAGACAAACACATGAGCAGTTTTCACAGCAACGCTGACTTAAGGTACCATTAGGAGGGACGTAATGAGTGGTTACAGCTTTAAGAGTGCTCCATATGACATGAAACACAGAGGAACATAAAGTAAAACAGAACTCAAAAGGCAAAGCGACACATTAGAAAAATGGGACTTGTGAAGCCGTTGAAATTAGCTGGAATTACCAGCTGAGGGAGGCTTCCATATTTATTAAATATAAGAGTTGTCACACTTTTTCTATCAGTGACTTTGATTTGACCATTGATGCTATTGTGTAAAATGTTGCGTGTGTCATGTGTAATAAGTGTTTTTATTATGACATTAATGAAGATCAGATCACATTTCAGGAGCCATTCATGCAGAAATCGACAACTTTTTCTCACGCACAATGTACAATACCAACAGTCTATAACAGTGTTCACAGAAAGTCTCAGGACGCTTGCTTAATTCTGTAAAAATGTTGCTAATTAACCGGTTCCTTAACAAAAGTCCATTGACAAGCAATGTTTAATATACAGTATCTGCACATATCTTTCGCACAGACACTTTCTTGTTATTTTCTTGTAAGCGTCGTAATTTTTTTAGACTGACTCATTCAGTTCTGTTCTTGACATTTTGCTATCAATTGCAATTGTAGCTGCCACCTAAACACAAATTTTTTATGCTATTGTGAAGTTGTAAATTAGTTATATTTTTTCCTGAATTAAGCAAGTGTCCCAAGACTTTCAGTGAGTAATATTGTATTATATTATATTATATTATATTAACCTTCCTTTGGTCAAAAAAGTAAATAACATGAACAAGCAAACATAATCAGTGGGATGACTTACACTGGACAAACATGATAATGGAATCTGAAAACTTGCACAAAGAGGCCAGGTAATTAATATCTTTACTGTATATGCAATGACAGACACAAGCTGTAAGCTGTAAAGGTATTAGCCAAGTGATGGTAACCTTGTGGAGGCTTATCCTGTAAAGCCTGCAGCTTTCCAAGTTTCAACAGTGCTTATCGCAGCCCATTCATCATCATGGGTTGTTATTAATTTAACAGCCGTGTAATTCATCACTTGGCAATCCCTGGAATGTGAGCAGTTCGAAAGTGTTCCATGGGTGAATTAGGTCTGACAGGAAGCTGGCAGGGCATATTAGGCCAATCAGTTGCGGGACTGAATATAATAGGCCAATCACACAGCTGGACGGATGCATTAAGCCAATCGGAAAGCTGGCTGTGTATATTATACCAATCGTGCAGTTGGCCAGGTGCATCAAGGCAACCAGAATGTGGAAACTGTGCTTTTCTTTATACTACATGAAACTGCACACCTGAAGAGCAATACATTTATTTCAGAAGTTTCCCTTCCAAAACCAAGGAACAGACTGAATCAGAAGTTCTGCTGGCCCTACAGTATCTAACCAATGCTTCCTTTTTCAAATTCTGTTCCTATACCTATGAGGTGATGAAGTTCCTACTGTAAAGTAAACACAGCTTATAAACCCGACGACTGGAATAATCAGTGGAAACCCGAACTGTGGTAATCAAACGATTAGGCAAAGTGAGTATACTTTTTTTGAAAAGTGGCCTCAGTTGGCTTAGCGCTACTTAAATCATGACAGAGCTACAACAGTGCATGCGTGTTGGAGCAAAAGCCCGGATGTGATCAATGACAAAGAGGAGCTTTCATGAAAAAAGAAAAATGTTAAATATTTCAACACGTGCACATCCTTTAGTTATAAATGATTCAGAAAATTATAGTAGAAGTCTTTCCTGTGATAGGCTTCCATTGAATCTCATAATAAAATGGCAATGATATCTATGATAAAATGTGTTTTTTTTTCCTTCAAACGCGTGTCATTATTGTGTTTATTCAGACTATTTAACGGCTTATGTGCTCAGATTCCGTGTCTGGGCGTATGCCCCAGTGGGCTTTGCACACTCCTGTGTCTGTGTCACCGGTGGGACGTTTGATCCCATCCTAGGTTTCCATTGGGGAGGGAAGGTGGGGGAGCGGGACTGGAGAAGAGGTGGATGATATCCGTTACATAGGTGGGTGGACGGGTTAAAAGCCGCACCTCTCTGTGCTTGCACCCTGGTGCTTTTGGGGATACACTGCTGGCCTCTCACGTCAGGATCGAGTTTCAAGGAGCCATGTGGGGGAGACAGAGCTGAGGGTCGCTTAGACAGCTCAGCCTTTGATCAGAGATATGACAGCGAGCAAGCACACAAAATACACTAATTGTATTCTGTATTTCATACTCAATATAAGTCCAAACACAAAGTGATCATACAAATTTCAGGAAAAAAGTCTTTACTATGCAAATGCATAAATGCCCAAAACTTAAATAAAATGTCTGTTTCAATGACACTTTTAATAATTACCAAGTTAACTGTTCCACCTGCAGGATGAAACTGCCAATCTCATGATTCATGAGAGGTGATGATTACTCTTGGCACAAACTAAGCAGGAACAAGCACACGTTTTAAGGAACAGAAATTGAAATGTAAGTAGATGAGAGATGTGTTTGTTTGCAAGACATGTGGTCTTTTTTTTAATATGTAAAGTGCCTTAAAGTTTTGAGTCGATTTACAACTTTTTCTACAGTAGCATCTGTCTCAGTATTTTTTTGTGAAATTCCGACATTTGTGTAACTAGCATATAATAGCTGCTTATACCTGAATTAAGGCTTTGTTAGTCTATTAATTAAGGGCCTTGCTCAAGGGTCGGCCAACCCTGGCATTTAAACTGGCGACCTTACAATCACAAGCGCAGCATCCTAACCCGCTGAGCCACACACTGCCCTCAGGCATATGCAGGTAATAATCTAAATAGATGATTTCTCCATTTTTGCTCGCTGAGGGAGTCGCGGCCAGCTTTCTCATCACATCCCGCCCGGTTAATGGAACTATGTGAGTGATTAATAGTTTATTAACAAAAAAGAAGAGTAAAAACAGACAATTCAGGCCCACCGGCACCCTGATGCTCGCAGTCTGTCCCACTGACAGTAGAGGGCATACTTCAGAAAATATTCACGCCTTTCCACGTCTCCACACTGTCGACACGCTACTCTCTGCCTCTTGAGTCATGTTAAATCTTTTGTCCCATAAACACGTAGCTGTCTGAATGGCCTTGGTTCAGCCTGGCCCCCGTGAATACAAACACAGTGCTCACCTCTTACAAACAGAAATTCCGACTCTGAAAACAGAATCAGACATTTTGTCTTTCATTTAGTGAAAAGCAGATGCAGGAAGAAGCCTGCGTTTTCGGAAAGCACACATGAAGTGGTTACTAGAATTCAATTCCAAGGAAATGTCAGCGCCGTTTCTTTAAATTCAAAAGGAATTTATGTGATGGGTCATGCAGATCTTTGGTTCCACGGCCGAGAGCAGAAAGCTAGGTGAGTTACTTTGTAACATTGCAGAATCCAAGTGTCTCACCCGTGTGCGCCTCTCAATCTGCGTGCAGTCACTCAGCAGACGGATACAAACATCCAAACATTTCTGACTTCGCTACGCTCTGTTTACATAGACTCGAAATGCTCCGAGTCGCTCTATTTCTCGGAAGAGGGAAGTTATAAAAAAATGTAACTGAGCGACGTCCAAAAGATCAAGCTCCCTGTGATTTATTGTATTTTGTTTATAATTGTTGGCCCTTGTCCATAAAGCATTTAAAAGTGGATGAGAATGGATGACAATCCACTGCTTGCTAGTCAGGCTCTAGCTACTGTTTTCTTTAGAGAAATACTTATAAATATAATTAAATGATTGAATCTCTTAAATCAAATTAAAATATTAAATCACTTAAAATTTGGGGGGCAAAATCCAGATTTTATATTTGTATGTGCTCTGGACTACCAAATACAGTGTGAGGCAGTTCATTTTTACATGAAATACAATGAAATGCTCTGTGTGAAATAACCTTTGGGAACAAAGATGTTATTGTCCGCACTTGACCCCACTCCATTTAATTTATAAAAACAACCAGCATGATAACTGAGTTAAATGAAGATGGGTCTTAGGGAAGAGTATAGAAACACAGACCATTTATCACCATAGAACCATAGAATTGTCTAGATTGGAAACTATGATACTTGCCCAGTCTTCGAGTTCTTTGTAAGTCCAAAAATCCATGCTTGTCTCATTTTCTGATGCATCCCCGGTCCCTTTGTCCCACAGTGGCCTTTCCCCTCTCATGATTCTTTGGTATTTCACCATTACCTGTCTACTATCACATCCCAACCTCTCAATTCCTCCACTTGAACTTTGCAGTCTCGGTATTTGAATCCTCTTCTCAAGATTTATAGAGCCTGTCTCTTGTTGGCCTGCAGCTCTATCCTGACTATTGTTAAAGCCCAGAGGCTCGACCAAGGGGCACCAGTAATCGCTCTAGGTCTAAAAAGCAGACACCTAGAGACTGCGACTCTTGTGGATTCTGTTACCACTACAGAGACAGAGACAGTATTGCATTAAAAAGGTATAAACAACAGGAGTCCACATATTTCTCCTGACCTGTTCAACAAATACATCAGTCGGCTCAGTATAACAGCTAATCAACCCTTACCTGCTCATTGTTTCCTCTGACACCTGAATCCTAACTACTGACCATGATGACTATGTTTGGATCAGCCTGAGATCAACAAAGAGATAGTTATTTGCCAGTTATTTTATACCCAGGCAGCTCCACAGGAGTCACCACACATCTTCTGTTACATGGCTAACCCTGGAAGCTGCCACAGTGGAAATCTATAACTGACCGGATCCCACAGAACAATCCTCACGTCTCACACTGGGGTACATTTCCCAAAAGCTCTGGTTAGCAACTTACATAGCTGGAACCGTTCAGTTGCGTGGTTACAACTATGTGAGTAGCTAAGGTTGTTAGCAGCTATGCTTTTGGTAAATGTCCCCCTGGTCAGGTAGCAGCTCTCTTGTGGCTCGGAGCACTCCCGCTTTACCAGCCCCTGCTGTCAATTAGCAACACAGCCCTACGCAAGCAAATATCTAGTCTTGACACAACTGCCATATCAGTGTTAGCATGTCAGCATTCCCAAACACTACATTGTTTTTTTTAACAAATGGTCACAGTGCCATACAGTAACAGCCAGCGACATTTTGTGATATTAGTTTTCCCCCAAGCACACCCTAGGACAGTATTTTGAGAATCTGCATAACGGAACTGCATTATTCTGGTGGTCATGAGCGTGACTAGAAAATATTGCTCAACAATGAGTCACAACGACGGGCTGCGTGCATTGTGTGCGTTTATCATGGGATCCTCTCTGTCCATTGGGCGTCCACTTGATTCACGGTCACCAATACTGCCTACATCCATCTGTAGGCTGCTGCAGATCAAGTGCTATGGGTTACGTATATATTACGTAGTGTAATATTCAATATATTTTTTGGTAAGAGCTAATGCTAACGAAAAATACTCATCAGCACACTGATGGCAAACGTAAACCCAGCAGCCTTGTTCCAGGAGATGATCGCCTAGGGGGATTTGAAACAGCACTAAAGCCAGACTGGAACAGGCTAGAAATTAGTGACATGCAATTAAAGTCCCAACAGCTCTACTACTGCTATGATGTCAACTCGTTTGCTGCAAGAAGCAGAGAAAATTCGTCCCCCCAAGCACATTTATAGATGCCTGTGATTCTGTTGTGTGTGGGGCGGGGGGGAGTGGGATGAATGGGATCAATGTTGTGTTGAGCAGGGTCTTTATCGCGAGGCCTGCATTCCAGCAGCCTGACGGGAGCACATGGCTTTATAGTTTTCTTCCCCTGTTTCTTTCCCTTGGGCGATGAACTGCAGGACAGTGCGCAAGTGGCAGCCGCCTCCGTGTCCTCACTGATGCCGGGGCATCATCTGGTGCATGTTACAAAGGGCAGAGCCCTGGCGTGGGTCCAGGCCCCGGAGGCACTGCGGAACTGGTCCAAGAAAACACCAAGCCCCTCTGCTCTCAGGACGGAGGTGCAGAGGTGCTGCCGCCTGCACCTGGTCTTCACCAGCAATTTTACGATGCGATTCCACCACTAGGTCTGCTGTACATCATGGACATAGATGATCTGGCAGTAGAAAAACAGCCAGGATAACATGTCACAGTTGGTCTTACAAGCTGTTAAAAGGTATGGATTGAAAAACAGGGCATCAACAAGCAGAACAACCATATAAACATTATTAGTAAACAGCTGATTAGTAAACAGCTATGGTTTTGAGAAAGAGCTGTTGTTGTGATACAGTACAAAGCTACTGTGTGATGAAGCCTTACTGTGTGATGAAGGCTTCTTCATGGTATGATGGTTCTTCATGGCATTCTCAGAACGTGTGTCCAGTTCTACCAGCAGTCCAGCACAGCTGTCCATTCATCTCTCAAGGGCAGCAGGGTGGAATATATATCAGCAAAGATGTTTAATGAAACATGTGCCTGGGGTTAATATTGCAGAGACGACGCTGCATTATGCCAGATGATCATAACATCTGGGCAACACCAGGTGGAACGCAAGATGCCAGCAATGCAAGCACAATTCAAGCATACAAGGCAGACTGAATAATCTACAGCTCTACAGAGAAGGGCCATTAACTAGACGCACCCAACAAGAAGTTGGCCTAACATCTAAGAGTACTCAAATGTGGCTCTTAGTAGGTAAGAAAATTACAAATTCCTCTGATTACATTTTATGGAACACTCAACTGCTCAACTGAACACTCATTGGCGGACAGTCCAGTGAAAGCAACCTGTTTTCCTGCTTTTTCAATGAGCTGTGGGCATCATTGAACGCAGTGAAACAAGGAGTGTAATAAAATCTTGCTGTTGACTAATAGTCATAGTGGAAGAATTCCACTTAGAGAGATTCTAGCATTTGCAGTTACAAAGTGCTCTTTACTGGATTATTCCAAGAATGAAGTGTAAACATGTATATTGGCTCAGGACAGACCATTTTCTCTCTCTTGCACAACATCTTCCATTTACTTAAAAACAGCAACCTAAAATAAGGTTATTACATACCATTCTTTATGGAAAAAATCACATTTCATAAGAGTCTACGGTGCTGAAACATCTCCTAAAACTCAAAGTTTTTCATGTTCCAGTGACCTCGAAGAGATAGATGATGTATTCTGTCACTATCCTGAGTTCTTGCATCATCCATGTTTTTTAATTCTCCTTAGCAACTCAGTAAAATAACCACACATCCAATTAAGACCTGTTTTTAATTTGGGTTATGTTGGCCAACCTGCCCTATAATCTGTAAATTTTTATAGATGTTTGACAGATGCTGTAGAATCCGTAGGATCAGTGTGTCAGCTAAAATGTTCGGAAAAAAAGGTTAGCTTGACAACATAGTGCTGAGATGGTGGTGTGATCTCAAAAGTCAATTTCCAGCTGTGAGATGCCAAAAAATAAGGCAAAGATAGACTGCAAAAAAAAAAAAAGAATTTCACCACCAAGTGTGTTTTTCTGCATTGAGTCCATTAAACAATGTTCACAAATGACTGAATGAGTTGAGCCATCACACTGACAACATACTCTTACTGTACCTCAAGGTACAGTATTGGTACGACAGACAACTAGTTAGAGTTCATATTTTTAAATAATGTAAGGCTGCAGTCCTATACGAACAGCAGAATTGATGTTAAGGGTTAGCTTCTGTAATGCTTCATCCTACTACCCGGAAGTTCCTGAAGAACTTGTGAAGACATAACAGTGTCTTGTGAATAAGCATGCCGCACCGATTGACTGTGAGGTTCAACTAATACCTGAAAACACAGCTACGATTGCAGTGATTACCACCAAGACCTCACTATAGGTGTATACCTATCAACTATGCAGATGTTCAGAAACCTCAGGTTCACTTCAGCTCTAGCACATGGGGAGGGCTACACTGGCTCCTTTTAGCATTAGCACAGTCATAGGAAATGTTTAAATGATTTTTAAATGATTTAATTCTTCTAAAACAAAGCTGTATCAATTTCCTTTGACAAGTGCTCTTCTGCTCAATAACACTGTCATGACATCTGTGTTGACATCTGGATTTCTTTATAAAAATCTAGGTCGAGATACGATTGTAGGGTAATCATGGGTTATTTCACAACATGGGGGCTTACATTGTCTCTCTGCAGACGCCCACAATAAACCTGAACATGCCTGAGAAAAACTGGCATTTTCAGTCAAGCTTGCGGAACCCGTCAAAGAGGCATTCAGCATTCAAAGCCTCGTGCCTTGTAAGCTGTTTATTTTGTGTCTGGTAACTAACAACAGCCTGACGACACGTGAACATGCCTGAGAGTATCTTTGCTTAAAATCAACTCAACTGAGTTTGTCACCAGGCTTTGTTTACTTTTCACTGCATCCCTGAACTTTCCCCTGTTTATTACAAACGCCTTTTCCGGATGTAGCAGCTGTGACTCACACTTCGAGAGTGCAAGTGCACTTGGTGCATGACAAATCTGAAACACCAGGTGAAGCAGGTGTAAGAATAATAATAATAACCATCATCATCATCATCATCATCACAACCACCACCATCATGTTTATACAAAAATCGAGTAAACGAATGATGTCTGTTTTTTTACTGATGTTTGTTTTACTGTTGGTTTCACAATCGTATCAATGCAACATTAGCTGATCTGCACGAACACACCATCTATAGCCCTCATTGAACTGTTGAAATTCGAAACTATCATTTTGTAGTAGTTTCTCAAACCATTCAAATCAAGAGGTTGGTTGGAACAAGTGCCACCATTCACACCGATGGATCATGCTTAAGAACCACTGGTCTGAACCACTAAGTGGATGTCTGCTAGGAAATTACCACCTTCATTTGGAAAGAATGCTTCTCAAATCGAGAGATTAGTGTGGTTTTCCCTTGAGCAGATGAAACATCACACTCTGACTAGAGACTTTTGAATTTTCCCAAACCAATTATAGGTACAAAGCTGAGAAGAAGCCTGTGTTTGCTTTCAGAGCAATTGACAAGTGTCAGATTGGCAGCTTTGGTAATGAAAAACAGACAACCAGGCCTGTAAATTCACATTCTGGTTTTGTCTTCCCTAAGACGTCTAGCGTTTCATGTGACCCTGTGTCCCTGCTATAAGGTCATAATTAGACACAACAGTTGCGCAGGGAGACAAAACAGGAAAAGGTCAGCGGTCCCCATGTAATTTTGTCATTTGTGTCTAAAGTACAAAATCCACTTAACATGCGTGTCATTCCAGTCAGGTTTCGTAAATAGAAACAGCTTGCCGGGTTTTGATGTATAGACGTCATATTCCAAAAATAAATTCCTATACCTAAGAAATAAATGGTGATAAATGGACTGGATGAGAAACAGGAGGCACGGCACGCCTGAGCATCTGCCCCAGGGCTACATCTTCATTCCTAGCTGAACCGCTGACCACAATGCTGGACTTGTGGCTAGAGAAACATTTCTCATTAAATGGCCTACTGTGCGGGGAGGTAGCACACAGCAGGAGGAACAAGAGCTCTTTGAAAGTAATGATGCAAGTGGAACTTGTCAATGAAAGCACCACCAGCGAAAAACGCTAAAAACTAGTGACACTTCAGCTATGTGCACAGTAACGATCCGGTCGTCAAACACATTCCAGAGGGGGAAGCAATACGCTTCAGCTTTTCAGACAGACAAGCCTTGCGCAATCAGGCTGGAAGTCAAAAAGACAGTATCATTTAGACCACGGCTAAGAGGGTAAGCACCTCCCTTAGGGGTAGGATTTTGTGATACGACCACAGGTTGTTGCCTTAAAATAAAATCTAGGCCTCACTTTGAAGCCACATTATAATATAAAGTTTCCAAGTTTACATAACAATAGAGGATCTCCTATCGCATAACCCCTCTCCAACCTGTCAGGCAGTAGACTGGACCATACGAAGAAGTCCTCTACCCTGATCTGAGAGACATGAATAGAGTCACTTTGATGGTATTAGCGGTATGGGATAAAGGGCTAGTTTAGAATGAATAGAAACCTACCCCTTGACTGAACTTTACAAACAAAGTAATTTAATTAGCTATCAGAGTTGCAACTGCAGTTAAACACAAGCACAGTGTTCTTTCAGATAAATTTATTCGTAGAACATTTATGCTGAAAATTTACGAATAGTCTTCTGGTATCATTCCTATACAAAATATCACACAGTGATCAATCCATCAGAGGGATCAGCTTTCCCGCTGACAAAGGAAAGTTCCCGTTTTGTCTCCCAGCGACGGCTTTAAAAGGAAATGGTTTCTGTTTGTTTAATTCTCCAGGGAAGTCCCCACCAGATCAAAAGATGAATATCATTTGGCCTTCACGCATCAAGTGTATCAGTGAAACGCACACCTTCTTCCTCTGCTCTGCTGTGGATTCGTTGAGGGTGAGTTACAGTGTCTGCTGCTCTGGCATCCAAGGTGATATTTTCAGTAACCTCGTGTGTGTCAGAGGTCACTATCTGGTGCCACGGCACATCACTGAGAGAGGCTGTGCTGCTATGACGAGTTACAGTGGATAAGACCGGAGTTCACGGGCTGTCAACCCAGAACAAATAGCCACATGGCAGGGAACCGAAGACGGCCTTCACAAAGGCAACTGCTCGCCACCAAAGTGCATCACGTGGGGAGGATTCCGGAATTGTTTTTCTTTTTTTGTAAAAGAAACATAATCCAGTGTGAAAACTCCCTCTTCTGTACGAGACAACACTGGTATTGTCCCTTAGGCCCATACAAGCAGGAGTGAAAGGGAATCTGTACTGTGGCCCTAGGGTTGGGGAGGCGGTGACTGTTTATCAGTATCTCCTCAATGTGCCTCCCCCAGCCCTGCCAATAAATTCTTTATTGCACATCAGCCAGTTTTCTTTGACTTCACTTGAAGGTCAATGAAACTTAATTATGTCATTAAGTGCTTACTTATCCAATGTTAACCTAATACAAATGTTATATTTACAATGGCTACTGGCTTCTACTGTGCAGAATAAAAGACCATTTTAACACTATGAAAATTATTTCACAAGAAATAATATATTTATTTTAACTGTACGTGACAGGAAAACACAATGGCCGTGTCTAAATTCAGGGGCTGCATCCATCTAAAGTTGTATTCTTTTTTTTTTCCCTTTTTTGTACAAGAGTGTGGCCACGCCGAACTCCGGAAATAAAATAAAATTTTACAGAAAAAAACAACAAAGTTTAGGGGAATACAGAACACAAACAACCACAAAAAATATACGAGGACATCAAACAACAAAAATTATAACAACAACACCATCGACAACAACAATAATAATAATAATGATGTTACTAATAGGTACCATATATATATGCAGCATACACACATGTGATCCTACACATATACATGTATATATCAATCTCTGTATCTATAATAATATATTTATTTTAACTGTACGTGACAGGAAAACACAATGGCCGTGTCTAAATTCAGGGGCTGCGTCCATCTAAAGTTGTATTCAAAGACCAAATGCATCAGAGCATCAAAACAAGGCTACATAGACCGCGTCCTTCGAAGGATGCAGCCTACGAAGGCTACATAGACCGCGTCCTTCGAAGGATGCAGCCTACGAAGGCTACATAGACCGCGTCCCTCGAAGGATGCAGCCTACGAAGGCTACATAGACCGCGTCCCTCGAAGGATGCAGCCTACGAAGGCTACATAGACCGCGTCCTTCGAAGGGTGCAGCAAAGTGAAGTAGTGACAATGCAATCACATTAGGTTAAGACAAATACATCTATCAAAAGGGAAAATATTAGAATTTAATGCAAATATTTGTTTTTTATTGTGGTGGGTAACCCCCCCCCCATCCTGGATTATTCCCTGCCTTGTGCCCATAGCTGCCGGGATAAGCTTAAGACCCCAGTAGCCCTGCACAGTGGGTATAGAAAATGATTGGATGGATGGATGTTTGCATTTTAATCACACTATGGTTTATGTAAGAGGATAAGGGCTGGCACTGTGGTTTCCCGCTATTGACAGGCAAAACGTGAAGCATGGTGAGAGTATTGAGGGCCAGAGAGCCTTTGGGATACAGGAAGACAAACAGCCCAGTCCCTCTCTCCAGCTAAGCCTGCCCCTGGGGTTGTTTAAAGGGAGCGACATGCACACAGCCGCCTCTTGCCCAGCTCGCCTCCAGCGTGTCTCCAGCTGCGGGCCAGGGATGTGCGGCCTAACCATCTGCAGCTGTGGAGCCTCTGTTTGAGTCCCTGCAAGGAATCGGCGCCTGCCAAATGGGGGCCTCGCCGAAACACACAAGCCATCTCCCCTTCCAGCCCAATAAAGAACTTGCTCTGTGATGCTACAGTCTTTTGATAATCTACAGTGCTGCTTGAAGGAATGCAAAACATGTTCTCTTCATATATTTCAGAAATCAGATCAATTATTTTCAAGAACTTTGTGATTTGAAACCTGAATTAAACTGACATAAATTATATTATTTTTCAATAGCTTTTGCTTATAGGCCAGCTTCAGCAGCTCCAGATTTGCGGGTTCCTTGTGAGAACAGTCCACTTCCAGTCTTGCCATGCCTGAATGTTTTTTGGCTGACTCAGCAATTCCAACACACTAGATTCTTCTTCTTCCTTTCTTCAGCACTATTAATGGTTATTCTATAGTACCCATTTTCAATGGAACTTCAACTTGAGGATGCCGAGTCTGATGGTCTCCTGTCTGATATTTAGGTATGACTTGGGTGTTCCCTATTTGCAGACTACAGGGTGCAGTACCCTGACCCGAACAACGACAACCTGGCCAGATTTCTTATCAATACACAGAATAACCAGAGATGGAAAGTTCAAGTCCAGAAAGAACAAATCCAGACAAAGGTTTTTTTTCAACCACCCAGTTGAATATAAAGAGTCACAGTCACAGAGTACTCAACTGGTTGGTTGAAACAAAACCTTGGTCTGGATTTGTACTTTCTGGACCTGAACTTTCCACTTTGTTGGACAACCCCACCTAGAATTTGGCTCTTTCATTCGTTCACAAAACCTAATTATACAGTGGACCTAGCTAATAAGCTTTCACTTATTTCTTAAAGGTACTTCATAAAATAATGTATGCTGTAATATAAACAATAATAATTCCAAATATCATTGCACTGTGCATATCACCACACTGTTACACATCCTGTAATATGGTTTTAATATCCTGCCAGTAATCCCTGGAATGCTCACACAGACGCACAATACCTTGGATTAGTCTTTGGCAAATCTTTCTGGAAAGGCAAACAAATTCATGTCTGGATGCAGTTAGTCGGGCAGCTCTGGCTGAGCTCAGACCAGGGCCTTATTTAACTGAAAGGGCTGAAGGAGAAAAATTCAGAATACAGCTAAGTGAAGAGCTAGCCAAGTGGTATGAGAGAACCCGAGACTTACCCGAGAAAGCTGCAGTTAAACGAAATGGAAAAAGTGTTTCATTTATCCACTTTTTCATTCCAATAAAGATTTTATAGCATCTTTAATGCACCTACAGTGATTAAATGACTATTAAAATGATTATTTTTCACACATGCATACAGTTCCTGACAAGGAGATGTAAAGGGCAAAAGCTTTGTTTTCTTTTTCCCCGAAATTCAGATTTTACAAAACTTATGTGTGTGCATATGTGTGGTCATGCATATATTACATTTAGGAGATGAAATGTCCCTACAAGGTAATAAAAACCTGTTATTTTGATCTTGTGGGGTCATATTTTAAACTCAGTTTTATAAAGTCTGTGACTGCAATCAAAAAGCTAATGTGTGTGTGTGTCTGTCTGTATGTGTGAGGAGCACTCATTGACAAACAGTGAAAGGCAGAATCTTATAAGCGTGATGGCCGGTGAGCTTCCCTGGAGGTCTTGGAGCCGACTGTTACCATGTGATCTCTGGCTATGGAATGGGAGGTGGTTCGAAAGTCTGGGGCGGGGGGGGGGACTGCGGTCAACTGCCAATAAGTCAGGTTAATCTTAGCTTCGTATGCGTGACATTATTAGCTTTATGACACTAACACATTAACACCCCAGTAGGCAGTGTCAGTAAACTTTCACTCACTCTTAGGCATGTGGCAGTCGTTGCCCATTTCCAGGGGACTACTAGGCATTCTGGGAGGCCTGAGCTGTCTGTGTTACAGAGGCTATCGGTCAGGGTTGATTAATGATGATCTATGAGAGCTGTGGGGTTTGCATTTAGGGCCAGCACTACCTTAACAAGATATTCTTCATTGCATGCTCCATCGGACCCTGGGACTCAACTCAAGACGCAATTTCTGACCTGATCATTTGAGACGTGATAAACATTATACTGGTTTAAGCTTGTTAAGAAGTCAGACTTATGATGGCTATGCTATGATCAGAAATAGCTTTAATTGTTGGATACTTTATGCATACATAATCAGTAGGAGTGCTGGCTGTCAGGGATAGGAAGGTGTGCAGAGTAAATACCATCCATCCATCCATCAATTTTCTGCAACTGCTTATCATATTCAAGGTCATGGGGGGTCTGGAGCCTCCCCTGTAGGCAGGGAACAGCCGAAGGTGGGGTGCCAACACATTACACACCCTTCACACTTTTGGGCAATTTGGTAACTCCACTTAACCTCAGCATGTTTCTTAACTGTATGGGGGAAACCAGGGTACCCAGAGAAAACCCCATGATGACACTGGGAGAACATGCAAATCCACACACATGGAACCCTGGCACAGACTCAAACCCTGGACCCAGGTGTGAGGCAACAGTGCTAACCACTGCACCACCATGCCACCCCCAGAGTAAAAACATTTTTTAATATTGGATATGGTAACATTTTACTTGAAGGTTGCACAAATAATGGAGTAACATACTGTACTAATGTGCTAATTAAACAGAAACAGTTACATACAGTACTCATCCCATGTTCGTCCATCATTAATCATAACGGTTCATGTATTTCTTGCAGTTACTATATTTGTTCATGATTTGTACTTGAGTAGTAACTGAGTTACTAAGGTACTTATGCCCCATCAAGTGAAGCATTACTTTAGATTATAATACCACAATATAATACTAACTTCTCTGGGGGCCCTAGGCTGACATGGGTAGGGGGCCATTGGAGAATTTTTTTGGAACTGAAAGAGAAACAAGAGGGAATTACAAACATAATATTCTAATCAAAGTGTAGGGTGCTTAAACTTACCGATCAGTTTGGGGGTGGGAATGGTGTTGGTAAAATTTTCTGGTGGGGGGGGATCACTGGAGGATCAATCGGTCAAATTTAAGAAGTTTATATATTCCACTCTAGTGAGACAGTATCAGACAAGGAAGATCTAATGTCAGTCATATATCTTTGAGCCTTTTTCTTCTTGTTAGTCTACTTTGTGCCAATTCGCTTGGCAGTGAATGACCATTAGACTCCAGTGGTAGAAGGAAGCTGGGTACTGCAAAGTCTCAAAGTAGAATAGTCCATTACCATTGGGACAGGGGCAACTTTGTCTATCCTGAAAACTGTTGCTAAAAATGCAAATGACGTACATGTTGTTATCATTTAAATGATCATGTTATCTTACATCCTTAAATGTAACTTATGGAAATTCTGTTGTCATGTAGCCCCTAGTTTTCCGGGGCCCCAGGCAGCAGACTATGTATGCCTTATGGAATACCACAAATGGAAAGATCTACAATGCTGGAAAGATCAACATCAAACTTTATATGGCACCTGTCTAGAGTTCATCTTGAAAAAAAGGTACACTTGCAGTATTTTTACACTTTTTCCTACATACAGAATCCAAAACTTTGGGATTGTACCCAATACTCGGAGTTGGACTTGAATGCCAGTGACTTGTTACTTGTATTCAATGTAAGGTGCCTTGAGTACAACAATGACCATTCGCATATACACTGCCCAGCCAAGA
>JAODKC010000130.1:25782062-25800062 GCA_026777985.1 Mormyrops attenuatus
CCCATGGTGATGAGGCGGGCAGAGGGAACAATAAGATGAGTGGCAGATGAAGATCTGAGGGAGCGGGAGGGAGTGGCAATGTGAAGCAGGCCACATAGACAGGGAGGGGTGAGATTGTGAATGCATTTGAAAGTGAGTAGCAGAATTTTTTATGTTATTGTAGTTTCTATGGGCAACCAATGCAGCTGTTGTAGAACTGGGGTGATATGTAGTAGTCTTACTAGCAGCAATATCTTTGCCTGTGAAGCCCTTTTTGTGCAAATGATGACTGCATGTGTTTCCTTGCAAGTAACCATGGTTAACAGAGGAAGAACAATAATTTCAAGCACCAACCTTCTTTCAAAGCATGCAAAGTCTTTCAAAGTCTGCTGTTCTCACTCAATCAGCATGACAGAGTGATCTCCAATTTTGTCCTCATCAACACATTCACCTTTGTTTATGAGAGAATCACTGAAATGATGTCAGTTCAAAGGCTGCATGGACACTATTGAATTTCTGGTGAAATATCTCCGTAAGTAAAATGGATGGGAGTGGAAAAACTCTTCTTTGCAAGAAGATCTCACTATTCTACTATTGCCAAACTGAGTTTCTCTTGCAAGGGTCCTGGGCTTCAGGGGTCTCCATCTCCGCTCCTTGAGAGATACTATCCATGGCTTTTCGTTGCCAGTCTGCCCCTGTTTTTTTGAACGCTAACTAGCAGAAATGGCTGATATTACTTCAGACATCTAACCACAGAGGTAAAGTGCATAGCAATTGTTTTTATTGATGAAACAATAACGCATAAAGGATATTTTTAGTATCTACAAAGGTTCCAGCGCTGAGATAATACAGGAGACAGTCCTTTGATGGCAGTTGCTATGCCGTCACAGTGGAAGATGTGGAGGAAACACAAGCAAGGCAACGATCCAGGGTTTGAGGGGGTTTACGTGCCATGGGAGCGGTTCGGAAGACATCAGCAATGACGCACACCTCGGGGATTCCAAGGTTTTGTCAATTAAGCCTGCTGTTGGGAGAAAACGTGAGGGGAATTAGAGGTTTTGTGCTTCAGATTTCAACATGTCAGGTGCATGGCGCTTTGCCTTTGTCTCTCTGCGTACACGTGCATGTGTGTGTCTGCAGTGTGTAGGAGTCTATTTGTGCATGCTTGTACACCTATATGTGACTTGGCTCACGCTACAGTAGCGTGATCGTTATTTGCGATGGACATCACCTTCGTGAATTCTGAACGAAAATCTTGTGAGTCTACTGCCACTTCCCACTGATGACAAATTTACAGGGAATTGGTGCCCTGTTACATTCAACCAAAACTCTAATAATAGCTGTAAGTTCTACCACCCAGTGGGACATGAGATTATAAAAGTCTAAGATGTTCCTTGGTACACATGAGCCCAGGAACATGCTCAGCAAGCAGAATGGAATTTCAAGCAACAAGTCATACGTAAACACTAAACCAGCAGACGTAGACTCTTGTACAGGCACCAGAAAGGTTCTCCATTAGACTTCCACCTCAACTGTCAGGCCCCAATGATAAACAAAGTATAATAAAAGGCTAGACTGTTTATTTCATATAGGCCTAAGCATAATGATTCAAACTGACTGGCAGGCGTATTGGCTAGAAGTTTAAGTCAGCAGGCCCCAGACAGAAAAGTATGAGCTGTTAAAGTGGGTGACTTGAAAAACAGGCAATAGCATTTCGGACATGGGGAAAGCGTTTAAGTACATTTGCACAGCAAAACCAATAATGGCTGCTGGTAACTTCTGGAAAATTTAATAAAGTTATGGTCTAACAGCCAGGCCAGTAGTGGGGAAAAGTGTTGAGTCACATTGCTCTCGGGCTGATAATTTCGGTAATTATGCAGTGGAAGCCGTTGGTTCTGTGGACGTCACGAGTGCCTGGTTCAATTTAGTCAGCATTAGCGAATGCCAATGCATTAATGTGAAACATTCTCAGAGGACAGTACGTACAGAGCTGGGGAAACAGGAAGAGGTGATCTTTCCTAATCCCTGTGCCAAACTGATATTGTAACACTGAAACACCAATTGGTCTTTATGGGCTGGGAGGCTAAACAGAACAGCTGTCTTGGTCAAGTGCCAATGTGTGGGAACTGCAGCTATTATACTGTCAGAGTCATTCTATACTGTGTCAATGTTACATTTTTCTTTCATTTAAGTAAATTTCTTCTATAATCCATAAAAAAGCCAGTGGATCAGCCAAACCCCCACACACCCAAGTCATCACTCAATGAAAGGTAAGTGCCTAATGGAAATTACGCAAAAGCCTGATTCACAAGAATGCATGGCATACCTGCAATAACATATTACTTGGTTCGTTAGAGCGTTGAGAACACATGTACTCTATGTATGGATGACAGGCACAGTTGTCACGTTTTTATGACTCATTTTTGTCTCATTTTGGAAATAGCAGAGCACAATCTGTGGTACCACACAATACAGCAAGTCACTTAATCACAAGATGTCTATGAATACTTCCATGCTTATAAAAATAACTTTGTGGAACAAAAAATATCTAATCAACTTTCCCAATTATCCTATCACCCTCTCAGTTGAACTACGAATCAAACTCCAGATCTCGCAGATGGTGAAGCTTTCTCCTTCATTTTTTCTATAAATGAATTAACATGATTTGCATTCTATTTGTATTTATTTTGCATGTTCAATGGCTTGTTTCTTACTAATGTGTTCTTATACATTGAAATGAAGGCACTTTTCGCTGGTATTTATTTAGTGCTAACTAGTGTTGGGCGGTATACCGGTTCATACCGGAGTGGTTAGAAAACCGTTTTTTAATATTGTTATGATATGGATTCTTATACCGCAATACCGGTTTAAATAACCTACACAACGTTCGGAAAGCGGCACAGCTGGAGACTGTTTAAGGGCGGACCTTTTTCACCGCTAAAAATGTACCGGGAAAGATCAGAAATGGAAGAGATAGCTGATGCTGGAGTTGAAAATAATGAGACACTGCGGTTGTCAAAAAATCGATTATCAGATACTAATCGATATTAAGAATTAATATCTGATTAGATACTCATTTTCACCATTACTGATACCAACAGTGCGGTTTTCGCCTCATTCGCCACACTTCACACAGCACCGCTACAGCGCGCGCGCACACACATTGCGAGTTGGCCGAACATGGCATATGCTGCAGTTGAAGACACTTCGCAAGCTGCTTTAGTAAAAAACAAAACGCAAAAGTACCGTTTGTAAGTATGTTGCAGACAAGGATGAAAAGGTTACGGATGTCAATAAGCCTCTATGCAAACAGTGCTACAAAGTTGTGACGACGAAGTCAAGTAGCACGTCAAACTTGGCGAAGCGTCTCAAAGACCGACTTCCCGGGTCTTTATGAGAAATTTCGCGAGGTCAGTAAAGCTCGCAATCCAGCAACACTGAACTATTAAACACTTAACAAAAATGTTAACTTGCCCGGCGCACACCTTAACATTAGCCGTTTATCTATAAGCAATTAGCCAACAAACATGTTAGCCGTACAGTATGTTACAATTAAGGTAGCGGATAGGCGCAATGGCAATAATAAAATAATATAGTTAATCTGGGAACGATGCAAAAACGTAAAACAAAAACGTGTCCTGTAAAATCCTGTAAAATGTGGTAAACGCCCAGTCATACTTTAAAAAAAGTACCGTCGTATACCTTGAAACCGATATAGCCTAACTTTGAAAAATACCGTGATATAAATTTTTGGTCATACCGCCAAGCTCTAGTGCTAACGATTTTTCTGATTACTGTATCCTTGCTCAAGGATACAACTGGAGCCTCCCTTAGGACGTGTAGAAAATACTGTGCTGCTTCTGCCCCATTTTATTTGATGGTCCAGTAATATAGTAACAATACAAGACACTTAATGTGGCAGCAGGTGTAGGGGCCGATTCCTGTTTAGATTTGTTTAAGCGCTACATTTTAAAGGCATTTAACTTCATATCTGGAAGAAGGATTTTGACATGTCACCATGTCTACTGCCGCACACGCAGTTCCAAATTGTAAATAAATCATTTTGGGTGGGCTGTCTGACACACGTGTCAATAATTAGGACTGTCGCACCATGGTTTGATTTATTTACATCACTCTTGTCTTCTTAAACAGAAACAGCCCCTGTTTAAAACGACTCTCTGCTGCTCCTTCAAGGAGTTTGTGGTTGAGATTCACTTTGAAGCTTACAGCAGATGCTGCCCTTTAAATCTTTACAACAGGAAATTTCCCCCATAAATAATGACAATAAAATCCATAACAAAAACAACAGTGCAACAAATTGTTGAGCTAAAATGCAGCTGCTCCAATAATGAGGCATGTGACCAGCTGCAATAAAATACAACACCACATTCTAATTATACACACAGTGGTAAAAAGCGAAAGAAAATAATCAATATGCCATATGAAAACAAACAAAATCAGTCTGCAAACCTGCTCCTACTAACCCTCAGTTAAATGCTTTCTCATTTGAGCTGCAGGTGGCGCAGTGATTAAGGACTTTATTACTTGTAATTGATCCAGGATGTACCGTCTAATTTAAACTATGTAACTGAATAGTGAACCATGCTCACTTGCCGAGTTCAAATTGTATGCCTGTTTACATACACTTTACTGAGCATTTTCACTGCATGTAACAAATGTCTTAGTCATA
The DNA here is from genome assembly GCA_026777985.1 of Mormyrops attenuatus. Lineage (NCBI taxonomy): Eukaryota > Metazoa > Chordata > Actinopteri > Osteoglossiformes > Mormyridae > Mormyrops > Mormyrops attenuatus. Next base: position 25,786,732 of record JAODKC010000130.1, read on the forward strand.
ATTATAGTCTTGACCCTAATGTCTAAAATAAATTCAATGCTGAAATGCCTTTTTAATGTTTTAATAGAAAGGGCAGTCTGGAAAAAGCCACTATAGTATTTCAGTTCAATGCAAGATCTTTCTGGATGGGTCACACCGCTTGCAAGCTATAATTGAATGACTGCTTGCACACAGTCATTCAATTTCATATACATGCGTTAGTGTGCGTGTCTGGGTGGTTTCGCAATTTTTCCAGTGTGGGGATCCAGTGTCCCCGCAGTGTCATACAAACCTGTTACTTTTTACCTTATGGGGACATATTTCTGGTCCCCACAAGGATAACTTCAATTTTATAAAAGTCTTTCACTGCAATCTAAAAACTAAAACTACCAATATACTTGTATTTTGTTTGGTTACATGTGGTTAAGGTTAGTGCTGGGTAGGGGTTAAGGTAGTGATTGTGATTAGGGTTTTTACCATAGAAATGAATGGAGGGTCTCCATTTAGATAGGTATGCCAATGTTTGTGTGTATGTGTGTGGATGTCTGTGTGAATATATAGCATGAATTCATATTTTGTACTACAATCCATCAAATATGTTGATAAGTTCAGCTGTATGGTCCTTCATTTTTGTTGAAACCATAATAGTGTGTTTCCGGATTTATTAGCAACCAAAGGTAGAGATTTAAGGTCCAGAGTACAAATCCAGACCAAGATTTTGTTTCAGCCAACCAGTTGAGTATAAACAGTCACAGTCACAGAGTACAGGACCTGAAATCTCCACCTCTGTTAGCCACCTCTTTGCGTTGTAGCTGATATTCCCAAGATAATAGCCTTAGGTTACATCAGTTCCATGATCTATTCAAATTTGAATTCAAAAGCAACACATACAGCTACTTTTTTTCATACTTAGCAAATATACACGAAGGCTTTAATGGTTTTCTCTCATGCCGAACTTCAATGTACCCTTACGACATGGTCCACTGAAACTAATGGAGAAGCAGCTGGTGTGCCCTGGTCTGAGCTGAAAAATTGCTTGTTCTCTTGGGAATCTGTTGATGCATATAACATGTTCTTTGGAAGACAGGGCCATTTTAAACATATTGTCAGCAGGTGAACTGCACAGTGTATGTCAGTGCATTACCAAGTACTTGTTAGACAAGCTCTTAGGCTAAAGCAGGCCAACGGGAATGGGAAATAACTACCTAAAGCAACAAAATTACATGGATTAACAGCACAGAAAGAAGGTACATAATGTCATGAGCATTCATTGCTGTTTATTGTCTATTGAGAATATAAACAACAAACAGACATGTTACAGCTTTGACTCATACTTCTTTTTGTTCAGTGAGTTGAACCTAAAACAAGATGTCTGCCGGCAAGAAGAGTACTGTCTCTCTTCATCTTCACTGGATGTATTTGTAAACAAGAAATAATGCACCAATCAATTTATAATTCAATTACTTTAAATGGGAGGAGTCTTGCAATATCCCTTCAATAGGCAGCAGCCTATCACTTCAATGTAATAAATGACTTCAATGTTGACATATTTAGACATTTAACGTACAAGTGCGGAGAGTTTTGGGGTCAGAGAGCAGGACCAGCTAGCATCCCTGGAAGACTTATGGAGAAGGGCCTTCCTCAATGGCTCGTCAGTGATATGATACTTTGTTGGCACAGGATTTGAATGCACAACATTAAGGACACAGATTCCTAAACTGATAAGTTGCACACTACCACCATCGAAGACAGTCACAGAACATTCTTATGTTTGCTAAAAGCCTTCTAGTGGCAAGATGTTAGCTTTTAGTGTCTATAAGTGTGATAGCAGTTAGGTTCCTCTAAGTACTTATTCTAAATTCTTACACCCCTGCCCCCCTTTTCATTCTCAGTCCCCTTTTATTGTTTTTTCCGAAGTTTAATGCCTTTTGTCAGGGCTTCTAATCAACATATATTTAGATTTGGTCAGAGTATCAAACACGTAGAGTAATCTTCCAAAACAGGATGGTAACATGTTTTATAGCTTGATTCCAATACTAAAATGTTTCCATTCACGCTCCATATGTGTGTACAGTTTACATGAGTCTGAACCACTTGCAGATTCATAGCCTATGCCTGGTGAATCAAACGATAAACTGATAAACCAAATCAGATGGAATACAATAATGCAATATGCAATTCAATAAGATGGTCCAAAGATACGACACCCAACTTCACCCTAATAGCACCGACATGAAGCCACTGAAGGATGCTGGGTTTCAAAAGGCTAGTAGGCCATGAGCGGCGTGGTTCACTGGTGGGCTTCGGGTAATGTCAGAATAGGAAAAGCATTCCTGGCACATCAAGGTCTTCAAGTCTTCGACTCTGCCGAAACTCGGAGGTACATATGCGCTCTTTCATCTGGCACCACAATAGAACCTGTCGTCAAAAACGGTATCCTATACACACAGCCACAGGCACACATAAAAGGGGCCTATCCATCACTGTCCTTAGATAACCACTTTGGAGAGAGAAGGCTAGTAACAAAATTGCCGGTGATAAGAAATGAGGACAGTTTTCAATAAATAATAAATGAGACCCACAACAGCATCGGGTTCTTTTATCTCAAAGGAATATCTTTGTGAATGTAAATCTACGGCTGAGCACCAAATCTACTTCTCGAGAACCTGCATGTAACCAGCAGTCGATGACATGCCCTCACTTCAAAGGAAAAACCTTGTAACCAATAACCACTGTGTCAACAGTTCTTCAGTGTGTGATGTGAATAGGGTCTTAAATATAATTAATTGTATTTTTTATATCAAAAACACCCCCCTGTGGACTCCATCCATAGATCTGTAATTTATCTTTTTGATTTTGTCATTTTCGGATGCTTGTGGGTGAAATTGCTTTTTGTACTTCGCTCTCATTAGAGGGTGGTTCAGTGGGTAGCATTGTTGCCTGATACCCATAAGGCTTGGAGTTTAAATGCTTCCTTTGCTATGTGCGTTTGGAGTTTGTATGTTCTAACCATGCCAAGTAGGCTTCCTCCAGCTACTACTGCTTCCTCCTACAGATCAATGACGAGTAGCTAGCTTAATTGGAATCTCTAAGATGGTCTGTGTTGGGCAGCGTGCGGCTCAGTTGGCTAAGCCTGTATGCCTATAATCGCAAGGTTGCTAGTTCAAACCCAACCTTTCTACAGGTCCTTGAGCAAGGCCCTTAACCTCCAGCTTCCTGGGTGCCCCAACAGGTGGCTGCCTTTTGTGGACAGTTTACTCTACAAAGAGCAAGTTGAGGGAGGCGTAAAGACAATTTCCCCACAGGGACTAATAAGGGATTGATTGTTATTATTGATAATGCATTGAATTAGAGAACTGAACTTTAACAAGCACTTGATTTTGGCCTGCCTCAGCCAAACAGGACTGGGTTTCTTCACTTATGAACCCCTTCCCGACATTCATATTTACTTGAAAGCCTACCGTGCTGTGAGGTAGATCCCTGACTACACAAATGTTTATTTACCTGTTTAGCCTGTCTCAAAGTAAGATTTCCTCAGTCTATGAATTGATGCAAGCAAACTCCCCGGAATAGAATATCAATGAAGTGTCCCATTTTAAAGTCAGGTGTGGTCGCTTCCCAAGCAAGGCCTTATGGGATATTAGTGTCACCTTTATGAGTGTCACCAGTGGTGTGGACATACCAGCAGGGGGGTTAACAAACGGCCTTGTCTAGGCTGCAGCCCAGGGGCCCAGAGTGATCGGGGGGGCCATCTAGTTCTTTTTTTATTTGCAATTTTTTTAAATTATAATTTATTGGTCATTTATTAATTTGTGGGATGGAGATTGATTAAAACTGAATGGGGAAACCAGTTCATAAATGCATCTCTTTTTGAGCGCTCGTCTTACACCGTTGTGTATTTTCTGGTTTGTGTGTGGTTGCTGCATATGACTGATGTGAAAGTGTAAGCGTGCCGCTTTGCTGTTCTTATGATGTGATCGTTCTCATTTGATACTAGTGTCACATTCAACGTCATAGAAATATTTGTATAGTTACAGTACTAATATTTAATAGTTTTATAGTTAATTGTATCGTTTTGGGGAGTGGATGCAGAAGAGGGGTCTGGCCTACAGAAAGTGTAGGGGCCCCCGAACTTGTTAATCTGCCACTGCATACCGCTGCATGTTTTTACTTAAAATTCACCCTTAATGCATCAAGACCCAAGCTCAAATGCCTTTTTGGAAACTTGAAGTATTTTATTCAAGTTTATTATATTGTACATTTGGTCCTGTAAATATCTGCTGAACTTGAAGTTGCTGAACAGGACAAGGTAGATGACAAGTAAAACTGTCCTTGCAGGAAAGCTGAAGCAGCCCATAATATGCCAGAAGCATGTACCGTACCTACATTACTCTGTATTTGTGTTGTGTTTCAGATAAAGTCACAGAATTCAGTGTAGCTCTTCCACGATAGACTGGTGTGTCATGTCTCCCTCTGTCCTACTGTGCTAATTCTAAAAGCATGTTATTGCAAACATTTTCTTGATTATTTTTTTTGCAGTTCGACTTGCTTAAACCATGACACAGAAGAGAAAAACACCTTTGTTCAGTCATTAGTAGAACACACAAATGAATTAAGACTAAGATGAACACTAGTGATGCATATGGTAAATGGTAACCTCTGTTTTATTTGTGTTACCTTATTTTACTTAACTGTATTCTCTTATTCGAAGTTTATTCATGCTGTGTTTACATACAGGTGGTTGTTTTTGAGCTGAAAAACGCAGATACATGAAGAAGACGGAAATCTTAAGGATACAAAAAGCTTTGATCAACGGGTCAGTACTGTAACCACTACACCATCCTCTGGTAAGCACATGAATTTGCGAGGGTTCATAATTGCATTTTGTTTTAAATTACCTTTGCCTCCCTGAAATAAAAAATGGAAAAAAAAGAACTATAGGACGTCATTCAGTTTCCAAATTTATTCATGTTATTAAATATGTAGGAAAGTGTGTTAACTAAGCAGCATTTGCAAAACACCAGCTTTATGTGTGGTCTGTGGCTGTTGATGTTTTAAAGAGAGATGCCGGACTGAATCATATTTTCCCAGTCTTGCTCTGGGGACCAAATGTACATACTGTATGTGGGTTTTCAGCCCAAGCTACCTCTTAATTAATGAGGAATGTGATACTGTTCTAGATGTCAGATGTTTCAGTGTAGGAAAATACATGTGTGTTTCTAAAAGTCAAAAAACGCATTATTCCTTTACATGATTAATGTGGTGCTTTTATGCTTCTTACATAAAACAGTAACAGTTAAGAAAAAATAAGTTAAGACTATTTAATGAAATATTTTTTAAAGTTGCACAGTAGTTACTATATTACAATAATTAAAGTAATGCTCTTATTATTTTAACAAACAAAAAGAATGATCAAAAAACAAAAGAAATATCTTCTGTTTCAAATGTTAAAGTAAAAAATCATTTTAAAATGTTTAATTGAAGTGGAAGAAACAGAAGTCTATTAATAATCGGACAACGGTGTTAAATCAACAATAACCAAGTGTGATCAAATAAAAACCCGGATTACACAGAGACAGAATCCATGCATAAGCTAAGCAAGAACCATTACACCAGATATTTTCCATTTACACACAGTTAACTACAAACTTCACTTGACAGCTGATGCTGCCATTCATGTAGCAGGATGTGAAATATTAAAGATTTACACTGTATTACCGGTCTGCGGTTTTTCATCATTAACGACTAAACACTCTGTGGCCAATCTGCTCCTGAAACGAATAACAGGTGATAATTATCACCAGCATACCTTCAAAAGTCATTATGCTCCCGCACAGGGGAGCATACTTACATGTAGGTCCTAAGTTATCAGAGAACACAACGTGTGTGAGTGTTTGTGTATGTGCTTGTGGGCAGGCACTAGGACCTGTGGGATCTCAGAGCAAATGAGACTGACACACAGACTTCTCTGACTTTGTGAAACAATCAATGTCTCAAGCAGTGTAGAAGTTGAGCTGGAGTGAATGGAAGAGGACCGGTCTTTCCAACCTGGGCTTGGCATTTGGGATAAGGCTCTGGATTAACACACAAGGTGGACTATACCCTCTGTCTACTGGGACTTTAGCACTTGCTGGGGAGCAGGAACAGCGGTGGAGGTAAGAAACGATTTTTCTTCGCTGCTCCTGCTGCTGCTCTCCGTCTGCGCTGAACTTTTCTGTCTGCGCAGTCTGCAGAGAGCTCCCGTCTGCCTGTTCCAGGGGTACGCAAAAGCTGATTGCAAGTTTCCTCTTGACAGAGTTCCCCTCTCAGCATGCAGGGCTGAGCCTGCAGGGTATTATGCTGTAAAATACTACGCTTCCCTCTGGAGAGATTTAAAAGGTGTCATATTTACTGAGGTCCAAATTCTGGCAGATTAGTAAGTCAGACATCAGGTCCTAATGTGGCCACAGGGTTTGTTTGTCTCGACCTGCCAAGCCCCAGATGGCTAAACGACATTCACAACTGGCCAGTTTCCTTGAGTCTGGTCAGTTCTTTACTGGTTGGTAAGATGTTGGGTGCTAGGGGGTGGGGTGCTGGGATCTGGCCCTGAATGGGAACCAGCCGTTGCCTTGATCCCCTCTGGGAGAAAGACCCCCCCCCCTTTCCCTGATCCTCACCCAGCAGTTTGTCAAGTTCATCGTGTCACGGGGATCGCCATACCCCATCCGCAGCTTTGAAAAAGATATAGTATAATCACCCCAAAACAGCAGTTTTTACACAACTATAGCAATGTGAAATCCTACTGCATGGGATGGTAGGAGGTCTACACATGAGAGACAGCAGACCACACTGTTAGCGGTGCATACCTGTGCACTCATGGGCTGCTCCCAGTAACACTTGTTAGTCATACAATAACCGCAGGCAGAATCGTTACCCGAGTCAGCCTGTGACTAGGACACAGACAGCCACATGGATTACTTAGCGTGTCTCAAAGCCTGAAAACGTGTTTTGAAATCAGAAGTCTTTCTCCGCCCCCTGATACCTCCCCATGATCCATCATGCTAATTGTGGACAGGGAGTGAGCTGGGCTCCAGTGCAACAAAGTGTGCGATTATTTATGACCCAGATCTGGTTTCCCATTGAGTCCGAATCAAAGGCCTCTGAATTCAGGTGATGCCGGCCCAGGATGGGCATTGAGCTCTGAGGAGGCCCACCTGGCTGGGGCACACGCACACACAACATACACACCCTCCAGATGCTTCCAGAAAGCCCCCTCACACCATGCCTGAGCTTCCTCCTCAGACTCCACTTAGCGGTTGTTCTCTTATATGGGAAGCCATAGTTCTGAGCAGCAGCTAGAGCAGCCAGTCCATGCGCAAAGTGAGCATTCATTCAGCCTCACCTGTTAAATTATTCACAACTTGCCTCTATTAGTTTCTTAAACAAATAAACTTACACATCTAGCACTTGTACCTATTCTTACTGAGGGACGTTCCTTTGAAGGGGAATGTATGTATGCCTTTCTCTGGTGTACAATAGCAGAACACTTTAACCCATAATTCAGTTGCAAAGGTCGCTGCTTGAAAATGCATTTTACAGTATCCTACAAATCAGTTCCATTCCATCCTGTCGCAAAGCTCTGGAGAAATGTCTGAAGAAATATATTTTGCATACATCTTTAGCTATATAAATGTTACATTCTGTCTTTGAGAAAATTCATGCATTATAAATGCACTGATATAAAGCCAGGAATTTTTCATTAAATTATAAAAGGTTACAGGAATGTCCTCTATTACTTTTATAGATCATTGTACTGTAAGAAAGTGAAGCATGGAGACATGGACATGAAGCAGCACTAAAATGTAGGCAGGATGTCCAGAAGACCATCCGTGGTATAAACAAGCCGCTAAGTGGAGCTGAACATTGAGAAACAGGCTAACTTGGCACGCGTTCACAAATTAGGGGCACCATTCTTACACATGGTTTAAAGATCACCCCCCCCCCCCCCACCTCCCCATGTAAACGTTTCAAAAATATTTACCATTTTCACTTAAGAACAAAAATTCTGCAAAAGTGAATGCTAAGCCCAGGCATGTCCACACATTTGTCGGAACATAAACAGTTTAGATGTGTGTGGAACTCTTCAATCCCACTAGAGTTTTTTTCCCTCCTTTTTTTCTGACCTCATCTGATTTTTCCCCTTGTTCGAGCTCATCAGTTCTCCTACAGGCATTGGTGATGCATGCCTCATGTACTGCTTTAACTCCCGCTTTTGAAACTACTACAGCCATCACCTTGCTCACCTGAGAGAAGCCATGTGACGTTTTTTTGGCTGCCGTTTTGGGAGAGGACCTGCAATGCTATTCGTGTTAAGTGCTATACCATTAAGAATAAATCCCATAAGAATGCGGTTGCTTAGCACAGATAGATGATAGTGACTGTTTGGCTGACCTTGTCGAAGGACAGCTGCAGCGCTCCAGTGCCTGGCAACCTAGAGTAGGGTAGCATCAGACGCGGATGGCCTGTTCTGTGTTAAGTTCTCTGTTTACTACCTGAAATCTGCCCAAAACTGTCCTATTGCAATTCTATTGAGAGTCATATTGAGGACTGATTCCTTAGCAAAACATTCCAGGTTGCAGTAAAGTCAGCATTTGTTTAGTGGTAGCAGCACTACAATACAAGTAAAACAATACAATACAGTACAAGACAAGTAGCTTTAATATTATATATTGCTTTAGTGTCTTTTAGTGCCTAATAGTTTATCCACTGAGATTAACCCGAGAAGTCTTCCTCCTGAGATCCCTAATATCTATAATGATGTGTATGGTTTTGTTCTGGCTATAAATATTAGCACAAAAACAGAATTCATTCTGCCACTTTGCACCAAGCAACCTATTTCCTGGCTGACTATATGTGCCTTAACAAATTCATGGCATGTGTGTCTACTAACAGAGTCATCAAGCAATGTGATCCCTGCAAGCGATGATCTCAAAGCTCTGATAGACACCACCTGTGTGTGTCAGTGTTTGAGCTTCAGTGTTCGAGCTTCAGTGCTCAGTCACACACACCCAAGGGTCCCGTCTTACAAGCCTCTCGCCCAACTTGTTTTTCATATTGTGCATAGTCTTGCAAGGCCGATGCTGATTTGATTATTTGCTACATCTTAGTGCGCGCGTTAACAATAGGCACAAAGTGAGGTAGCACTGTCGTCGTTCCCTTACACCACAACGTCACACACTGTCAAGTCCAAAATTTAAAGCATGCACTCACACCTTTGTCACAACCAGAGCATGCATGTCCCATTTGAGAGGGTGTCCATCTATGAACGATAAGTGCACCACCAAATGGCCCAAGCAGTGAATAATGGCACAGACAGACAGGTGTGGCCATGTGCTCATTTTGTTTGCTGTTTCGTTTGTTACTGTGTTTCTCTATACTGCCTCTGTCTCTCAGCGCCACCTCATTAGCCTCAGACCTTCATGCTGGAGCGGGAGAAGACACCAAGAGGCACCTCCTTCATGATTCACACCAGCTTCCCTTTTGTATCCGAATCCCAACCAATTACACTATGACTGCCTTGAATAAACAGCCCGTGGTACAGAAACACCATTACATCATCTTTTTTTAACCCTCCCTTTTGTTTCAGTGAAGAAATACAGCACAGTCACCAGTCTTATGGTTACATCAATAAGAACTTTCACGTGAAATACATAATTCACAAGAATGAGTTTTGTTTTGGGTTGTTAAGTATTATTAAACTGTGCTCATGCATGGATTATTGCTGAGACATCATGGTAGCATGGTTGCAGGTTCAAATATAGACCCCAAACTGTCTGAATACAGTTTGATCCTTCTCCCCTGGGTTCTGTTGCCATCCACGCGATAAAGGACTTGGTGAATCCAAGTTCTTTCCACAGCTGGTTTCACCTGGTTAGCTAACAGGTAAATAATGGTCATTGACTAATGTCTTTGGGCTGCCACAGCTGTGCATAGTCTTCATAGTCTCGGCTCTCAATCATCTACGCCGGAGGCTGATGCTGCCAACATTCTGAAAGCCACGATCTGAGCACATTTCCACAACATCACACGCCCTGGATTACGGCACTGTGTGGCCTGTCATTCTTGCTCAGCTGAAGCATAAACAGTGCAGTTTCTCACCATTATCCTTCTGAGAATAAACTAAATTCCCACAAAAATAGACAATGTGCTTAAAAAAAATATGTATCTAAGGACTCCAGTTCGAGAGTGTGTCTGTGTGTCTGTGTGTGGGGGGGGGGGGGGCTCGTGTACCATTAATGCAAAATCTGAGGCCCCCTGCTACACACAAGCCTTGGATTTGGTTTATTTGATTACTTTTGGGCAGAATATAAAATCCCTCACTTAGAGAAAATAAGAATCGCATGCCAGGAGCAAAAAAATAAAGAGCAAAGGGAGGATGAAGCTGAACATCTGAACACCCCAGGGTTATGTTCCCACTTAAATGCATGTAAGGGACAGGGGGGGCACAATTAGCACTCAGTTGAACCCCAGGACTCCTGGAAACTCCTGGGAGGGGCTGCTGAGGGCGACTGGACTGTTTAACAAGGCAGCCAAAAGTGTGTTACCATGGTAACCATCTCAGTTTCTGAGGAAAGCCGCTTGTCCCCCATCTTTTTTTTTTTTTTGGCTCCAACAATTCACACCCCATGAACTGCAGAGCTGTAATTAAACAATTAGTGAAGCACAGAGAAAGTCAGAAATACTAACCACTGGTATACGTACATTCAGGGTGTATTTGCTTTCGGCAAACTAATACAAACTAATAAGACAAATAAATCAATTTTACACATAATAACACCTAGTAATAAAACCTATTTGGTGGATGCTTTTACCAAAAGAGTTTGCTGTAGCTTACACTCGCATTACACTTATGTCTTTTTATATACCTGAGCATATTAGGTGAAGCACATTTTTGTAGAATGTAACAGAAGGCCTCTTCTGGGATTTGAACCAACTTTTTTTTTTTTTTTCCTTTTTCCCTAAGCAAAACATTTTTACCAACTTATATAAGCAACTTCCAGTTTTACCTATTCATACATCTGGATTTACTTAGGATCAAGGGCAGCATGGCAGTACCGCTTTAAGTCATAATGCTAAAAACCGTACAGAAAGGACTTGGATTCTTGGATGTCTTCTGTCAGTTCATATGTTCATCTTGTTAAAATAATGTTTGTATATAGTGACATTTAGGTTAAAAGGACACCCCTCATTGACCCGTTTCAGTTCATTATCCTGAGGTTGTCAAGGAACCCACAGTGTTGTGAAATGGTAAAGAGTATTTAGGGTATATTGTATAAATTTGCCAGCATAGGTAAAGGGCAGCATACCACACACTCTGGGAAACAAATACCATGAGTTAAATCTAAAAACAAAAGGAACGTTATATGTCTTACGTAGGGATTCCTTTTATAGAAATGATCAGTAACAGGCTTCATAATCATCAAATTTTGCAGGCATGCACCTCTAGGTATATGATAATATTGTAAAAATGCAGACAGTTGTCTTGTTGGGCACGGTAAGGTAACTTTAGTATTAGGTAGGTAAAGCACTGAATTATTTAACAGCATTAGCATGTGGACAATCAGACAATGATGAAAAAGTGTGTTGTCTGTAAGCATGGTTGATATCTAGGCCTCGGGGTGTGTGGTATTGTTTCTCCTGTATACTATATCACCTATATCATCTAACGTCCTTGTAAACCCATCCAGCGCACCTTCTCAGTAAGTAACATGCGCCTTTCAGTAACAGAGGACGCACATTCTACATTAAGCATGTGTGGGTCTACCTTGGAATTCCCATTATTTTCATAGTCACCAGCTTGAATCTGAATTTCCTATGCACTAGGGAGTCCACTGCAATCTCCTCCGAGGGGTAAATTTGAACTTTAATAGCTTCCTCTCAGCAGCCAATACAAAAGGAGGGCCACCTCCAGTTCCGCTTGGTAGCGATGGCTAACCTGAGCTGCTATATTAACAAAGTTTGTTTTGCTTGCAAAACAGAAAGCTTGTATTTAGATGTATTTAAAACCAGGGTGACAGTAATGGAATATGTTCTGTTTGGTGAGCTTTTTTTGGGTAAGAAATAATAGCCTTCAACTTTTCTGGATTGGTATTTAGATGATTATGAACAACTGGAAAAATAATTGCAGTAGAATGAGCATCAGAGCTAGAGACAAAATATTTTCGCATATAGATAAACCGTCAACATGTCACTGTCACCAGGTCATTCGGCCGCCTTATTTGCTTCAAAGTAGCTATACATGAGACCATTGTGTGTTGCTAATAATTCCAGGAATCTAAAGTTCCATGTGCATCTACATGTCAAAAAATACCATGTGGAAAAGCCAGCACTATCCAGGACTACTAAGTCCACTGTGACTTTGCATCACAGTGGACTTATTTTCTTTTTTTCTTCAATTATCCCCCCCTTCTTTATTTGTCCTCAATCAATTATAGATCAAACATTAATTAATTAATCAAAATTTCCCCCATTGTATTAAGACATTGCAACAATCTTATCTTACACTGGAACACATTGCAATGCCAAAGACCCTCAACCAACTTGAAATTTATACAGTTTACATATTCGAAGCTAACAATCGAGTTAGACGTGTTATTTATGGTTTATTGCACATTTTTATTTGATATCTTTGATCCATATGCGAGCATGTAACATAATCATTTTTGTATTGTAGACCGTTATGAAAAGCAATGTAGGTATTTAGGTAGGTCTACTGACTCGTATTGTCACATGATGACCATGGTTATGTGTAATTGATCTATGCTGTTTCTAAGAATTATCAGGAAACATCACAAATTCACTGAATGAATGTCACCTCTGATGTTAAAATGTGGGTGGCGCTGGTCTGTCAGAAAGTGAAATCTGGCAATAGGAACTCGCTTAGTTTTACTGCCCAGACCCCTTGCATATTGTAGCAATTGCAGTGTTTATTCTCATCGGGAACTCAAATAATTACTAAAGAGAGAAAATGAAATCCAATGAATTATAACATTACATGAAAGCAACTTTATTATTACTGGAAAACGTGTAAACATTGCGGTGACCCTGCGTGATTATGGCTGAAATTACTCTTGTCTGTTTACACGTGCTTTTAATGACTCCACTGCATTTGGTTAAAATCCGAGACGCACGACGTGCCCATTGTGCCAAAACACTGACCACAGAGCGGAGGGGAGAGACAAGAGGGTATGAAACGTGAGAATGGAGACAGGGAAGGTGCTGCAGACAGGATTCAGGAGCACCTCCTAAACTTCTGGATCTAATTTCAGCATTCGGGGGGGGGGGGGGGGGTTGCGCAAGTTGTTACAATGGCC
>JAODKC010000130.1:25800162-25831246 GCA_026777985.1 Mormyrops attenuatus
CCCCCCCCCCCCCCCCCCCCCCCCCCCCCCCCCCCCCCCCCCCCCCCCCCCCCCCCCCCCCCCCCCCCCCCACGCGACAGTTGTGTACATGGCCGCGGGATGTAATGTAAATTTGAACATCTGCTGGAAGAATGTATGCACAGCAAGAGCATGGTCAGGTGCTGCTCCTAAATTTGCCTGCGAATACAAGATGGAAAGTTCCAAGCTCCAGAAACTCAGACATGCTTAGTCATTCTGGCGGCTGTGAACGTGCTGAATTCACTCCTGTGGTTTCTTTTTCCCCGTTATGATTGTGACCTTACTTTAACAGCCACGGTGGGAAAGACGAAGAGCAGAGGAGTAGCTGCAGCCCTTTGAAATTCACGACCTGCTTTTGTTTCTCAGACACAGCGTTAGATCTTTTGAAATCGCATTTCAACCATGCCATGGGTAAGGCTAAAGCGTTCATGTAGTTCATGCCCCAGTGTTGTTCTTGGTAAGCTAACAGCTTTTCTTAAGCTGACATATGCACTTGAGAAGTAATTACAGACAGGAATAAGACCCGGAGATTAGGAAATCAAATGAAAAAGAAAAAAATGAATGTAACATTAATCCAGATAAGATGAATGGAACTGCTACTGTTACTCAAGATAACCACAGTAATTAGACGTCTGTTCTTTTATAGGTGAAGCTACAGTATAGAACTGATGACTCAAAATAGATTTTGTCAATTCATTTATATTAAAACATTTCAGTAGGACAGGGCGTCTGGCTGCTAACCAGCTAGTTGGTGTTTGTTTTATAAGAAAAGTACTGAAATTTTAAAACTAGTAAAAATAATCATAATATCATACATTTTTGCAGATTTTTTTCTCCCAGTCTTTTGCACTTCGTAATCAAAGGCCCCCGGTCAATCACCTTGTCACCTATATGGCAGAATGGCCCTTAAACTGGCTAGAGACACCTTAAAGGGTTTATTAAAGAGATTCACAAGAAAGATGGATACTTTGTGATACTTTATTAAAATGCAGACCAACAAAAACCTACTGTAAGAAATAGGAAGGTGAGGTGAAGAAGTACTTTACTGTGGTAAATATTTGTTGTGAGCTACAGCTGAACCGTGATTTCTCACCATTCCAGCGTAGCTAAGCCCCTTTTTACAATAATCGTCTCTTCCTTTTCCATGCCGGCCAGTTCGGCCAATATTGACTATGACAGTGTTTGAAAAATAAAGTAATGCTGAGACTATAGAATGAATCAGTGTAACCTCGTCTACAACAATGAGTACTACCATACTCAACACACATAGGCACATTCAGAAAAGAGTGACAAAGCCCAGTTAGCATGTTACCAGTACACAGGGGACACATGATCCAGATGTTTAGTAAACAATCATAACAGATTCATTAAAATTTGTAAGACTATAAATTGATTAGGTAGTGCAATAGAGATATAATCATAAGACAGCCTGAAATAAGCACTTTATTAAAGTATAATTGCTATAAAATGTCCAAGCAAATAATCTGGACTCAACGGGTCATTAGAAATGTGTTTTGGTTCAATTGGGCAGTGGTGGCTTAATGGTTAGGGACGTGCACTTGTAATTGAAAGATTGCAGGTTTGAATCCCTGACCAGCAGGGCACCACTGAGGTATCCTGAGCAAGGTACTGACCCCAAGCACTACTCCCTGGGCCCTGAGTCACATTGTCACATATGGGTTTAATGCAGAGAACACATTTCGTTGTGGTGTGTCAACAATGGCAATTAATCACTAAATTCTAATTCAAACTGGGCAGACTTTGATGAATTGGGTTTTATTATTGTAAGATCCAGACCCTGATACAAACACCTTGAACTGAACCATCACACACATAATGCAATCCCATAGATAGATGGATAAGATATATAGGCATTACTAATTCATCGTACATCAACAATTCAAGGTAAGCTACTTTGATCTTTCTGTCCTTGCAACTGTTGGTTTAGTCTATGACTCCCGCCATGACTTCCACCTCTAAATCGAACATGTATATGATAGCAAGAGACCGGCCACTTCTGCTCAACTATTGAGCCAAAGGTGACAGGTGCATCCAGATAAATACAATCTGGATGCATGCCCATGGCACTGGAGGCAGAGAGTGTGCACAGCTTTCTGCATTTATGGGCGATGTTTACAGCAGGCCGGGGTTGACGTCAGGCCCGCCTTACCTAAACATTTATTCAAAAGCTCTTTCGGAGCCATGTCACAGTGCTCATTGTGGTTTTGTGGTTGCCGATTTGTCCCTCCCTGACTGGCACAAAATGACAAATATGGAAGACACCTGTCGAGGAGGAGGAGGAGGGGCAGGGGGTTCAAAAGAATGGAGAGGAAAAAAACAGCACCTGGGGTCCTGCGGCCTAGCGAGCACCGTCAGGAAGAAGGTAATATTGTGTCATACAGCTTGTTTAGCTACTTGAGCATTTCTAGAGGCTTGTGTATTACAGGAACAGCTATTTCCCTGCAAAGAGCGCTCATCCCCTAGGGCGCTCCTTGATTCCCTCCATTCTAGGGCACTTAAGGTGATTTCAGCTGAGTTGCTAGTGACACGTTGATTACAACTTGCCGTGGCAGAATGTCAGACATCGGTGTTGGTGATATTTCCATTCAATTAATGGAACAATACAGGTACTGAAGAACAGGGCTGAAAAGAAACACACTGTCAAGACAACATGATTAAGCTGTATTGTTTTCTCATTTCCAATAGGTATATTAAGGTGGAATGCCATATGGGAAATACATACAGACGCTCCTCTACTTACGAACGTTCAACTTACGTACTTTCAGACATACGAACGAAGAGGATCTTTAAGTCCAAATTGTGTTCACTGGGCTCCCGTTTCCTGTCCGCAACATCTATTTTTTTTTCTGCGCTCCAGTTCCGCCTAGTACGACTTATAGCCGCTACTCCCGCCGCGCAGCAGCATAGCGTGCATACTCCCGGCATCCTAGTTCTTTGTACTTGCGTATGCCCTTAAAATTATGGTGAATAACGACTGAAGAACATTTCAAGTTGCGAACGGCCGTTCGGAACGTATCTTGTTCATTGGTAGAGGAGCATCTGTAGTTGCTTGTAACTGAAGATTATTTGATTGGAGGGCTGCAACTGACACGTCTGACAGCTTACATATACATGACCTACACATGTTTTCACTTGCATCAGAGCACCTGGGGAACTTCCTTAGAGGATATGTGTGTTTTTAAATGCTCCTCAGAGACCCACAGCCTTGTGATGGCCGCTGCTCAAACCATAAGCAAATTGTTAAAGCAGATTCTCGTATTTCATAACTTTCCACGCTATAAAGTTAGTTTCCTTTTCCATTTTTCTTTCTTCTCTATCTTCTTCTTTTTTTTTTTGATACATTTTTTATCTGCCTGGAAAATTGAAAAACAAACAAACAAAAAAAATGCATAGTTTTAAGTCAACATTGCTAATTCTACATCTGTAAGTAATATCTTGTTCAGTTATGATATCAGTGCAAATATGAATGATCATCGCAGTGTAGCACCCAGAGTAACAATACCTACAGAGGGATTTGAGAAAAGCACAGGAGAAAGTTGCTGCCTTATCCAGTAGGATATGTCATCGGCAAAACCGCACCATGACTCACGTGGAGTGAGAGGCTATGATTAGCGTGATTCACATAATAGCACCGCCCTACCCTTAACTCCAACGCCACACGCGACGCGAAACTCTCCGTGACACAATTGTGCAGTCACGTCGCTTTGTGCTCCTGAAGCCCGTGACTAAACAGACAGTCGTGTCAGTCATCGGCCTGTCGCCATCCCATGGCCCGCGTGCACACGGCTCTCCAGGAATGCCTGAGATCCGACTGGGTCTGTGAATTTCCTGGAATCATGCACGTTGCCCTGGAGCGTGGATTATGCAATGAGAGGCCTGGATGCAATAAAAACTGCAGACTTCTAAGCCTGGTTTATCCCCGTACTGACAGACAAGAAAATGTGCGTACAATCGGTCCGGTGCTGCAGATGAAAAAGATAAACGATACAAAAAGATCAGAGAAAATAAAAATGCCAGGCAGTGCCAAGGCCACTGTTCATAAATATCAGTTTGCAAAATGAGTAATCTTTAACTGGGTTTGAACTTACTATTATTATGTAAACCTAATCCACCTGACCTTTGTACTTTGGACCAAGCATATTTCGCCACGGGGCCATGGGCAATTTCGGTTTTAAATCTGATACCAATGAGTTTTACAAAGATTTTAAAAAATAAAATTTTAAAAAGTTACTGTTTAGCAAGACAATGTCAGCTAATGTACAATGAGTTCACCCCTTAATTTTCTGCTACTTGTTGGAGGACATTCAAAATAAATAAACAGATACATCTTACATCTTCCTGTTTGACTCATTTTGCCATCATTGAAGTGATGCACTTTCGATATGAGTCTCCATCATAAACACAGGACTGAAATGGAATCATTAATACATTCATTTAAATACCTTTGCAGTTTTATTTCAGGCGTCAAAAAGAAAGATACATGATTGATAAATAAAAGAATTTTAAAAATCCATTGTTTTATCTCACAAATATACAAACCAGATTTCAAATGAGTAAAGCAGCTAGACTAGGTGTATTAAAAGAGATGCTTGCATGAAGTTGTTTTCTATGTGATTTTGTGTGAATATATGTCCATATATACTGATTTTTTCAGTAACAGAATTATAATCGTGTTCAGCATCTTTGTTTTTATAGTCAAACTTGCCTGCTGTGCAAGTGACCTCAAAACACTTTGAGAATTACTTTGCTAGTAATAATTATTACTCAATAATTTTGCCCTTATGTAAATTGCTTGCCAATTGGATATATGACACCTGCTTGATACATGTAAGGTTACTTGGTCCATGATCATGGTTGTTTGAGGTTTGCTGAAGTCCTCTGAGGCTCTTACTCTGCGGTGTTTGTGTAGACTATGCGTTGTACCCACCAAAAGTGGTTTTCCTATTCCAGTACATAAATATTAAAAGTAAGTATCCCAGCATGCATCCAGCTCTGTTACACTACATTTGGGGCCAGTTACAACTGAGTTATTACTGCATAGACATGAGGGCCCAGTTACAGGTCAGACAGTTTGGCATTGCAAGAATAAGCAGACTGATGCTTCCATACTTCCTTATGAAATGGGTGTCTGACTTACGTTTAAACGGGTTTTGAGTCTTGCCTCTGCTCATTATTTGTTTCCTAGCATCATCATTGGAATATATTTTACCTTTTGCTCAACAAACGCCATGCCTGTCTTCTCAGACAACTAAAAAAAAATTGGAAAATATAGGAAGTACTGGGACAGTAGAGTGCGTCTCATGCCATTGGTTGCAGTGTCCTGTCAGGATTAAGTCAGACAGCCCTGACTTGCGATAACTGCAGTGTGAAGCCATTTTATGAAATCTTTCTATGAGAAGCAATTAACATTATAAAATCTCATCACTGACAAGTTTCATCCAAGCCAGGGTCCCCTTAAAAGCATTTTTACAATCAACCCCAGTAGACTTTAAGCTACTAGTGGCTAAAACTGCACAAATCTAAGTTCCGTTCACATACTGTATACAAAAGCGATGCACGGTTCCCAGTCTGTTTACTATGTCCGCCTTTAACACTGTGGCTTCTGTGCTCTCTGTTAATACAAGGTCCAAATAAACTTATTCCATCTGTTAAATTTCAGTTTCTATGATTAAGAATTATAGCAGGATACATGCTTCACTTCAGTTTAAGGCTCAAGCCAAATAGGCTTTAGGCCAAATGTTTACAACGGACCTGAGGATGCCCAGTGTTGGCACGACATTAAAATAAACTCCGCCAGCCTCTCAAATTCAAGCCAGAAAAATCAACATGATGAATTTGTTCATCATGATAATTTAGATCCCCGACATCCAATCCATGGAATACGATGAGTAGATATGAAACCAAAGAGCACATCTCTCAACATCTCTTCAGATTATATGTTCAGGAAACCATCAATGTCAGCTTGCAGAATAACTAACTTCTGTTTGCAAGTTTTTTTTTAAGCTTGGCAGGTCTGGTCCTAAGGCTAGCTCTTTGTTTAAGGGGGAAATAAAAAGTCTTCCTTTCTTCAAACCCAAGTCTTCATGATACACATGCTAAACGTCTAAATCGGTGTTTCTCAATCCCGTCCTCGGGGACCCAGGGTCGGTCCATGTTTTTGTTCCTCCAAGCTCACTGTCAGACAATTCACTTTTTTCCAAGGGTCCCCAAGGATCGGATTGGGAAATGCTGGTCTAGATCAAATAGTTCCAATCAGTTCAGGTCCATAATGCACACAAGCTCAAAGACAGAGTCGAGGATTTAAATTAACTCAAGTTCATTATGTTCGCATGCTCACAGACTGCTTAAGGATTTTCTTCCTGCTGAAGTCTGTGACGTTTACAAGCTCAAACACTGCTGAAGGATTTCCATTCACCTGAAGTCTGTGACATTCACATGCTCAGAGACTGAGTTAAGGATTTCCATCCAGCTGAAGTCCGTGACGTACACATGCTCAGAGACTGAGTTAAGGATTCCCATCCAGCTGAAGTCCGTGACGTACACATGCTCAGAGACTGAGTTAAGGATTTCCATCCAGCTGAAGCCTGTGATCTTCACATGCCCAAAGGCTGAGTCACAGCTTCCCAGAAATTCTTCAAAAACAAAGCCCATCCTCCACACTGAGGTCATAAACCATCACAAACATCTATCTAGGACCCAGTAGCAAAGAGTCTAAATGTACATTAAGTTGTCATGTGGGAAAAATGTCACCAAGGCCGTGTTTAGTCCCTGGAAGCAGTTGCCAAGGAACCATTTGTGCTTTTATAACTTTCACAAGGGCATATATTAATGTGCTTTCAACACTACCTACAATACTATTACCAAGAAGTGGAGAATTCCAAGTGTGCTTATTTTAGGCCTTATTGAGTTCAGTTTTTTTTTTTACTTGGTGTAGTTTGCGGCGTTGTACCTACAGTCTTTGATAATTAACAAGCATAATTTCAGAATAATATGGAGATGGGGGGGGGGGGTCTTCATTGATCTGTTTAGTACCTGGCGATCAGACTGCCATCCATTCCAGAAATGTCGGTAAGGGCAACTGATCATCAACCTGTACTACAAGGGTATCTGAACATCTGTGGTCTGTTCCGGCTTCAGTGCTCTTCTGACCAGAATATCGTTTGAATTCATTCCAAAAGTGAGACAAGGTAAACAACCTACAGTCACCACCGTTACTCTTTCATGTTTCTTTACATTAGAATCAATGCACAGTTGTGGGGATAAGAGTAAGATAAGGAATTTTTTGCCTGCTAAGATATAGCCAACACCTACCGATTCATACCAGTCCAAACCGATACTTCCATGTCTCAATAAAGAACGATGTTAAGTGGAGGGGAGAGCAGTGTCAGTGCAATGAGAGGGTTGGGTCTACGCCAGTCCTGGCACGCTTGATGCCTATAGGCTTTATGGGAGTGCCCGTCAGTTAGTAACAACGCCACTCCCAGAAGGCAGTGACATTCCAAAGAATCGTGCCATCAAGAGCTGCAAACGTCCAAATGAGAGGCCATCATCAACACTGAGAAATGTTACGCATAATGTCATCTTAGTAACGGGCCAGTTCCGAGGAAGGAACGCCAGGGAGAAACTAAAAGTTGTTCAGCTTGCGATAGCAAAAGTCAGCCATAGCGCCATCTGATCAGTGATACTGTAAATGTTTAATGGGAATTTTAAGCCAAATCTTATAAAAAGGCCTTTGGTGGAAGTGTACAGATACAAATCAACATAAGACCGATAACAGAACTGAGCTGGAAGAAAAGCACAAAGAACTGCAATATCTCCTACTGCATCTCTGGATGGCTTTGGGAGCCATGGAAGGGAAGCACTTAAAGGGGAAATTATTTTTACAGAACTAAAAGTCAGGTGTATTTATTCATGGTGTGCTGTTATATTCTGTTACTGTATACTGCTACATTTTTATGGGAATTCTTTCGAACGGAATTTATTTCAATCGGGGACATATCAGGACGCATCGGTGTGTACACTACAAAAGATAGGTGGTCAGATGTTTCCCAGACCACCTCAGCAAGTGGTTTGAGTGAACCTGCAACCCAATTGCCCAAGGTGCATTCAAAACCAAGTGTAAACAGGGCCACAGAGAGCTAATTCCAGACAGCATGGACAACAAGACTGGGCAACACTTGTCATAACAGTTTTTATACTGTCAGCCAGGCAAAAATATTTCCAATCACATTTATATTTAGTAGTAGATGCGACATATACTTTCTGACAGGAATAAGACATCAAGACTTACAATTTAGAAAACTAGTCACACAGCCAACAAATGCTAATGGAAGGCAAGTATAACATCCTTGCTAGAAATCCATGTTAGGATACATTGAAGTTATTTATACATCTTCCATTTCGTGTATTCACGTGACATTTTTTACTTTCTTGAAGGATGTACCAAGCAAAACGACATTTGTGATTCAAACTTGCAACGCATTTGCAGGATTTTTGGATCAGGACTGCTAAAGAGCCCTGAATTAGGTAATATCCATTAGTAAGCATAAGAAGCTAGCTGAATGTTCATCTAGGACATAAGTGGTAACCGATACTGAGAGTGAATGTCTTTTGCTGGGACACTTAGTTAAGATCACACTTTACATTTTTGGTCTTGGTTACATTGGTTTGGTCTTGGTCATGGACTTGGTCTCCCATCCCTTCGGTCTTGGGCTTGACTTGGTCTCGCTGCCTCAAAGTCTTGGTCTCGGTATGGCCTGGTCTTGGTCTTGACTCGGTCTCAGGTTAGGTGGTCTTGACCCCAACACTGCTTTACAAGTGGATTACAGTGCTCACCTGGTTAAACCTTAAAACAATACAACAGCACCTTTAGATGTTTTTTCAGAAAAAAAGAAAAAAAACCAAGAACTCTAGCAAGAGTGTACTATTTTGCAAACTAAAAAAGGTACAGATAATGCAAGACAAAACAATAGTGTTTTGTTTTCTTTTTTGGCTTGCCAGTCTAAACAGTACAAAGCTGGGATTATCTTGATGTTTTCTTGGAGCTGTTGCTAAGTCAGTGTTTAATACTCGCAGTAAATTGTTCAGTGAATTAATTAGGAGCATTGGCACTGGTAAGTCATAAATGATTTTAATGCAATTCTATACAAGTGAAATAGAAAATGGATGAATACCTCACTGACACAATACAGAGTATCTCTGATACTGCTGTTTTTTTTGGAATTGGTTGGAGTTTGACTGTTATTACTTAATATCCTATGTCTCAATTTATTAGGGTAAATTCGCCAAGTTATCTGTGAAGAAAATGAAGATAAATTATGGCCAGAGTCCTCAGATAGAGAATCGTATACTGTAGTATCTTGTAAAAAGAGAGTTTTTGTTTATATCCCAGAATGGGGCCTGCTGTTCAACCTTTAAAAGAGGTGTTTTACATTAATCCCACCAGGTGTACAAATTAATACAATTTATTTATAAAGTCCTCACTGAAGACCCTTTACCGGGGGGAGTTCCTGTTACTTGTAACAGGAACTTTTAGCACCCACATTTATAGAGGTGGGGTGAATATGTGCTTTTTGCATTACAGGAGTGTCCAGCTATGCCACCAGAGGGCCAGCATGTGCAGAGAATCTGGTTCCGGTTGAGCACTTGCAACAATGTTCTCCAACTGCTTATACAGAGAGAGCTACTTTTACAAAGGAAATAATCTGAGGAGTTGAATTGGGGGGTTGGGGGGGGGGGTCACAATCACCTACAAAAATGTCTTGAAGATTGACCAGTAAACTGGTTTGCGACCAGTTTCTTATACATTTGCTGCAGCTCCAGACTTCCCCTGAATGAACTAATTTAACTTTCTCTCTCAGCATAGAGGAGAGAGCTTGAGAATCGACATAGACTGATGGCTCCCAGGACCAGGGCTGGTGTTCCCGTTTTATAAAGGGCACTCACAGGCTGCCAAAAGCTGGCAGAAGCACAATGATGTGGTGGGAATATGCCTATTGTACGGTTTCCAAGAGGTCCTGAAATTCTGCGGTCTAAAAGGTACCACAAAGGGCATAGATTATTGAATCGAATCAGTCATTTTCCATGCATTTTTTTAATGCCTGTGGGTTCACTCCATGCTTGTCTTTCTGGTTATAATGTTACTTAATTTTGTGGAAAGAATCTTAATTGGCCACAGAGGGATAATCGGTGGCTTGTTGAATAATTCTCTATGACTGCAGCTTATCCGCCTGTCGTAGATTGGGTGTCTCTTTCTGTTTTGGCAATTTTCCTTTAAAAGCACTTTTTCCAATGCATTTTATGACTCTCAAGACCTATGATTTTGGTTTCGGCAATTAAGCTCGGCAATGCCAAGAAAGGTGTGCTCTGAGGAAGACCCAAGATAGCTTCCATGCCAGAATAATTGTCATGGCAATTGAGGAACTCCCATGCTTCATAGATGTCATCATGATGTGCTTCTTTAACCTGCTGAGCACAGACTACTGCTGAAAAAATGAACCATACTCTACACCTGTCTAGCATTATCCTTGGTGTGTTACAGACATGTCTGGGTTATGAACTCTCTCCCCTATTTTCTGCTGTCACGCACCCTCCTTCAGCTGGAAAGTCAGCCTTGCACGACAGTCCCACTAAATGTACAGATTTTCTGAAAACTATATGCCTAATTTGAAAAAGAAAGAAGTAATATGACATGGTAAATATAGTATGGTGCAGAGAAAGCACGTTTTGATAATATTCATTTAGTGTCGTGGTCTGTTTGTGGAGAATAACTATGCTTTGTTCTCACAAACAAAGCGAGGTTCTTGCAGGAACATGCTTCTGCCCAGGGACAGACGAGCTTTCGAAGGACACACAATGAGAAATGTTAACTTGAGTGAAGTACGTACAGATGGTCATGGTTGGTGTGAAGGCTGAGAACAGAGAGATCAAAACAGAATCAAGCTACCGCAAAAAAGATTTATGATTAAATATTTGTTGAACATTGTGTTACTGTCAGGTTTAGGATCTGACCGTTTTTCTGTAATCTACAGATAAGTGGAGAGAACAGTCTTTTATTAGCTCCCCTCACCTCTGGCACGGTGTTGGCGCAGCCCGCATCCAGGTAGGTGGCTACAGCAGGTGGCGCCAGCCAACTGACCGCCTTTCCTCTGTTGGCAGAACGCGAGCCCATGAGGTCGTCGATGCTGATCCTGCTCTTCCTGATTGGCGTCCAGGCTGCAGCGAACATGGGGGGGGAGGATCGGGCATGGGAGGAGTCCAGGCCCGAGAGCCTATCACAGAAAAGGACCGCCCCCTGGGACGATACCGAGAGCCTCAGCCAGGCAGAGGCTGCTTCCTCGGACTCAGCCCCTACTGTGGACCCCGAACTCTTCAACAGCCGGCAGCGGCACTCAGCCCGGGTGCTGTTCAGCACCCACCCTCCGGAGTCAGAGCCCGGAACCAGGGTGCGCAGGCATGCGGGGCCGTCGCAGTCCCGCGGTGTTTATTCCGTGTGTGAAAGCGTCAGCACCTGGGTGGGCAACAAGACCAGGGCCACAGACATCTCAGGCAATGACGTAACGGTGCTGCCGAATGTCAACATCAACAACGTCATCAAGAGGCAGTACTTCTTCGAGACCATGTGCCGGGCTGCTAAGTCCGGTACCTCAGGATGCCTGGGTGTGGATGCCCGCCACTGGAACTCCCACTGCACCAACACACACACGTTTGTCCGGGCGCTCACCTCCTTCAATAACCTGGTGGCCTGGCGGCTCATCCGCATTAATGTGGCTTGCGTCTGTGTGCTCAGCCGCAAGTCCTGGAGACAATGACTGGCGCCCACTGCAGGCCCCTCTCCCAACAGGCAGTATGACGGACAGCAAAAGGCCATGCCAACAATAATCCTCTGCCCAGTGGCGATCTGTCACAATCCAAACCCTGATCTCACACTGTAAATTACTGGTTATTTTAAGTTATAAGGACCGCATATCATATTTATAGTTTATACAGTCAAAAAGTATATATAAGAATTCATGCGTTCATTGTTGTGTTGCTGTTGATTTTGTTATTTATTAAACGCTTCCTATATATGCAGGACACCGTTACTCCTTAAGCCGATAAAGCCTTATTTTCCAACACAAAGGGACAATCACTCATGTCCCATCAAGTAAATAGCAGTCTGGCTTCATGACAGGGACAGGACATACCAAAGCTTTTTGCATTGCAGGGTACTCCTTCTCCGCCTTACGTATTTTTCTTAAGTGTGCATGCCTGTACACTATTTCATGAATTTTCTCATTGCATTCCTAGAGGTGAAGTGTTTCAGCTGATTTGTTTACTTGAGGATTTAGATTTATCTCCCACTTTGCTCAGCCAGTGTAAGCTCCACCCCACACACAGGATGATTCCTTGAGGCCTAAGCTGATGACGAAAGTTGATTGTGGACCAAACGTACCACTGGAGGGCTTGGTAATCCGGTTCTGTGCCTGGTATGACATCAGGTAAGTGCAAACAAGGAGCCCAGAGTCTGGTTTCGGAGCAGTTAGGAAACCACTGGCGATTTCATAATGGAAACAGTGTAGTCGTATCGATGGTGTCTGTGAGGCCATGGCAAAGCTGGCCATTTCGTTTGTTTTTAACCAACAATGTAAACTGTGCGCTCACTGATGCAGAGCCGCAAATGCTGCGTGAGTCAAGTGCCAGACTGGAAACCAGAAGCAAACTCAAACTACCGTAAATGAAGGGTCATAGTCAAGCAGTTACGTCGCACTTCTGTTATTCCTACTTCCCATCAACAGCACTTAGAAAATACTCAACCTAAAATGGAAAGAGTGCTACAGAAATCTCCATCAGGCTCTTTGATCTTCAGCTCATGATCTTCAGCTACTCAGTTTTCAGATTCTGGTTGTGCGCCTAAATCAGGAACCATAGAGCCAGACGGTGCTGCTCCATGCTGCTGGGCGCGAGACACAGTCATCTTTTTTTATCATTGTTGGGCCACCGTCGATGGCTGCCCACCATTGAACGGGACCACGCTTTAGGCGCCAAGGAGGCAAGCAGTAGAACAGGAGAACCGTCAAATGTCAAGGCCCGCTCCTGGGTAAAGAGGTCAGGAGAAACATCTGGCAAACAGAGCCATGTGTTGTTGAGATCATGGGACACATGCTCAGCCAATTCATTACTCAGTGCCCCATCGTCAGATGTTTACGTAGAGTGATTGGACGGCTTCAAGGCAGATTCTGAAAACACTGAAAGGGAAATGCCCTCCAGGGAAAAACTATTTAAGGTCTTTTTTGTACTTTTCAATATTCATGTATTTTTTATGAAAATCACTGGACATTCCTTGCAATACAATAGACTGCAACCAGTCCAATCCATGGACTTAAATCACATGTTTCTTCTCTCATTTTGGATTTGGACTACATCAATGCAACATTTTGGGGTAAAGTCTAGGGTTACAAATTTCAGGACCGTTATTTAATAAATTTTGCAATGTGTGTGTGGTTCATCGGAATTATTGTCCATTGTTCTTTAGACTATTTAAAAGCTAAAGCCTTCACCTGTAATACACCAGCCTTGGAATGCATCCTGTAAGTTTTCTGCTGATTTATCATGAAGATCACTGATATTATACTTCATATTGTACCACATTACATGATGCTACATTATGCTCTATATTGCTTGCACTGCCAGTTCTGGGTAGTGGCAGGTAAGTTACATCAGTGGCACTAAGGAAATATCAGCACTGGGAGTTCCTGTAGCAAGGTTGTTTGGGGCAATAATGTCTGACATGCTTTGGAAGCCATGTGTGTGTGTGTGTGTGTGTGTGTGGGGGGGGGGGGGGTTAACTATCAGCACCTGGAAACGACCCACACCACACAATAAAACCCACATACATAAACTCACATGTAATCTTAAAGCCCAAATGCCCTTTACCTCTTTTTACCTTTTAAGCAAAAGCCAGGCTAAGTTTCAGGGCAGCAGATGGCGACTTGGCGTCACCCAGAATATTTGGCTCCGCTCGCACTCAAAGGACACATTTGATGACAAGTCGTGATGCTGAAACTTGCCTCGGAGGCACAGCGGGAGCAGAGCAACCACACAGATTTCCTCTCGTCAAAACCGGATACTGGGCTATTCTGTTAAAATATGCTGTTAAAAGAAGTCATGGAAGTACTTCACAATTAATACAAACTGGGGGGCACATCTGCATGCTAAAGAAAATGTGTTTTGTTCTTTAAATCAGCCCTGGAAATGAACTTGACCTATGGTTAATGCCATTAGGTATGCGTGCTTAGCAAGTCAGCACTATGCGAGTGTGTGCGTCTGTCTGTCTGTCTGTGTGTGTTTTTTTTTTGTTGAATACAAATAAATATAAGGGAATTATTTTCTGGGAGTGAGAGACTCATGAACACCAGTGGTCTTCACTGCCCTCTACAGTAGGTCCCCTTGGACAGAAATGCAGAAAAAGAGCCATACTGTAAAGCAGAAAGGTAAAGGAATCTTCCTAGCTGCCTTCTGGGTAGAAACGCAACCACACTCCTCAACAATGACATGAAACCACAAGCACATCACCCCGCAATATTATAGAATGAATATCTCTTGAGTGTGGGAAAACTGAAAGAGCTGCAAATACCACAGTAATACTGGTAAGAAAGGGGTGTGTCATCCATACATGCATTAACAAGCAATAGTTTTGTGAATAGAAGTAATCATCAATTTAAAGGTGATGCTGTCTTAGAACATCCCACACACTCAGCTGCAGCAGAAATTCCATCCTGAGGTTCTTACGTTTGAAAGGTGACACGTGCTGAAGAATCTGTTTTTTTTTTTTCTTTTTTTTTTGTGGAGCAGACACAGGCGAAGTGCTACGTGTCTCAACTCACACCTTCTTCATGTCACTCGTTTAACCTACAGAACAGGAAAAAAAAGCCTATAGAGTCATAACCCGCCCCTGTAATCAAGATATTCCTGAAATTCTAAAGCGTGACTGATCACTTTAGACTGCAATAAAACTTGCATACAAAACATTTTACAAGTAATTCATCGTACACAAATGAAACTATACTATGTGATCCTGTCTTGATGTTTGGATTTAGAGCTGTGATCTGAGATTGAAGGCTGCTTATAGAGATTGCTGACATTCTTGTATATCTTATATATTTCATGCATGGAATTCTGGGACAGTGGGCGTCCCCCACTTAGATGCACATTTTAATCATTTTATAGCAGGGACTGCTTATCCTGCTTCTCCATGTACACATAAACATACATACACATACACAACTGTTCATATTATCTTCCTTAAACAGCACTTTATATAGAGGTGAATTTTCTAATAGCTGTTGATTACTAATTACTAATTGATTTATGAAACAGGTTACCGGGACTCACCTGAGCATACAAAACTCCTGGCATACTGCATGCAAACCTCCTCGCATACTGCATACAAACTCCTTGCATACTACATACAAACTCCTGGCATACTGCATACAAAACTCCTCGCATACTACACACACTAAATTGGTTTATTTTTCATGTGTGTTACTTTTGAAGGCTTAAATTAATTTGGAAGAAAGAGTCGAATCACAACAATACATTTTTTTGTTTTCTTTCTTTACACATAATGCCTAATCTCACAGAGTTATAGATCACTGGTGTTTGCTCAGACCCAACCCTTAATTGCTTAATTAAAAGAACAATTTTATAAGGAAATGATGTGCAAATTCATATACAGCTTCTATACCTTGCATGACACAGATTATCGTCTGAGGAGTTCATTCTTAGCAAATCCTGCCACCTAGCGTTCATTTTAAAAACCGCAATATATTTTTTTATTGTGAAATAACAGCCAACAGTAACTGCGGAAAATTTAAAAATAACTAAATAAACTAAACTAAATAACTAAATAAACTAAATGAATAAAAATAACTATTATTTAAAAATCACGTTCCAATCTATATAAAAACACCATAAAACTGAAGACACCAAAAATGGCCATACTTAACAAAACAACAATCAAAATGAAAAGATATAAAGATTCTCAGAGATCAAAACCAGTATTAATATATGGCTGACATGTCCTGTCCTAGCCCAAAAGGTGGTGATAATGGGGGGTGATATTTCATACTCTGTGTGTGCATCTGTATGTGTGAAATATTACTTGTAAGGTCATTGTGAACCATGGGCAGAGGGCTGGCTTCTCACGCTGCAGTCACGTGGTGGTAATTTCATCCACTGGCACCAGACTCCCTCGCAGGCAGCATCTGTTCTCTCTCCTCCAAGGGAGAAAAGAAAAAAAAAATCCTTTATTCCTTTGTTCCAGGAACAAACTGGTGACCGGGCCACACCTCCACAGCTGAGCCAAACCCCGGGGTGACAGGAACTCCCCAACTCGGATAAAGTGCTTCTTCAGCCATCTGCAATGCCAAGCTTCCAGCTGAACCAATAAATTCTGGATTCCCAGCTTTTGTGGTTCCCTCCTGTAGAAAACACGCCACATGCAGTACTGTTTTGAAAGCTACTGACCATGAAACAGACGTATTACAACATGAGGCTGCCACCATGGTCGTCATCATCCCGATCATCATCATCATCATCATCATCGTGATCATCACTTAAGTAAATCTCTATCACGCCTGGGCAGGTCCATTTCCTGTGGGTCACAACTCCCCAGGTCTAATGATTCTCTGCCACCTGATTCACAATGAGAGGTGACCCCCCAACAAAGATACAAATGACAAACATCAAACACATTCCTGAATCAGTTTCATGCAGTAAAGAATGAAGAACAGGCCCTTTGTGGATAGACTGCCTTTTTTTTTTAGAGATTGTGTCCCAATTTTCCCTCCCATGTTCTGGAATCGATGTCATAAGAGCAGCACAATGAGATCTCCATGGTCTTCTGCCCAGAAAATGAATACAACAGAACAGGTAGAACAGTAGATAGGTGATTATATGTATATGTAACGATACATGGTTATTTCAATTCAATTATGGACAAATGACAGGACATTATGATTACTGTAACACCAAAAATCATTTCTGGCTGAAAATCTCATTTGCATGCCTATTTTAAACCAACATAAATAGTTCTCTGATGGGAAGCATGTAACTTGTGGAACACATCATTTACAATTGGAATGAGGACTGGAGGGTTACAAAACGGTATCGACAGAACAGCTGTAATGAAATGAGTCACGCACACTCATAGAATATATTACAAATGCATCTCGTTAACTAAATATGGGTCAGATTTGTTTCCAGGGCAGTATTAAACAGAAAATGATCTATGATAAACCTTTCCTGCCATATTGCTCTTATTGTGGGTATGGAATAAAAAGCAAAGATTAAAGCAACATGGTGTTTTTGCCTTCAAGGACAGGGTACCAGCATGCTTTGCAGTTTGTTCTCAGACTGTGGGATTCTCTCTGCGAAGGCTTGAGAAACAATTAACTTTCCCACAATACACAAACCCATTAAATTTCACCAGACAACAGTGGAATCAGACACCATGCCAACAATGAAATGTAATACCAGCACACTTGCCCTGGTTAGGATCAACAGTGTCCTATGGAGCAGTAAGGAGTCCTTGCAAGTCTAGGAAACTCGGAAGGACAAAAACAGGCCTGACGCGATTGTCTGGACATCACAATCCAACAGCAAAGGACAAAAACAGGCCTGACGCGATTGTCTGGACATCACAATCCAACAGCAAAGGACAAAAACAGGCCTGACGTGATTGTCTGCACATCACAATCCAACAGCAAAGGACAAAAACAGGCCTGACGCGATTGTCTGGACATCACAATCCAACAGCAAAGGACAAAAAGAGCAAACTCAGGTTATTTGTATTCTGTGTCATGTTTTTATGTATTTAATCTAGTAATCATGACATCTCTAACTGTATACTGCGGTGGAACATGCTATGTATGTAAATACATGTGCGTGTTTGCAGTTGAACATGTCCTTGATCTTGCATTGGCTTCGCTCTTGCTAATTAGTATGGTGATAATGTTCGTGTCTAATTCTGTGCCTGATGTCTACAGAACTGATTGGTGGATTTGTTTCTGTTTTAATCTGACTGGTCTTCATTTCAAATATGGTCTGGTTTCCATAATCTTGTAAAGGTTACACTCAGATACTCGATTTTATAAAAGCATTAATTCAAATGTGCCTTCTCAATTATTCGCTAATATGGTGGAAGGAAGGCGGTTTGTCACTACAGCAGAGCTATTCAAATCACGGTCCTCAAGGGCTGAGCCCTGCTGATTTTCCAGCCTTCTTGTGAGCCAGGTGTGAAGCCTCTGGCCAATAAGAATCAGTAATTATTAAACTAACTATCGGGGAGAACTGAAAACAAGGCCTGGATTTGGATTCGAGGTCCACATTTGAAGAGCCCTGCACCATAGAATCTGAGCCAACCATGGATTTGAGTTACACATGCTCTGCTGATCTGAGTCAACCATGTTAAACTATTAGAATATTAAACAATTCAAGTAATAAAAGACTTTAGACCATCTGCCGAATCGGCACCCATATATATACCCATAAAAATATATAGTGAACACATGTTTTGAATAGCACTGAACTAAATTAACAGCACGTGTCAGTGAGTGTGCCTTGCCAGCTGAAATGTGAAATGTGTATAATATAGGCCTATTTAAGCAAGTGTGTTTCTTTAAAATCTTTAAAAGAACCATGGAAATAAAACTGAACAAATTTTAGTGTCTTCAGAGGACACTCAAAGGTGTTAGCTGTAGCATAGTAAAATTGCATTATTGAAGAGCTTTGTTTAAATGAACGCTATAGGTGCTTGTTAGCATACTATTATAACTGAAATCTAAACTCAGTAAGGGACCAGTTCCAAATTAACCTAAATGTGTAAGGCAGGAAAAATGTAAGTGACAAATGCTGTTGACGTCTCATATTTATTCTTCAATTGGTATGCATGTATGATGTCATAATACAGGAGAACCTCGCATACCTGCCCAGCTTGCCAATATAAGTACACGTGTAAACTACCAGATCATTCAAACGTTTTATTCCAGGGATATTGTAAAGAACTTTAAGACAATGTAATGTTATAAAAGTGCGCCATACAAATAAACTGAAAGAAATTTAGGGAGAAAACACGATTTTCCGTCCGCAGGACTCATCTTTTTACCGTGTGATTAAACTGACTGCAAGTTGTAGAAATATATAACAGCCAGTAGATGGCGACAAAGCAACCATAATCTTTTTGTTCCGTTTCATTTACATAGATTTATAATCTCTCAGTACAGTATAACCGCGCAGACAGCCAGAAAAAAGACGATTTTTTTTAACCCCGCCCCCGTCTGCAAAATCGTATTTATTTAGAGTTGCCGGACACCCTACGAAGTTTATTTTGGTCAACAAGCCTGGAGCGCTGAGACTTAAAAAAAAACTTTTTACTGGTCATGTTTGACTACCATTGTTTACTTTATTGGATAATTTAAAAAAACTTGATGTTATAGTTTAGCATAATTCAACAAATCAGTTTCAAATTGCTTTAAAAAGAAAAAACAAGACAAACACAGTACCAGAGATGGGATATGATGGAATCAGATGAACATGGTGACACATGGGAAGATACGTCAGGATGTGTCAGGATTTCGATGAGCAGTCTATTTCTTACCTTAAAAACAACTTGATGCCTATCACACTATATATTTATGTCTAAGTGCACCTTTTAAATGTGACCCAGTTCGTGCCCGACTGCCACAATGGACCAGAATGGTGACGCGTTTAACTCATTACGCTGAGCTCTCTGTGAGGCTGATGTTGTCTTCAAAATGCTCAGCCTACAGCGGAAAACCAGCAATTCCTTTCAGTGGGACAGTGGTCTATGAATCACCTACTGTGAAATACTGTAATCAAAACCATAAAAGCCTACTGCTCACCCTATATACAATAAAAACATATGTGTCCCGCTTGGTGTAACCCATATATAAGCCTCTTAATAACCTTGTTCATTTTTTTCTCATTTTGAAGGGAAAATGTGTACTATTTCCTATACGCTTTCCAAGCAGTGTGACACAATTAACTTATGGCAAACTCTGTGTTTTTACCTCTGTGTTTTTATCTCTGTGTTTTTATCTCTGTGTATTCTTTTACAGGTCATTCTTGAGTCAGAACAAGACAACATGAAACCAGGATCACAATGAGCAGGCCACAATGAGGGCAGGACAGGCCATGGTGGACTGAGTGGCTTTTAACCAAGACTCCACCCTCCCTTACCCTCAGACTTTCAGAAATGGGGGTCTGGAGGCTCCGCAGCAATGGCAATCAATCCAGAAGAAGTTTCCGGAAATCAGTACCGCACAAAAGGACACCTGCTAGCTCCCACCTCACAAACCAAAATGATCATGTAACTTCAGATAGCTGGCATTACCAGGATCTTGCTGTTCCAGCAGAACATAAATTCTAAGATTTCTAGAGCCTTGTGTCATTACACACTTCAAAACCATGCCATTAAAACAGAGTCCCTTTAAATGGCTGGTTAGTTTTATTGTCAGTGTGTAAACCAAGGTCCGACCGTAGAAATGTTCTATCATCTACAGGATAGCTGTTCTTATAGCCTCCTGTGCTCGCCTACTTAGGAACAAAAACAGTCCCCGTTTCTTACTGGGAGCAGAATGGAACTCTTTATTCAACTCTGTAGCTCTGGCGTTAGTGAAGCAACTAAGATTGTGGTTTTTCACATTCTGTTTTTGTTGTCAATGGCTTCATTGTGCACAGTAATATCTAAGGTTCCTTGGTTCTGTTACATAGCTTGCTGCTTTTGTGTTTATAGCACTTATCCTAAGTGTTTCTAAAGGGGACTGTTGAGGGCAGTAACCGTGTGAAAACATCATGGCTAAGTGCAAATATTTTGACTTTACATGGCTGTACTGTGTTAGCCCTGAAATACATTTAATCTCATGCAAGTAGGGGTGTAACAGGTTTGAAACTAGTTTATTTGGGATTTGTGACTTCATTACTCGAGTTAAGTTGTTAAATTTAATCGTATGTTTATGTTTATTGATTCTCCTGCCTTCCCTGTCATCTAGCCATTATGGTGCTCTATATTTACATTTATTTTACATTTACACATATATTCACATATACTGCATATATGCACATTATTCTTCACGTTATGTATACAACAGTGATATGTGTTATGTTAGCAAAAACACTTACATCTGTCATATTATCAACAATATTGATGCACAAAAGCATAGACTGGCTCTTCATATCTCTTGGATTGTGATGGCTACAGCCACACAGTAAGACCTGAAACATTCTTACATTCTTAGCTGATTACTTTGTAGGCTCTTTCTACTCAAACTGCTTTATTTACAGTAATTCATAGTTCTTAGTTGATGTGCTGTGCCTCTTGTGTTAGGTACAGTGTACATATTTTGATATTGTAGGATTGTGTGCAGTGTTTGCCTAAATTAATCTTTTGGTTTTGCAGTTGCTTTGGTTGTGAGGGATGGTCTTTCCTAATCAGTATAAAGGTGTGGCTGAGGGTGGAGGACTTTTAAAAGGACAACCTCTGGAGCAGGAGTGAACCATGTGCTGCCATGGCAGGAGGGGGGAGTTGGGGTTTAGCTGTATTTTGCTTTGTTAAGTTGTATGTAGTGCTCATTTGGTTTACCCCTTTTGTGTGTTAATTGGTTTGGCCAAACCACTATATATGTTCCCTCATGTCTCCTTATAGAAGGTCAGCTTGTTTCAGTTACTACTTTGTTTTGTATTATTAAGTTTGTTGGGTTTTCTTTTTTTACCTCTATTATGGGCCCTGTTGTTAAGGTATTGAGTTTTTTCATTGCTCGTATTTTTGGGGCTCAATAAAGCCCTATTTTCTTTAGTCAAGTTCCTGTGTTTGTGTTGCCTTACTGTTTGGTCCCTCACATGGATATTATCGTGAAATCATGGTTTTTTAAAACATGCACCGGGGGCAGACTTGAAGAGAAACAATGAAAATCTCAAGTATTGTCTTAACACATTTGCCATGTGAAAGGCTATGTGAAAATGGTTTTTCATCCAAGTCAAAATTCAAATTCACGATTCAGATTCGTTATATTATTTAATAATACTGAACTAGGGGGTGGCACATGGTGGAACAGCGCCAGGGGCATAGCCAGACCTGTTATAAGGGGTCGACCAGCATGAATTTTACTAGGGTGGCAATGAGTCGAAGCAGAAACTCAGCATCCAGATAAACTTATAATGAGGGGAAAATGACAAATTTGACACTATGCATAATAGAATGAACAAATATGTGTCTTATTGCTCAACCCCACAAAAAGAGAAAAAGTATATGTACATGAATCTGTTGTCTAGTATCCTTTAGTTTTCTCTAGATGATATGTCACACATCAAATACAGCTTGAATGAAGACTCCGTAGAGTAAACAGAAATTGGTAACTGCACCTTCATAATGCATTTATCGAACATTCATAAACAGCGTGTAAGTATACCTTAACATACTAACATACCTTAACAGCTTTATATACATTAATAGCGAACATCATATGATAATAACAAACATTATAAATGTATAATAGTATAGTGTTTATTATAAATATGTGAAGCAGTTTGTTATTTAGCTAATAAATCTTCTTGCTATGTTCCTACCTGTGATTATTAACACCTGACTCAAATAACTTAACCCTGCTCGTGTTTCCATCATACCAATCAAATTTGCACAAAAAGAATTAATTCTTCCAACACCTGAGACCCCATCGTGCTGGTTCTGAATGAGTTTGGCAGCCCTAACTGGTCTTCCACCATCCTGGGTTGACATATTGTAAGTGTCACTATGACACCAATAGGAATGCCAATATGAAGTCTCAGTGCCAAAACAGGTTTTATAAGATGATAAGATGATGTCTGTCATGATGAAGAGAATATCTCTGTATCAGGAAAGGATAATACTGAGGTCTCAATGGGTGCGATATAACCATGCGGCGTAACAACTGGACTGAAGGCTGATGCAACGATTTTATGCAGTGTATAATTCCTGAAATACCCCCTTTTATTTCCAAGACAAATGTAGGTGTGACCATCGGAAAAACTGATGGGCAACCATGTCATTCAAGGGATTCATCGAGATGCCTAACATCCTTTGAGTTCCTTAGATAGGCAGAATGTATCTGTTTGAAAGTCTAGTGGTACTTCAGAACTATGAAAACAAGGTTACCCTTTTCAAATAAAATCAACAAAGAGCTCCTTTTTGTTGTGATTTCAGAGGAACACTTATGACCTTAAAAGGAAGTTTTAAAAATAACCAGATTATACAGCAAGCATACATTACAATGAGCAACAAACACTGACATATGGCAGTTGTAAATGGCTCCAGGTGTCCCAGAGAGGGCAGTGTGTTAGCCCAAAGCTATTTCACTGGTGACATTCACACTATCGGCATGGTGAGTATGCCCGCAAATGCTCCTGTGAAGTATGTAAACATTACTACACTGTCCAAGATCTTCTGCCTCACTCCTTTATTGTTGTTTTTATATTGCCTGACACTTATTTCACTACTTATATTCTATGATTTCACACATGAAAACATGTAAACATGTATATATTATAGTATATAAATATAAATTCATATAAATGAATGTAAACATATACTTTTATAATTTAGCTGATTTCTGTGTTTGACTTTTGATGTCTACAACGCAGTAATACAGGAATTATTTACTTCACTCATCAGTTGCACATTATATTACACTAAAAAAAAACTTGTTAATTTAATTTTACAGGTATCCAGTTTTTCCTGAGAGTTATGGATAGACGGCTTCTGTTGCCCACTGACTAAGTGATGGACTATGCACGGAAAAGGAATAAATACGAGTTGTCTATAGTTAGAGTATATGTCTGAGTTTTGACTTTAGGTGCAGCGGAGAGCACGTGACACATTCCATGATCAGTCACAGTTGACTTTCACCCGGGTGCTCACACCGGAGCCATACTTAACCGAACACTATATACACACATACTAGATTATACTGCAGGCTATATATAGGCTATAGCTCGATATTCCACAAGCAGTATTCACTTTCACCTAATCTCCCTGCAATGACACTGCATAGTTCAAACTGCAGTATATTTTAAGACAACTAAAACAATTAATGACATTACTTTGCAGACAAGCATGTCGGACAGTATGTGCTATTGAAAACTGATTGACATACTGTATAACAGCTTTTAATATAAGCGGCCCCCACGGGCGCCATCTTCTGACGGGGCGCCGACTTTGTAATCGGGAGCGTAGGGCGCCCCCGATGAAGCTCGCCACTTGGTCTTCGACCAACACTAGTTTTACGTTTACTGATGCACTTATTCATTTCAAGGGAATTCCCGGGGAATTCCCAGGAAAGAGACGGACAGGTTAGAGACCTATGAAGAATAGATTGCATTTTTGTCGTGATGGGTTAATTGGAGCTTCATTAGAATTCTGGACTAATTTCCGCAATACGGAACTTGAAAGCCTTCCACTTTAATTAGACGCCCTCTTAGATGTGCCCCCCCCCCCGTGCAACTGTCCCCACGAATCTATCATTCTTCTTGTCCCGCTTATTCTCACTTCTGCGCCTCAGTAATTGCTGTGTGCAGATGCGTTTTTCTCACAGCGCCACAGCATCGCACTGAATCGCTTGTCCGGTTCACTACCCATGTAATTATTATATGTAGCTGCACAATGAAATGTTGCTTTTATCGGAAAGTTATTAGGAAATCAAATAATAACTATTAAATGCAATGCAGAAATGTCAGATTAATTTCCTTCCTATTAGACATTTTTGGGAAAAATGTAAGCACTTATATTTGAGTCTTTTTTTAGATAGGGTCATTTTCCCATTACTTAATTAACAGCATGTTTTATAACGTGCATGCATTCCCTACTGAAAACGCTTTCAAAAAAGGTCAGCGTGATATACTAGTCCATCTATTAATCAGTAAATTATTAATTTATTAATAGCAAAAAACACAGTTAGGCTGCTACGCATTCAACTGAAAACCACTTCATTTTCACCTACATAAGGAACCCATCCATTTTGTTTCCATTAATTTTCTTTAACTGCTTCTATGAAGGTTGCAGACAGAATATATAGTGCAGTGATCAATTATATATTCTGCACATAAACCGATAAACGAACGACACAACTAATATGTAGTATTGTAATATCTGCCAAGCGTGTTGTAATACAGCGTGTTGAATGTGACAGGCGTGTGTACCGCCCGTGCGAAACCCCCCCATGGCTCCCCACATATTACATGGGGCGGTCTGGAAAGCAGCGTAAAGTCGTCGTCGCCCGGTTTCATTTGCAGATGCTGACAGGGCGCGCTGGTCTGCGGTCCTCGCAAGCGGAGTGAATTGGGAGCGCAAAAGCCGAAGGACGTACCGTCAAAGCGAAACTCAGTCAATATGAGCAAAGTTCAAGGCGCGATGAAGTGTGTGAAATATCTCTTGTACATATTCAACTTTATATTCTGGGTAAGTAATGCAGAAGAGTCTTAAGATCAGTAAGTGTTAATACTGAATGTGTCAATTAGATGAACAGGTTGTTGTTCTTTGATCTGCTACTAATTTCCCGCAAGCTGCAAGTACCTTTAGACATTGAGGGGAAAGGATGATTCTCATATGCTGTTAGATGAAGTTCGTTTCATATGATACTGAAAGCTGAAATGTCTTTTAGGTCTACTTCGTTTGTTAGAGTATATTGTTTTCAAGGCAAGTTATTATTATTATTATTATTATTATTATTATTATTAGTGAAACCTGTCAGCATTCTGAAATTCGGATAAGTGTCAGCATTAACAACGCAAGCGTTCGGCTTGATTTAGTTACAGCCAACTCATATCGAAGTGATGCTCTTTACGGTTAAGTTTTAGGCTGACATTATAAGTAAATATATTTCAGAGAAAATCTCAAGATCCTGTGGTCTTAAAAAGCAGAACGATACATAGGGGACAACATTAAAGAACAATAACGAAGCTTCTTACTTGCAGTCTGTTATTTTTAAACAATAGTCAAGTTCAGTACCGGTTCATAAACAGGCCTACATAATCGTTACAGCGCAGAGTCTCGCAGAAATTATAACGAATGTGTGTGTAGTTACTTACAAATCGTGAGCATGGTACCCTGAACGGGATATTAATATTTTGTCATGTTAAGGGATGGTCTGTCGTAAACTGCCAGGGCGATCAAATAAGGAATATTCTTGTGTAAAAATTTGGGTTTCATAAATATAGACTCCATATAACTAACCTACATTAATTGGATTACCATATTAACTCAGATGAAACTCGAAGCACTTTTCCGCTGTGACTGATTTGATAGTAAAATATGTAGTTAAACATGCGGGAAGGAATATGACTGTTTTCTTGTGTTCATTATTTACATACCTGTCATTTCGCGCCAAATGAGGCAGGTTATTCCCTTGTCCTTGTAACATAGCTGAAATAAAGTATCATAAAGTATCCTTTTGCACATAGAGCCATTGGTCACCTAAATGCAAATTAGCCTACCAAATAAAGTGCTTATGTACATTCTTTTAAATTGCTTGTGCTGACGACCATTTAAGAATGGTTAACAAAAATGGGGCATCCAACCACCTTTTGTCCAAACTTTACACACAATTAAGCTGTTCCACTGGCTACTCCACCATTCACACCCATAAAGTGCCGAATTTCTAATTTGCATTTGATTTTTATCTCTAGGGTCTTTCTTCATTACGCCAGAAGCTTTAATACATTTTTAATCACTGAATATTTCTTAGTTTGCATACAGACTGCCAACTTAGTTTTGATTCAGGCATTACACATTTAAAAGGGACCCCCCCCCCACACACACACACACACACACACACACACACACACACACACACCACCAGCACCACTTTAGGATTGCTGCCGATTTCTGCAGCTCTGTCAGCCGTAGCGGGACTTTTCCTTTCATTTTGCGACAAGACTCTTATACAGTGTAGTTTTCCACTCACGCCACTGTACGCTTCTCAGAGGGGTGTGGATGTTGTGTGGATGTTAGGAAGGCAGACCATGGCTTCTAAAAACGACCGGCAGAGAGAGAAAAGAAACATGAGAGACACAGTGTCAAAATTACATCATTGAAATGTATCCAATGTCATTTTCAGAAGTTCCAGAAGAGATTTGTAAGCCTTTGTTGATGTAAACAGCTGAAAAAATTTAGGTTAATTATATTGTGCGAAGTACAACAGCGGTTTTCCGCTTGCGACTTTCAGTCACAAGAACCATGCCTTAACCACTGCGTGACATGATGCTAAATTGTTTTACCATTGCTTCTCAAGAGACCACATTTCTAAATGCCTGTCTATAAATGCTTGAAACATTTTCCATCTCATTTTCGCTTTTTTTATATGACATGATCTCATTAACACAGATGCCTGACTAGCGCAGCCCAGCGAAGCTCAGCAAGGTCAGGGCAACAGGCTCATAAAAAGGAAAATCAGCAAGTAAGGGGGAAAAAATGCAGAAGAGAGTGATGTGAGGACAGATAGGTGAGGGCTGCGATTGAAAGAGTAGGAGAGAAGCTGGCCCCATGTAAGGCTCATAGTGAGAGAGAAGCAGGACCGTCATTAATCAGGCAGGCAAAACAAAGTTTTTTTTCCCATGCTTTACTCTACACAGTAAGAGCTTGAAGTTCACCAGTACTCTGTTTTTGTTATGGCGGGGCTTCGGGAAGGATGATGCATGGAGTAGCTCAAACAAAATAGTTTATTAACGAACTGAACAGTGGCCTGTACTACGAAGCGGGGATACTGGCTTTGTGGGGTAACTTGTCAGATTTAAGGTAACACAGCTTAAATGGACATCATATTCGTTCACTTACATTTTGCCCAGACAACCTTAAATCCGACAAGTTACCCTGATAAGCCAGTGACCCCGCTTCGTAGTACAGGCCACTGATTACAAAAGGGAAACTAGAAAATAAAGGGACCATGAGGGGTCAAAACAGGTATAATTAACACTAACTAAATCAATTGCAAAATAAAAACACAAACACTGGAACTAAAGCTAGACTGGGACCATTAAACCACAGAAGAGTAGGAGCACAGGAAAGAGTACAGCTACAAGTACCAGAACAAGTACAAGCTACAAACGCCAGAAATTTACAAACTACAGATTACAAGTGCAATGACTGACTCACATATGGAGGGAGGGCAGGCACTTAAATCAAGACAGATAACGAGGGATGACATGGGGCAGGTGCGGACCATAACAAAATCAACCAAGCAGTACGGCCATGGGACAACAAGAAACAGGTGGAATAAATTACAATTAACAAACACTAGGAAAAGCCTAGGAACAAAAGTACAAGCAGAGCATAAAAAACAAGGGTAAACCTAAACAGGGGCATGAAGATAACAGACACTATGGAAAACAGGAAATCAATAAATGTGAAATAATAGATGAGGCTGGCCTCTACTCAACTTTGACCACAAGACTGGAGAAGTTGAACTTCTGAGCCACATGCTGAACCCACTGAGCTATGTAGCAGTTCAGGGATCCTACAAGACAGAGAGGGGGAAGCAGGATGACCAGCAACACCTGCGGGCGTATAGCACAGGGTCAGATGGGCACCAATCCTGACGGTTTTTCTCTTATGTGTACTGGCACCTATCGATATCTGCTAGTACTGAATAAAAAGAGGAGTACTAGCACCTGTTTTTCCCCACTACAAGCACTGTGCACAGTCCTCCCAGCTCCCAGACAGTTTTTGCAAGTCTTAATTAGCACTAAAAAAACAGGGATGAATGGGAAAGAAACCGGAAATCAGCAGTGCCGCACGGGTGGAAGGCTCTGTGCCTCTCGAGTGCGGGATATGACCTTGTATACATCTGGCGTGATTGTCTGCTCAGTCACTGGATAGTGTTCTCTCCCTGCCAGCCATTGTTTGAAACGTTTCATCTGACCTAGTTTCCATCTTGCTGTTAACAGGAATGTTAAAAAACAAACCCCTTGGGGTTCCAGGGTCTATCCTTTCAGTCTGGTTTAAGTCCAAGTGCCAATTTAATCTTTTACTAGGCAGATTAATGTGTAGATACTGTACACAACCAATAAATGGGTTCTTATCTCAAAGTAAAAATGTCCTGAATTGCCTTTATCAAAGTCGAGTCTAGAACAAAATCAGATTGATGTCGTTATAAACAAGGTGCTAAGCTGGTGTCAAGCTCAAGATGACATGCAGTACTGATGTGATCTTCTTTTTGAGGCATGGTGATGGATAATCCTCAGCGTCATTCAAGCTGCAGCACTTGTCAGCTGAGAATAGACCCTACACTCCCCATATATGCATGCAGTGGTTCACTAGTGATGCATTAGAAGGTTATTGGATTGAGTCCCAGTAATGTCAACCGTTGTTGTAAGCTTGAGCATGATATTGATTATAAATTAAACCAGCAAAATGGAAATATGCAGGGATATGCAGGGTTCTCTTTGTATGTAGATTTTTTTGTGAGGGTAAAGTGGTGTGTCTGTTGGTAACATGAGTTTCACCAACATATGCTTTCACCTATGATGTGTACATTTGTGGGGAAGTGTCGCTCAGTGGTTCCCATTGAGTGCTGTGGAGCGTTTAAGATGTAATGGGAACTGCAAGGATGAGGGCCTTACACACACTGGCTCTAGCCTCAGTCTTTCTCTTCCTCCCTACGCTTTCTTCAGGCACTGCCACAAGTTTACATTTCAGTACAGGCCGTCAGTTTTCTAGCTCTGTCTTCCATCTCTCACTCGCACTCTCTTTCTGTCATGCTCCTCAGATGCAGCACCTTCCTCATAGATAGTTGGCTTCAGCCTCTTGGCCCAGGCACTTAG
This sequence comes from Mormyrops attenuatus, assembly GCA_026777985.1. Taxonomy (NCBI): domain Eukaryota; kingdom Metazoa; phylum Chordata; class Actinopteri; order Osteoglossiformes; family Mormyridae; genus Mormyrops; species Mormyrops attenuatus. The sequence continues at coordinate 25,830,046 of JAODKC010000130.1, forward strand.
ATCCTAAAACGCACTTAGAACCCTTTCTTCCTCGGTTGCAGTAAGTTAGCAGTAAGCACATAAGGGGTATCAGCTCAGGAAACTCGCTTGGTTTGAGGTGGCACAAAGTCAAATTTTTAAAGGGCGGTACCAGTAGCTTGTCGCAAAATGTGCCAGAATCATTTGTCATATTGCAGTGCGACTCCCCTGCGGGAGCATTAAAGAACATTCACTGTGCCCCCCCCCCCCCCAGGCATCAGCTGAGAAGGGGCCGACCTGTGAACTTCCTTCAGGAATGCACAGGGACAGTGGGTGACCTTACGAGTGCATGAAAAGTGGCAGTTAATTGCTGGAGACTGTTTCTGAGGTGACAGTGAAATACCAGGAAAGGAAATAGAATCAGGTAATTCAACACATGGGGAGTTTTTCTAGACTGTGGCTCAGTGGTTAGCAGGTAGCCTCACACCCCCAGGTTTGGGGGTTTGCATACTCCTGCGCTGGAATTGGTGTCGCATAATTTCTGACAGAGTGTGTCCTGCGATGGACTGGCATCCCGCCCAGGGTGTCCCATGCCTTCTGCCCTCTGATCCCTGGGACAGACTCCAGGCTCACTGTGACTCTGTAAATGGTTCTGGAAGATAGATGGATGGATGGTTTTTCTTAGAGATCCATGTTATGCTGCGCGCATCTTAATAGTCCCTCCCACTGCTGTTTTCTGGTTATTAGCAGAGGCTTCAAGTGCATTAGGCCCACTGTCTATATACACTGATGACTCCTGTAATTGTCATTAAAATGACCTGCCATTAGTGCTACAGTAGCCCTTCTCTTAGTTCATACCAGACAGGATAGCCTTCATTCGCATCTCGCATTGACGAGTAATGGCCGTCCAGCACCCTGTTGGCAGTTTATGGTTTTCCCTCCTCAGATCACTCTCAGTGGGTACTCGCCATAGCTGACCATGGAAATCCCGAAACGTTTGCCGCTCTGATCTTGTCATCTGGCCAAAATGATTTGGTCCTTGTCAAAGTCACCCGGATGTTTATCCCAGCCCATTTCTTCTGCATTCCGCATGTCAATCACGAGTACCGAATGTTAACTTACCATGTAATAGATCTCAGACCTTGACACTGTTTATCTGATATAGTCAACACATGGTATATTCTCTACACATGGGGGGGTGGGGGGGGGGGGGGGTTGTAATGTTTTGGCTCATCAGTGTAAG
>JAODKC010000130.1:25831256-25851234 GCA_026777985.1 Mormyrops attenuatus
CCCCCCCCCCCCCCCCCCCCCCCCCCCCCCCCCCCCCCCCCCCCCCCCCCCCCCCCCCCCCCCGGTAATGTTTTGGCTCATCAGTGTAAGTTCCCGTGCAATGATACAGTCTACTCACGATTTGGTTTGATAGATGATTCAGGGCTAGTTGATACACTCAAAATAAGACTGAAAATAAACGAAGATCTCTCCATTCTTATGTATTCCTTTTTAGGCATGTACATTTACAAAAAAGGGCATTTTCAAATCATTTATTTTATTCTTGCACTTTTTTCCTTATTCTGCAGATTGCAGTGCAAAATGCAAAAATAAAATCTCAGAACAAAACTGAGATTATGCCTATTCCACCCATCTGTGTTAACATTAATAAATTATTTCATGCCACGGTGCATTGTTACACCCCTGGTGTAAGTCCAAATAGTCACCACAGAAGCCTGTTTAGAATTCACACTACTGTGGATTTATGTCTGACACATAGTGACTGCACTCTAGCATCAGTTTCTTCATTCATTTCACCACAATCTTTGAGCTTAGGCATTTCGCAGGTGTATCTTCTGTGAACCTATTTTTCACATGAACAATAAACCACTTTGCTCATTAAAACGTAAGTGAGACAAAACTGCTCTGTGTCGCATTGTGTTGGCCAAACAGAAAACACCTGAAGCCTCTGTTATCATAAAACTGCCTCTGTAACACACTTTCCATAAAGCCACACTAAACAGTTTTATATATAATATCTTTTATATTGCTTTGTAGCTGGTTGTAAACTATAACTGGACCTGAGGTCAAAGCTCTGTACTAAAGCTTCACCACTGTATAATACTTGCCATACTTCTGTGCTTCTTTTTAATCACTGTAAGCAATCAAATTATTAGATGTAGGTATTGTTGTCAATACATGTAATTTATGTCAGTGATGTGAGCATGCCCAGGGGGGTTGGGCGGCCTGTTGACCTTGGACCCCCAGGGTTTTTTTCTCCCTACTTGGGAGGTTTTGGTTCCTCTCCTCCGTTGCCTTCTGGCTTTCCTCTTTCTTTATTCAGTTTCTTTCCTTCCTTCTTTCCCGTTCTGTATCTCCTTCTGCGTATGTTGTATGTATCGCAACACAACCCTGTAAAGCGCTTTGGGACAACTTTGCTGTGAAAGGCACTATATAAAAATAAATTGAATTGAATACATGTAAACAAAACTCTTCAAATAAAAAGAGCTGCTTGCTGATTATATCCCATCTTTATCATAAATACATCAAAGTGTGTTTTATGTACTGCGCGCTGTAATCACGCACATCATGGCTGAGCTCATTTTTGTCGGCTTGAGACGGACACATTACCGTTGCAGCTATTTTTCTTTGACGTGTTTTTTGTATTAGTCACTGTTCTCTTCAAGAAGTGTTGGAACAAGTTGAAAATGCAATATTCACAAGTTTAGTTCTAAAGTATTGTAAGTTTAGAAATTAATTTTAGCATGTGTGAGCATCCTTCAGATTTGGGGGCTTAACTGGGTTACGTTCGAACAATGCCTTCATGGGGACAGGTCTGTGCTTGGATCTCGTCTACATCTCCGGCCCTAGGGACAGGGCAGGGGGGGGCATGGTGGGGAGGGAGAGTGCATCTTGTGAGTGGTGTCACTTGGGCCGACAGCAAGCCATTGTGCCCGTGTCTGAGGGGACAGGGTGTCTGTTGTAAGTGGAGCGTGGCAGGGAGTGGATGACGTGTCGGATAATGGGCACGGGGGGGAGACTGGTACAGAGGGTGGCGGGAACGATGCCCCAGAGGCCACAGGGCTGTGCCTGCAGCATGGGGTCGCCAGCTCAGGGGGTGTGTCTGGCTATGCATGAGGGGATGTGGGGGGGGGGGGGGACCAGGTCACTGTACATCTTGGCTGTCCACTTTTCACCTAGTTTTCAAAATGGGTGAAGTTCTCTGTACACTTAGCAGTTCATTTTGAGAAATAGCAATTGTTGAGCAAATAAATTGAAAGATTAAATCTAGGAGTAATGTGACATGTGATCCTCTCCAGTGAGTGCTGTGCTAGAAGTCCACACCTTCGTGCCTCTGGCTGGGACCTTCACTCAGTATACTTGAAAGAAGAGCAGATCCCAACATGCTAAACTTAAATTGTTCTTTGTGCTGATTCTAGACGCATGCTCCTGTTTTGGGTGTGGGACCAAGTCAAATACAGTCATAGTTGCTTGTTTATAGGTACCAAACACACGTCTAAGTAGATGGGTGTACACAGAAGATGTGAGTATGTGAGACACCATGCCGTTAGAGGAACACAGGATTGCTACATTGCTGCAGCACTCTGTGAAGTTAATCTCTGCCTTAACTCTAAATAATGTCTTTTCTTTGCTGCACCAAAAACAAAAAGCTTGTTTCCAAGCTGAGGATGATAACCGCATATCTAGGAAAGACACCACCTCTGGCATCCTCTGAAGCAATCCGGAACCTGCGATTTCTGCATCACATGACCCTAATGTCAGTCCTCAGAGACATTCCGTAAGAGAAGAAAAAAAATGTTTACCTGTGGGCTGACATCAGCAACAAAAATAAAGCAGTAATGAGTGTTAAGCTTTTAAGAGTGTTCCTGTGTTAAGCTTACGTCATCGCGGTTTCTAGAGACCAAGATGTTCTTGACAGGGAGTTATTGAATATCAAGTGAGTGTTACGTTGTCATATTTCGACGAGGAGCTGCTAATTGTCGAAGGCCTCAACACAAACCCCGCCACCAACAAACCACCTTGGGCAACACCTAACAATTATAGTTCACAGAGCAATCCAGTTGCAGTCAAGTGACCGTCACTTCCAATGCATGCAGTGTGAGTCAAAGAAGAGTGGCTGCTAATTTCAGTTGGTTTTTGTTGTGCAATTCAAGAAGAAATAGTTGGTGGGGTGGGATGGGATGTCTAAGAAAAAGCCTTCTTCCTGGAGTGTGTGTCATTAATGGGCATCCATGACATTGGGTTAAGCAGGATGAGTAAATGAATGTTGATTGATCTGATTTTCTTGGCCTTTTCCCTGCTCTCCTTCACAGCTGGGGGGCTCCTTGGTCCTGGCAGTAGGCCTGTGGCTCCGTTTTGATCCAGACACCAGGGCACTGTTCAGTGAAGAAAATGCACCAGACACCTACTTCTTGGGTGAGTGCAGATCCAAGCCCTTTCTCCCCAAAAACCTTGAACCATATGTATACAGGCAGTCCCCTGCTTACGAACAAGATCTGTTCGTCTTTACATTGAATTTGTAGGTATGTCAGAAAAATAATAATACAGCACAAAATAATAACAATTATTATTATTATAATTATTATTATACAGTAATAATATGAGGCACTACATATGATACTATACCATACCCCGAGCTGACAAATTGCTAAAGCCACACAATGTTTTCCCGAGTGTCACAAAGTAGTTCATTTGTTATTACAAACCATTGTATTTAACTGAATTTTTTATATAATGGACTGGCAGTTCGTTCATAAGTAGGATGTTCTTAGTCCAGGGACTGCTTGTATAACCTTATGCATAAGTATAATCGCCACTGGTGTGTGAATGGGTGAATATGAGGCATAACTTTGAGTGCTCGGAAGAGTAGCAAAAATTTGCTATATAAATGCAATCCATTTACCATTTACACAACCATATATATTTTATCGCGCTGTTGAATGATCCTGAACAATAAAATAATATAGCTTTAGAGGTGCCTCAGATTTTCATGCTAGGCTATAACTGGTATCGAGACAAGTCAAGTCTAACCTGATCAAATAATGATACTACCTACATGATACCAAAGATTTCCCAGGAACAGTATCAGGCAATCAGCTGTTTTAGGTATCTGCTAGTGTCACATTCTTTAGATTTACTTGTAAAAGCTTTTAAGCTAATGGTTACCATTCTTATTTTTGTATTTCACTGACTCTTGCGCTAAATTAAATGGCTTTTTCGAGACCCACTAACGCCTGAGGATAGCTAATTTGAGATTGTTTCTATTTTAAGGACTGAACATTTCAAAACAAGGTGGGGGGAGGGGGGCGGAGCTGTGGACCTAAATGTCATGAGAAAAAATTCAAACATGGTAAACCACAGGACAATGCCACATACTGTAGAGTGGGAAAGTATCGCAGTGAATATTTAGAAGGGAAATTCCCATAAAAAATGCTACTCTTTTAAGATATGGAGACACAATCGTGTGATCCCAGCCAGACCCTATGACGACTTCACACTGGTGGCAAGCAAATGATGTCGTCTTCTACATCTCTTGTGTAGCATCATTTTGAAATCTAAGCCTATTATTAGAGGAGAACAGATAGAGCCATTGTAATATTCATTGTAATTTTTCATTAGACAATGAAGGAAATTTGAAAAACGTAGCCCATTGTTTAAATGACATCAGAACTGAAGTGTCTCATCATATGATGTCATCAGACTCCGTTCTTTTGGCCCCTTCCCAGTAGAGGCAGTCCGGTCCTGGGTGTGGGGGCAAGACTGCAGCAGGAGTTCCCTGAATATAGTACACCGGCTTGGTTTAGTGGCACACTGCACAACTTATTTACGGATATCTTAATGACTCAGGGCAGATAGGGAGTTGTATGCTTGACTACCAAAGCTAAAGATACAATAGGCAGTCATATTTGCATGGCGGTTGTGTTGAACTTACAAACCTTCGCTGGTTCTCCTGACTCAGGCAGGCCCATAGCCTGAGATTTCATGCCATAATAATATGACATGTAGCTATGCAAGGAAGGTCTTTCAGAGGTATTTCATTTTGGCACTGAGGTTAGGGGAACACGTTGCATCATAAGATGGTTGTTGAATTGCAGGCGTCGCTTGTTGCGTCATTCAACAGCAAATAAAATGAGACAAGAACATGATGCATAGGATCATGTTACATTTACTAAGACGCCACATGGTGCTGTTTACCAGAAGAAGTTTAATTTCACTTGAGGACATGTCATTTCCTTTTTTGAAATTGGTCACAAGTTTAGTACCGCTGCACTGTTCCCACACAAATATGGAGCACAGTAACCAGCGCTGGTCCAAACATAAGTCCCACCTCTGTGGCTCATGGCTCTGCAGATTCACCACAGCACTCTTCCCTGCAGTGGTATCTGACTCACAAGAACGCAGCCAAGAAGATGTGACATGACAGACCAGTGATTAGTTATAGAATCTCACGCACGGGTGTTGCTATGGTAACGCAATAAATATTATCTTGGACATTTTTAGAAAGCATAAGGGATGAAAACAGACGGTGCCCTCATTTCATTTTGTTTCAATTTGTCTCTCATTACAGTCTTTCAGCATACCCAGCAGACCAACGTCTTCAGCAGCAACAAAGTATTGTGGGCTGAATGGAAATTTCTGGAAGGTGTGTTACAGCGCACACCCATCAGGTCATAAATTCAGGACTTCATAAATTCCATGGCATCCATCTGGGCCTAGTTCATACTTTCACACCTCAGTTTTTTTTTTTTGGCTTCTCAACTTCAAATTGTTTGTACCCAAGTTGAGTTTTAAGGGCTTTTCTCAATGTAACACAATTCATGAAAATCTGTCTCTTGTGTGCATGTGTGTGTGGGTGTGTGTGCAGCTTGCCCATTGTCAAAGGTGTCCTGAAGCTCAAAATATCTGGTGGCTCCCTAAATATATTTTCTTGTAGGCTGTCTAGGGCACATGTGAGTTCATCACGTTGGCAGAGTTTCTTGTTTTTGTGTTGTTTTTCCACCTACAGAATCTGGCCCCATGATCACTGAATAAAAGCACTACCTCTTAATGCAGGCCACGCACAATGTTTAGTGCACCTGTCTTTAGAGTATGGGCGTGGTTTGCTAAGGTCTCATTCTAGATAAACAGATATCAATAGCTGAGTGAACAGCAGTCTTCAGCTGTAGAAGAGCTTTTGGCTTCAGCGCCATACATTTCAGAAGTAAACAACAAGTAAATTCTCATGGGGTTTTCGCTCTTAAGGACACCCCAGTGGATTAATTATGCAGAATCTGCAGTCCCTCTCTGAGAATTATGGTAACCAACCTCTCCCTTCATGCCCCACCTAGAGCCAGGGATAATGGGGGGGCTTTGATAATGAGGAGGGTGAGACCCAGAGGGAGTTGACTGAATCACCGGTGACCCAAACAGACAGATGCTGTGCCAAGCCATGCCTTTGTCTGTCTCACCCTATCGCTCTTCCCCTTTGTTTTAGGGCACTGCCAGTCACGGCTGGAAAGTGGCACAGGGAGGCCTCACGCCTCCCTCGAGTGGGCAAAGCCGCTCACTAATGAGATACTGGGACACGGCTTGGGGACCTGGAGAATTGACGGGGGGAGGTGCTCGTGGTGGCCTTCTTTTCTCATGCTGGAGAGCGAAAACACTGGCGAGGGAGAGGGGCATTGTGGGTAGCCGGCACTGGCTTGGGGGCATCCTCCCATTCTAAGCTCATTACTGGCACCTGCTGGGTCCTCTTCCTCTCCCCACTGTAAATGCACATGACCCCCCAGGTTAATGGAGACTCATAAAAGCCCCCCCCCCCTTTTTAAAACCCCAGCTGTACCCTGCTCTAATTATGGGGGTGGTGCTCTCACATCCCAGTAGCTTTAGCCGGGTCTAAGTGATGTTGTGCTGTTTTACAGGACAATTCACCTTCATTGTTGGTTGTCACAGTCAAACACAGGAGTGCTGATGAATATTAATGGTCTGAGCTTTCCTGCCCCCTTTAATTCCATCTCAGTTCATTTATTTGGATTTCTAAGCCAATCGCATGGAAACCTTTAATTTGTTTAATTCTTTTTTTAAGTAATGTAAGCTCATTTTCAACTACATTGGGCATATTTATCTGAGCAGCCATAACTTGAAAAGGCAGAAGTTGGTGCAACAGAAGTAGTCCCTCCACAATACACCAGTTCTTCATCATTTACAAACTGTGACTCCGATCCTCAGGGACCCACAGCCAGTCCTTGTTTTTGCTCCCTCCGAGCTCCCTGCCAGACAGTCCACATTTCCGCTGCCTCCCAGGGAGCAAAAATGTGGACTGTCTGTGGGTCCCCAAGGCCCAGATTGGGAAACTCAGCTCTAACTGAACAGTGATGTTTATGAAACCTTGACAGGTGTGCAGCTTGACTGTGCACAGTAGATTATGTGCATAATCCGGACAGTAGAAGATAAAAAGCATATAAAAAGGCCAACACATTGAACTGGATTCAGTTTGTTAGCTGGTCATTCTGTGCTTGGGTTTGAAAGAAGGCGGGCAGATGACAAGCATTTCTAAGTCTGCCCCTTGCGGATGAGTTTCTGGATTGATGCGAGGGGGAAAGCATTAGAGATTTAGGTTTAAATTCAGGAAGCTTTGGAGATTTAAACTGGGCTCTGTTTTACTTTGTTCAAAATAATGACTAAGATGCCATGCCTATTAAGAGTTAACCAAGCTCACATTCCTTTATGATGACATGTTGTGCTGCTTCAAATGAAATATTATAACAGATTGATTGTTAGATATTGATTCTTGGCATTATTATTGGAGCGTGACAGGTGGTGAGAGAATATGTGGTATCTGTAATTTAAACAGGGCTGTGTGTTTATCCTTCCTGCATATAACAAGTCCCTGAGGATTTTCCTTGCCATGGAGCCAGTCTCCAAGTGCAAAGCACCCGGAGCGAGGCTGCTAGCTAACAAGCTGGCATTTGCACAGAAAGTCCACTCTGCGCTGATGAAAGTCTGCTAAGAGTAGGCAAAGACCATAGGCGATGTGTTCAGCTAGGACTATTTTAGTTACACACTAATGTTCATTCTGCTCATTATTTTCAAAATCCAGCAAGAGACATCAGCCTTGTTCTTATCACGCATGTCCTTCCCCAATTCAGAGTTTCTCTTTGTGAACCTCAGGGGTATGAATTACGAAGACAAATCTGCAAAATTCATTCCAAACACTGGCTTTAAAATGTAGCACTTGTCATGAGTTTGCACTTTGGATTTCTATAGACTATATGCCTGCTTTGTGGTATTTTGAAAGTGTTGTATGAACAAATAATACTTCTGTCCCTCTCTGTCATTGACATCTCTGATCTAGTCCCAAATCGTGGTGTATTAAGCCTCTCAGTTTCTGTAAAACCACCTGCATTGCTGTGCTGCACTGCCCCCTTCTGGTTATGACTGATAACTGTAAATTCCCATTGAGTCACAACTGCAGCACTGCAGGCTGAGAGGTTGATTATGGTAGGCACGTAAATTTTTCACTCCAAAAGCCAGGTAATATATAGACTTTTTATTCATACTGAAACTGCCATACACCGGCATAGTTTTTGTGGGTAACAGCCAATATATGACAGATCTTTTGTCCCAGGGTACACATCAGGCTTTTATAAGTGATGAGGTAATGGTTATTTTTCCAGAACTTCCCTTGATGAGTTGAATGAGGTCAAACTCCATAAGCCTTCTGAAGATTTAATGAAAACATTGAGTTAGTATCAGTGTCTAACCTGAGCTTTAGCACCCTCTACAGGACAGTCGTTTTTATTATTCCCTGCTGGCCAATTATTACCATATAACAGTAACGTGGTTTCCATTGAGTTATATATATACATATATATATATATATATGTATATATATATGCATGTATGTATATATATATATGTGTATATATATATGTGTGTGTGTATATATATATATATATATATATATATAATGGATCCCGATCCCCTAGCTTCTCAAACAGCTGTGCCATAGTGATTGTCCCTCTCTCCACCAGGCGTGTACATCTTGATTGGTGTCGGAGGACTCATGATGCTTGTGGGTTTCTTTGGGTGCTGTGGGACGGTCCGGGAATCGCAGTGTCTTCTGGGATCGGTGAGCAAACACTCTGCCTCAACCTGACCCCCCTACCCAATGTACATAGTGCCGTTCTCCTCCATAAACACTGCATAGTTTACATACAGCCCAAGCAGAGCACCGATCACTGTGGCAAGTGCTCTCCATCTGGCCACTGTTGACGGGGGATGTCCTCTCTTACAGTTCTTCGCCTGTCTCCTTATCATCTTTGGCGCTGAGGTTGCTGCAGGAATTTTTGGGTTTTTAAACAAAGATAAGGTATGTGTAACAGATTCCCCAAAGACCAGGGAATTACACAGCTCTCCTGGATTGTGTGGGTTTTGAAGCAAGGTACATTAGCTGAAGTTTTTGCAGGAAAATTCTAGGCAACTAAATCATACACCCAAAGAGGAAATAACATAAATGCTGGCTGAGAGTTTTTAAAACTGTTTCAGCTTTTGAGATTAACCAATATTTTGATTAGCTTAACCCTATAAAATTCAATCATGCTCAGTGTGAAGTATCAAACTAAAATTTCCAGTGAATACTTTGTTTATATAAATAAAAGCATACAATAAATCCCCAGCTCATCTTTAAATTGGAAATGTGGTAACTGGGGCTGCACAGTGGTTCATTGTTTAGCACTGTAGTTTCACACCTGCAAGGTCATGTACTTAATTTCCAGCACTGTGTGAACAGGCTCCAGACACTCCTGTTTCCCCCCAGAGTTTAAAGAAGACATGGCTGTTTTTGTAAGTTTGCTCCTTTAAATTGCGTATAATATGAGCCCTCTGACTGATATTTTTCATTACAGATCATCGAGGAAGTGCAAGGCTTCTACAGTGAATCAGAAGATGAGAACAACAATAGTACGGTGGTGAACATGTACCACAAAGTTGTGAGTGCAGTTTCTGTCCATTTTAGTGATGATACCTCCTTCAGGTCCCAGCAGTTAACAATGAATCTGATGAGAGCATGAGTACAGACGTTCCAGTCCTCCTGTTGCCACTACTCCAACCTCAATGAGAGTTTGTATGTCTCTGTTCTGCTGCGCTCATTTCTGTAATGGTGTGACGGTGAGGTTACAGCTCTGTATCTCCCCTTACAGTTGGATTGCTGCGGAAGCAGCACGTCAAACAATTCCCTGTGTCCTGAAACTGATCCAAAACCCAAGGTGGGGGGGCCATCCTCTGCGGAATGTTCTGAGATAGCCTGATCTCTGAAAGAATGAACTGTGACAACTAAAAGCAGGTGCAGAGTGCAGGTGCAACTCACATACGAAATGTGTTTCAGGACTGCGAGGAGGCCATAAAAGACTTTTTAAACAGCAAGCTCTACATCATTGGATACGTGGGAATTGGCATTGCAGGAATCATGGTATGGAAATACATTCCTGGGAATTATACTGAAACAATATGAGTGCAGCTTACATTTAATGGTCAGTTTATAGGGGACACCTGCTTGGTAATTCAAACAGCTGAATACACACAGCACATAGACAGGGGCAAGAGGTTCAGGTGCGGCTTGACTAAGCTTTGAATGACTAAGCCTCCCGATCCATATAATTTTCAATGTGGTGCGGTACTTGGTGGTTCTAGCATCTCAGAAATAGCCTCAATCTTGATATTTTCATGCACTGCAGTATCTAGACTGGACAGAGAACGGTGCAATAAACAAAAAAACACACAGCTCTGTACAAAAGAAGTGTCCAAATTGGCTTCTCTGAATAGTATACACAACTCATCTTCCCTTGAAGGACTTCTGGAAACAAAAATAGGTCCTACTCATACACCAAGGACCTGCTAGGTATTTCTAATTAAGTGGCAACTACTGTAGGTGAATGCTAGATACAATTTAACAATTTCACAGATGGCCTGCAATATCACTGTAAACTGGCAAACAGCTCCCACAAACAGTAATATATTGTATATAATTTTCATAACTGGATGTAGTACTTGACTATGTTCTGTTCTCTCTTTCCCACCCACTCAGATTATTGGAATGATCTTCAGTATGGTGCTGTGCTGTGCGATACGGAACAACCGAGAAGTCATTTAGAGGTCCTCGACCAACCTCCCAACCCCCAATACCCTTACGCCTTCCCCCTGTCCCAGGTCCCCCTGCCCCAGCCAAGCAAATCTCCATGGCGCCATCCTGAGGGTGGTACAGGCTGAAGAATGGGGGGAATCCCCCTTCCCACATAAGCGTGCCGACATTACCACCGTCTGGCCCAGTGATGTCACTGATGAGTGCCATTACCAGGATCCCCTCATGTGGGCCAGGACGGTTTTCCTCGGACCTCTTCCCCTCCCCTCTCACTTGTAACCCGTTAACTTATTGACTGAGCAAGTCGTGCCGGAGCCACTTGCTGCTGCACTGTGATGTCCACAGCCTTAATGGCCACCAGAGACCATTTGACAGGGTTCCACAAAGACCAATGCCTGATTGATAGTGATGTGACTACTTTGATGCCATGTAAGGGCGATACTGACCCCTTCACATCAGCAGTCATCCACTTAATACCATTAACTTGGCTTAAATACACACCATCGCTAGTTTAATTTAATCACATTCCTTGATCACTTTCCCAAGGAAGGTCACCAACATGCAAAGACGTTTCTCCTCTCCTCAGATTTTTGTCAAGCAGACATATTAAAATTAGTTATGACATCCCTTCAATGTTGTGCGAGGGTTCCGGAGACTCATATCTGGTGCCCTGTCCAAAGGAATTGCTTGGGGAGGCGGGTGGCACCCAGTCAAAGGGGCTGCCCTTTAGTAACTGTCCACACAGGTCAGGTGATGCCAGGTAGCGTTGGTATGACATACACAACCGAGAGTGGTCCATGCAGCTCCCTTACGTGCATGACCTGAAATAGAAGTGATGGCACGGTGACGTACATTTTGTGTGAATTTGACTTTGTCCATTTTTTTAAAGGAATGCACTATTAAGGGTGTAATGTACTGGTGACTTGTAGATGTAGAGAGTGTTTTCTTCATGTTAAGAAAGACGGCTGTTCTAAATATGGCGACTGTTAGGGCGCCTTTGTTTTTCTAAATCAGAAAAAGACCCCTTATTTTATAGAGATTTCCTTTTATTATTACTTGTGGGTAGCAAGATATTAGACAAATTTTGGTAGAAATTGAAGGAGAGGATTTGACACTTTTTTTTGACATTTACATCACATTTATATTTTTTTAGCAGATGCTTTTGTCAAAAGTGATGAACAAGTGAGGCAGATAATAGATCACTATTTCATTTTACTAGCACTGTTGTCGTGATTCCTCATTCTTTGCTAAGTCCCTTGTAAGATCTGGGGTCTAACTTGAAGAAGTTCAAGCTGAGCCACATTCTGAGGCACAGCATGTCATATTCAGTAAACATACAGCATTCTCAGAAACATTTTGCCTACTTTGTCAGTTGCGTCCTTTCCAACACCTGGTTCTTACTTTTCTCCTTTAATAAAATTAGGATCATTTCCTGATAGGAATTATAGAAAGACCTCTGATAGTATGCATCGTCACATATTTTATAAAGGAAGATAAAAGGCAAGACAAAAAAGAAATGGCATACACAGTAGCCAAAATTGAGTACAAAAACAGTTACAGGTGCTTGCAGTATGTTTGTGTTTTTTAAGCTCCGAATATGGTCATTACTACCTTTTTAACAAACATTAGCAGGAATTTCATCAAGGGCATCACTTGCTGTACATAATTCCTCCCGATTCAATTGTCAGAACAGTAAAAGAGTATCTAAGAGCTGTACCTATGTACAGTGAGGCAAGAAACCCTTTCAATTACATGATTCTTTCAGATTTTAACTTCAAATGTAATGGTGTAATTTGACAGTTTAGCACTACAGCTTTTCAAAATTGTAGAAATGAGAACTAATAAACTTTTGTAGAATTACTTGACCTCAGTCTCCCTGAGCTACCTGCAAGTTTTAGTGTATTTAAATACATGTCGTGCTTTTCTTAAACTCATCTGAGTTTGCTAACTGGGAATTTTCATAGTTCTTGAATTACACATTCACTAGATTTATCATACCTTAAGAACTACTGTTTCAAACCTTTTTAAAAATGTTTAAATGGGTGAACTGACCTTGGATGCAAATGCATATTGCAGTCAAGTGAGACGTGCATTGTACCACTCAGGTCATTTCCAGTCCTTCACTTTTTCACATGTCATTTCCATCTAAGTCCCAACAGGCCAATACCAAAACTAAATTTGAAAACTGCTTTTCTGGTTCACTGCATTGCATAACTCAGACTGAATTCTGTGTAAAATCATCAAACCATTTAGCAAGGCAATGACATCCTGACACAAAAAGTATTTTCTTTCAAATTCAAACGACCAGCCAAATAAACATGCTGCCATATTGTGCTTTTATAGCGGAGAAAATTAGCATATAAATCTTCCATCACCTTCGATTGCAAGAAACGCTGATTTTTTTAAAAACTGGACCATAATCGAGACCAGGGTGACAAATAGCTCAAAACTGGAGACTGCCCTATACCTACAATGGTCAGATTCAAAATACAGGAATTTTGTTTAGACTTCAGTGTAGGGCTGCAGCGATTAGTCAACGTGACGTCCACGCTGAAAATGCGTCCACATCAATATTACAAATGCATTTTTAAAAATTATTTGAATTTTAATGAATTTTCTAAAATGCATCAATTAATTATAACTAATATTTTCCTTTAATATCGCTACATAATTATGGGAGTAGTTCAAATAATCACAAAAAAGTTAGTTTTACACAGCGCAAAGTGTAATTATGTAGTGATAAAGGAAAATATTTCTTATAATGGATTGAAGCGTTTAATGTGGACACATATTCAGCAGGGTTTTATGGGATACCACAGGGGCACTAACGCTATGCACGAGCACCTGAAGAAAAGACACACAGGCGCTATTCTGGATGATGGACGGCCAGAATAACAAAACCACCGTAAATGGTCTTTTAATGTTTATTAAATTACCATTAGTACGGACAGCTTTTTAATGCCTTTTGTCCTTGTAGTTGCGACACTCATTATTAAAGCCACAAAGTTGTTCGCCTGCTACCGGAGAATCTCCCTTGAATGTCAGATAAAATGTTTAGATCAAAATCTTGGCCTATTCTACATGGATTGGACAAGTAACTAATAAGTATCAAAAAACAAACTCATTGATGCAAACAGGTTATGGGGAAGTGGAAATTCTCAGAAATGTTTTATAGAAGATGCATTTGCCATTTTATTTGAAGACAGCTATTTAAAAAGCTGGTTGAAACGTCTTCAAATATTACACAGCATACAGAGTCTGAAACAGCATTTAGAACGGAGACTTTGGACAAGCATGACGAGTTTTCTCAAAAGCCCATTTTATTAAATATTTTGTGTTTTAACCACAAAAACATTTCATTCAATTTTACACCATACTTTGTTGCACATTAGTCAACAAAAAACATTGTAGTAATAATGCAATCCCAATGCACAAATGTGCAGTTCTTATTGCAGTATAGGGATTAGCAAACCAGAATGGTCAGAATGATACCCAAAATTAACATAGATAACAAAAATGGTATATACACATATCAATTCACAGCACCCAGTCACTCAACACAAGACCACTTAACGTGATCCAATACGTACACGAATGATTACAAGATTTCTGCATCTTGAAATGGTATAGTGTATGATAGCAGTATTGCTCAAGTACAAATAAAATTCTTGGTAGAAATATTCAGATACTCCCCAAGTCTGTTATAAATCTACTGCCATACTGTCTTCTTGGTCCCTGTCTTACAGGCATTCAGCATGTTAATGATGACATTTTGCATACACTGACTGTGATGTTCAGCTCACAGTATTCTTTACTATTTGGTCTTTACATCCAAGAATTTCACAGGTAGAGTTAGGTACACAAAATGAATACTTTTTATGATTTCACCCTGAGAGGCAGAGTTGTATGTTCTGCATCAGAATGCCCCAATTATACTTACGACAGTGATAACCCACAAGAAAATGACAGTCCATAGTCATTTTAGTGAGGTTGGTGATGCCATATTTACACCTTCCTTCCCTTATTGAGGGAAAAAACTACTTAAGGCATTGCTGAAATCCAGGGAAGACAAGAGTCTTCTTCTCTTGCTCATAGCTCATGCTGTCAAGTGCATTGATGTAAACCGCCTATCAAATAAGCTGGTTTAATGTGCCCATGTGGACAGCAACCCATTATGCTCTGAACGGCCTGCAACAACCACAAGTCTAGATGTTTCACTTTTGTCAAGTAATGATATTCACAGGTAGTGTCACAGGCATCTTCAGCTGCTTCAGCTGGATAATGGTTTGGGTCCAGGAGAGAATCGAGAAACATTGTCTAGGCAGAGTACAGGCTGAAGGGTGTGCAGTCCAGGATGAATTCACCCACACCCACAAAGTACATCACCTGGGCAATGCCAAAGAGTGGAGCGATGACCAAAGCCCTGCAACCAGCACCCTTCAGGAAGGCAGAAGGACCTTCCTTTCGCAGGATCTTACTGCAGAAACAGCAGGCACCAAAAGAGTTACAGAACTGGAACAGGAAGAAGCTCAAATGACATCTAACAGCTTTACAAACATTCAAGTAGATTGTTAGTCTTAGCATGAGGTATCTGAAGTAGAAGCAAACATGAACTGATGAGTTACCTTATACAGTCCATCACCCCGCGGTAGCTTTCCTCATTAGCACCATTGTTCAGGGATTGTAGCCTTGTCTTGACCACTGCAAAGAATGAGCGTTTATTCAGACACCCAGAGGAATTACCCCATTGCCCAGGCACCTGACTTAAGAATCCCAAACCCCAGACTTACCATCACAGGGATTAACTGCCACAGCGGCTGTAGAACCGGCTAAACAACCGGAGACAAATGACCAGTAGAAAGGAGAATTCTCTGAAGGAGAGGACTGGCCAAGTCGGTTGAAGTGGGCAAACAAAGGGAAATAGACCACAGAAAAGGGAACGTCCCTGTTGAAACAGAGGCCAGAGCAGAATCAGTCTCAGGAAGCACCAACAGAACACCATACAATCCATTCCAGCCGTAGCAGCTCCTCACCTCATAAGTGTAGCACCCAGTCCCCTGTACAGGCCCCGCAGGCCCTGTGCGTGCAGTAACTCCTGAGCAATTCTTGTGGCAGACACTGTTTGCACAGGCAAGGTCCGGCCAGCAGTATAAGGGCGACTGAACATCGCACTAGTACCAGACAGCTTTGGCTGCACCCCAGCTGGCGCCCTCTGCTGGGCAGCTGTGAAGGAACAATTTATATTTACGATGATATTACATCAAAGGTACAGTATGATGATCAATAGCCAGTGGAGCATTCTATATCCTTACCTAGCCTCCCAGCATCCTGGAGCTGAATCTTGAGCATTTCCATAGGTGTGGTGATGATGACTTGGCACATGCCAGCACCACACCCTGCCAGCATTTCTTTGAATACTGTCAAGCCCTTTCTGGAGAGAAAAACAATAATAATGAAACACAAAGATTGATAATATATCCAGTCTCAAATGTGTCAACCCTGCTCGCTTCTTACCCATGTTTGCTAAGGTGGTGACGGAAAAAGTCATTGGCTGCAAGTTTGATTGCCTTCTCAGGGGTCACCAAGGTCAGGTTGACAGCAGCACCTAAAAAACAAATAATAATGATTAGAATCCGAATTAAAAACTGTTGCTAAGCACAAGTTACAAGAATATGTACAAAACACTTATTCCCCGCCACAATCAAAACCAAGTTTACTAAGTTCCAGACCAAATCCATTTGTACCACTGACTGTACAAGGAGGCAAAGTAGCACAAGAACACGAAAACTCACATCAAAGACTATAATGGTATGATCATGGAGGGGGATTTCATACAGCTGCACCAAACAGAAGGCGACTTGTACGGAAAGGGATGAAAGATAGCTGAGTAAAAGGCAATGTAATCAGTAATGACAGAGAATGGAAAGAGGTGTTCAGCAACAAGTACAGGGAGAAAATGAGACGGAAAATGGCAGTCAACAAAGTGAGCTAACAAGCATGGGAACACGTACGTGACATTTAAACTAGAGAACACTGAACCAAAGAACTCAGTCATACATTCTCACTGAGCAGAAATGTTAGTGGACAGCGGAAAGACAGGCAAGAAATCAGTCAGTCTTTGGCTACACAGAGATCAGAGAGCACAACCGTACATGACATGGTGCCTAGTTTTAATAGAACGATGTGGTAAGAACCATGTAACGTTTGCCTCCAGCGTGGCTGCGCCTTATCGGCTAGCCTTCAAAATCCCCGGGGCCCATGTCTGTAACATGAAAAACACAGATGCAAACAAACAGCATTCCTCACAAAAGCCGAGGCCCGAAACAACGGCCTGCAGCTTTTAGCCCAATAGCTAACACTTCAGGTCTATTTAGGTATCTGTACTGCAATTTACAGTCTAGGTAGAAATTATAATGCATCAAACAATGGGTACATGGACTTTGCACCAATCCCATATTGAAGGTCAGAGTTTTCAGATGCTGTTTAAAAATATTTTAATCCAATTTCAACAAAAAAAGATCCAAATCACATCATTTCATGGATGTGATGACAGCTGTAAGTAGGGCTGGGCGATATGACGATATTATCGGTATTCAATATCAGACAAATAACTGTGTTGATATCTGACAGTAACAAACCAACTATTATGGATTTTGTTGGGGTAGTAGGCTTAAGCTACACAAAAGAAAGCAAGATAAAGATTTATGAATTTATTTTCAGTTCAGCCTTCCAGCCTATGTTAACAATAGAGTTAAAAAAATCAACATATTGCTATTAATTCTTTAACTCCTCATATGGTAGGCGAAGGTATGTAGGGACCACAGAAAGTTTTTTTTTTTTTATTAGGTATGATGTACTGAAACATAAGCACAATTTAGCTTAATGTGCCCACAAACTAATAAATCGAGTTAACAAAATCCTTAATCCTTAGCATGATTTACTTTTTTCGTGCACTCAGTTTGCTATTTGGGGCTCTTGAGTTAAACTATTCACATTTTGGTTCTTGTCTTACTACAATGTAAGTGTCTCAGGCATGTGTGACTGTGTGTGTGAGGAGGTGTAGGATGACTCTATATCATTTATTATGATACTTTTAAATTTAAATAATGCATATTAATTTCAATATCGCCCAGCCCTAAGCTCTTGATTAAAGCAACTATACTGAACTCCCATCCTATACATTAAGTAGCAAGCACATTAGTCTGATTTTAAACCAGGAAGGTAGACAAACTGCAATACCTATTTCTAACCCAGCACTTTGAGATCAGATACAATTCAGATGCAAAAACGCAATTTTAATGTATAATGTACCCTTTCTTTAATATATTTGGTTGAAGCTGTAAATGGTGACAATGTACAAGACAAGGACAGTGAGGGTTCAATTCAAAAATGATCCTACCTCTGTACATTCCGAAGTATCCTTCGGATCGGACCGTTTTGACAAGGCAGTCCATCCTAAAAGAAAGAAGCATCTTTAGCTGGGTGCAGTGCAATTCGGAGAGGTGGCCCTCACCCCCATGGCACCATGGATATGCAACACCAGAGAAGTCAGACAGGCCTTGTAGCAATTGAACACTAAAAAGCACAATGCTAGGAAGGAGGGCCAGCCCTTTGCATTCCAGAGCAATGACTCAACTACAGAAAAACAGATCAACTCTTTCCCGTTAAGCAATTCACCAACAAGTAAAACAATGCACATACAAAGATTACAAGGTGATAATTGTTTTTTTTTTATTTATTATTTATTATTACGGCTGGTGAGACTTACATGTTCTTGTACATCTGCTGGCCGCTCCTTTGGTTCTGCAGCCTGGTCTTGGCCAAGTCAATGGGGAACACACATGTAACCCCCACGATACCAGCAATGCCACCATTGATAAGCTTGGCAGGGAGGCTGCAAACACAAATTAGTTTATTGCGTAATTTTACTCATTTAGCCAAACAGACAGTAGGATTAAACAAACTATATGCAGTATGAAGATATAAGATCAAACCTTAAGATCATGCAAGTTGTAGCTTGTGAAATTTAACGTGCAACCACGCCTCATTCTCCCCATTCCTGTCTTACTGGCTAAAATATTAAAGGCAAGACTCGCTAAGGAATAGTTTATTTATAGATCATCTTGGCTTTTCAAGCATAACATTTTGCATCATTGTATGATTCATTCAAGGGCAAATAGTGAAGTTCACACCAATTCATTTTTAATAGGCTTAATTCTAAAATAACAAACATTCATAAAAGACTATTTAGCTTGGCATTAGAGGGCAATACCAAACAGGAACGGGAAAAATAAAACGACTTCCACATTTCAGCGATCTTTAAGAATGGTTTTAAATGCACCACCATGATCATGAATAAATAATGCCCTCCCTCCTAAATTAGTTAAATCAATCTTTCTAGCGGCTCCAAAACAAAATTCATTTTAAAGTAATTACCAGTCAGTTTTGTAAATCAGGGAAGACAAATATAGAAAGAGCCCAGAAACACAGATCTATACAATAGTCAGCGGCAAACACGCTCAGTCATGACCCGCCGAGTAGATCCCCAGAAAAAATTATACAAAGCTTATGGCCAACAGTTTTTGAGCTGAGACATGACACATTTCACTCTCATAGCCCAAATACACCAGGAGCCTAACTCTATTGAAAGTATATTGTAGTACAAGAGATACAAGATTTTTTATTTACCATTTATGCATAGAACCAACACAATACACAATACAAGTGCTGATCAAAAAATACAATAAAGTACGGCAAACTATTGCATAGCTGCATAGAAGGCAGTTCTGTATGTGCAAAATAGATAACGCTGACGAAGGCAGCTTTTAAAATATTTTTGAATAGTTTATCTTATTACATAAAATATCATAGCATGATATAATACAAGGCCACTGGAATGTATCAAAGAGGTGAGAAGGAATAGAACGAAGAGTGGCATGTATACCTGATCTGTTGCTGAGACATTCCGACTTCAAACAAGGAAAATGTGCAAACAGCTGTGAAGCAAAGGTCCTGCAAAGAAAATACCACACATCTATCACTCGGAGAAGGCAAAACCTTCAACTGGACAAGATAAGTGCTCGAGGATAGCCATTCACAAACCACCCAGAGTGCCGGGACAAGAGATGCGGGCGTGGGAAA